>QVRM01005366.1:0-38976 GCA_003439945.1 Dermanyssus gallinae
CTAACTGGGAACCGACGATACGCTTGTACTTGTCGGAATTGTTTCGGCCCACAATCGCGACTAGATCAGACTTCCCATTATATCCAAACGCGCCCCAATATTTCACAGAACCACCACCGGCCACACGTTTCGAGAACCATTTAGGTATCTTCCGTAAGTCATGCCAATAGTACTGACAGCTATCAGGGCCATCGAGATTAAATTTCTTTTCATCCGAGAAGATTATGTTTTCCAGTCGTTATCCCAAGTTTCGTATCTATGCGAAAATTCACGCCGTGTGACAATGTGCTTCGGTTGCAGTCGCGGCATAGGCTTCATTTTCGCGTATCGCACGTTTTTATCAGAACTTAACACTCGGTACACTGTGGATCGGCGCACTGGCACTCCCAAAGTGGTCCTGATCCTGGAAGAAGACATTTGGTCATGAGTAGCCAACTGTATGATTCTACGCCGATCTCGGATAGTCAAAACTGGCTTACGCCCGCTGTTAGATCTGCACCTTTGGTTCATTCCAGGGTGCAATAACCTGCTGATGGTGCTCTTATGCCGTCCTAATCTGGTTCCTATAGCAGTCATTGTATGACTGAGCTCAGCATATGCCTCAATTCTTGCCTTTTCGTTATCCGAGAGTTCCTTTGTACGACCCATGGTTTAAACATAAACTTCGTCGTTAGTTCGGAACTACAACTGAGCTGTAGATATTCACACACCGTTTAGCAGGGGGGCTTTATTACAATCACAGATAAGTGCTCCCCTCCTCTATAGAACGATTGATTTAGCTAAACAAAATTCCTGACATTTGATCCCCGGGGTCGTATATCAGCTGTAGTATCGACTATCCTTTACAAACAAGAGCTGTGTTCTTAGCATGTTATTGTTGCTAATATTTTGCAACAATGTTTTTTCACACTTTTTTATTTCTTGTATGAACCGATTGTGTGATTGCAACGAAATTAACATCGTATTGGTCGCTCGTCATGTACATCATGCCCTGAAAATGCCATTCAGCGTCATGTACATCATGCCCATTCAAGCCGTTCAAATAAATCAAGCCAAAATTATCATCAAAAAACATAAGTTGTGATTTTTTGCAACGCGCTTTATATATGTATATATACACGTTTTAAAGTAAACATGTGCGATCTACATGAATTCACAGGAGCATCTATCATATGTTATATTACATTAATATATTGGACCGTAGTGTGCGTATAACACATAATGCTAAGGCTTGACACCGTTTCGGGCATCACATAATACATACACCAAGCAATTTTCTGCCGGACATATGGAGCTCTTAAAAGAATCCTTTTGGGGCTGACTCTCAGCCAAGATTTAACGTCCATGGGACTGTATTTTGCATTGCTTCATACACGAACCCCCGTAAATTAAAATGTGCAACGGTGGGCCTCGAACCCGCGCATTTATGTGTCTCCTCCGGTCGCGAGGCGCAGACGCATACCGCCAAACCACCGGGCTCGACATATGGAGCCCTTGTGAATGGATAACTATGATGTAAGCATGATGATAGCATTCTCCGTTAAGGACAAATAATAATAATAAAGGTGGCTTAAGAAAAAGAGGCTGTTAAAGACGGCGCAGAAGCACTAGTACACGCTACACGTGCCCTCTTAGAGACTGAGGACCAAGTAAGGGTTCTGGTGAAACTTGATTTCTGCAATGCATTTAATACGTTAAGAAGGGACAGGATACTAGATGCAGTGATGAAGAAAAGTCCAGAATTTTTGCCTATGCTCTGGCAAAGTTACAGTGATCCTTCACTCTTAACCTGGAGCACAACTTCAACATTGCGTTCGGAAGCGGGCATTCAGCAGGGTGACCCGCTAGGGCCTGCTCTATTTAGTCTCGGTATATTAGATCTAGTATCGCAACTACAGAGCCCTTTCAACGTGTGGTATCTAGATGACGCTACGCTTGCCGGCCCTGCAAGTATCATCGCAACAGGTTTAAGAAGAGTGCTGCAATTTGAAGAAGACGGGGGACTGACACTGAATGCTGCAAAATGTGAGATTGCTGCTGTCGGGGGCTCACTTCAGGAGAGGGAGGAAGCAATTCAGAAGATCACAGAAATACTCCCTGGTATCACGCGTGTAGAGCTAAACAACTTAGACGTTTTGGGGGCCTCCGTAAAGCAAGACGAAATTTCGCATACACTCTCCATGAAAAAAGAAGCCCTTACCAAAATTCGTCCACGACTGACACGCTTGCATCCCCAGGCTGCGCTGTGCATTTGGAGATATAGCCTAGGGTCTTCAAGATTTAACTATATACTACGTGCATGTCCTGCTTTGACGTGCCCCGAAGAATTAACGGCGTATGATGACGTCAGCAGAGACATACTTAGTGAAGTCCTAAACGTAAATTTAGAAGAGAACACCTGGCAGAGAACAAGTCTTCCGATACGTAAAGGTGGTCTGGGAATAAGGAGTGCTACTGACCTAGCTCCATTCTGCTACGCTGCTTCACTGGTGCAATTTGGTCCGGTGGCAGCTTCGATAGTGGAAGAGGCAGTTCGATCACAAATAAGATATGAAACCAGTAAAGCACGGGACAGATACTATTAGAACCATGCTAGACCCGGGCCCTTTAGAAGAATATCCTAGCCAATATAACCTAGATAAGCTCAAAAGAAAAAAAAGAGCAGAGAAATCTTAGACGAGCTTGTTTCCCGGAGAGACCGCGCCGTATTCTTAGCGGCACAAGATAACTTCAGTGGGGGTTGGTTTAAAGCCTTACCCTCGCATGAGCTCGGCACCATGCTGGATCCCAACTCTTTCCGCATGATGTCAGCACTTAGAATCGGCGCTAGCGTCTGCGAGCCGTTTCAGTGCAAACTGCGTGGGGAGATGGTTGATTCCAGTGGCCTACACCCACTTAGTTGCCCGAAGAGCGCCGGTAGATCGCCCAGACATGCTGAACTAAACGGTATACCATCTACACTTGAACCGAGAGGTTTAGTGTCCGCTGGCGAAGAAAGACCTGATGGGGTGACCATTGCATTATGGTCACATGGGAAGTCCTAGCTTGGGATGCAACGGTTTCGTGCACAACCGCGGCTTCCTATTTACACCACAGCTCCGTTGAGCCGGGGTGGGTAGCAAAGCACGCGGACGCCAGAAAACGGGTTAAATATGCTAGACTGGAAACAAGATATATTTTTGTGCCTATTGCCATGGAGACACTAGGACCAATCAGCAAAGGAACCGAAGCATTTCTCAAGGATTTAAGTAAACGAATTCAGGAGGTCACAAACGACCGAAGAGAGGGTCAATTATTGAGGCAAGCATTGTCTTTGGCCGTTCGCAGAGGGAACGCGGCATCTATTTTAGGCGCCATAGAGTGAACTAATTATTTAAAAAACTTTGCAATAATACGTTCAGACCTCACAACTGTAACGTTGTTTAACATGTAAATAATATTAATAATAATTTTGTTTGCAAACAGAGTTCTATTATGATCATTACGTGCATGTATTACAACACTAATATATTAATTATATAACATCATTGTTATTGCTCGAGTGTCGCTGACCACTCAAGATCATCTTGGGGTTGCCTCTCTGGAGCTCCAATGACACCCTCTGTCGGAGGAACGCGGCTGATCTTGGCTCCGCTGCAGCCTCAAAGAGCTTCTTCCCAAGCTCTTTCGTCAGTTTGAGTGCATCCTTGCCCCAAACGCCAGAAGACTCGAGATAATAATAATAATAATAATAATAATAATAATAATAATAATAATAATAATAATAATAATAATAATAATAATAATAATAATAATAATATACCGCAACCGACCTCCCTCGAAGTTTACGATTAAGCCTTCTTCCAAACGCAAAATTTAGCCAGGTCGCATGTCGATTTCGACACGACACGAACGCGTTCAAAATTCAATTTATTTTGACTACAGCTCTATGCTAAATTGATTATAAATATAATTCGTTTACAGTGGTTCATAAAATATATGTAAATTAATCGCGGACTCCACTAAGCTAAAGCAATTTTTATCAGGTAATCGTCCTTCTTCTTTAAATAACGTCTGAATTTTGACAACACAACGTGGAAACGCCGCTTTAGTTCGGGGCACATTTCTGACGTAGTCTTCGCCTGGGCTAAACGAACGGACACCTACTATATATATATATATATATATATATATATATATATATATATATTTTAGGCGTCTATACCAAAGTGATCATTTTCCCACAGTTGTAAACATTTGGATTATCATATAAAGCGGTTGCCAGACAGTTGCAACGTTCAGTTGAATGAATTCAGCACACTAACAGTAGCATGTGCCGTTTACCGCCTTGTACCGCTTTGGTACGCGATACTGCAAAACGGCACACGAGCTTTAATGGTTTACTTAATTTTATGTAAATAAACCCTAAGCAGGACAGGGATCGATGAGGACTACGTTGAGAACACCGAAAGCTGAAAAGCATCCTTAGGGTTGTCATCGTCGCAGAGGGGGGGGGCTCTGTTTTGTTGGCTGATAAAAGATGACGTAGGTAATTTTGCAAAAATCAAGAGTTTATATCCCGACTCATTAGCCCCCTCGATGGTCGGTGCAGGTGCGGACCGAGCAGGCCATGCCTCCACTGTAGCTGAGGCTAACAAATGCAGAAATACTCAAGCGTTGATTATCCGCACGAATTTTGTCCGTTGGCGTTCAAGACTATGGGAGCTGCAGGCCCCCTTACGCTCAAGCTGAGTCAGCGCGTCGGTAGAAGTCTTAATCTTTCGACAGGAGACGCGAGAGCATCCGAATTCTTGCGTCAGAGGCTGTCGTTCGACATTCAACGAGGAAATGCAGCGTCTGTTTGGGACACATTGTTGAACTGGGCTAACCCTGGGTTAGAGAACCCGTGATCACACGTTCGCGCGGAGACAACAGTCCACTCCAAAGTGCTAACATAGTGAATTTCTATGAATAGATAAAGTCAGGTAAGAGTTTATATATATTTGAAAGACTGAAAAGACTTTGAAAGACTTTCTCATTCCCCGTCTCCTATATAAACTGGTCTCCGGTCCCAGACCATCTTACGCACTCCTTAGTAACCTAGATAAAGAGATCAGAAAGGTTGTTAAGTCGAAATGGCTTAAGCTCGAAAACTCGGTGCCGAACGCCTACCTGTACACGCACACAGCACACGGCGGTCTGGACATCCCCTGCCTCCAAACATTCATTCTCAGAATCCGCCTCTCCCGCCTGACAGCACTACAACACTCCACGCACCTTGGGGTCCAATGGATGCTAACCACCGAGCACTTTAAAAAAGATATTGCGAAAACAAGACTTCTTTGCGAGCGCTTGGGAACCTCCATTGAGACCGCTACACAAGAGAGTGATCACTGGTCTCAACAACTACACAACACGTTCGATGGGGCACATTTTAAAAAAGCACACGAAACGCCCTTTGTACATTACTGGATTAAGGGTATGCCCTACCTATCTGGTAAGGAGTATTTAAACTTACTAAAGCTCAGGATCAACGCACTACCAACGCGTGCCAGATTGGCCAGGGGACGCCCGGGCTACAACAAACGTTGTAGGCACGGGTGTCATGCGCCTGAGACGTTGGGTCATGTCGCTCAGATGTGCGATATAACACACAAACAAACCATAAAGAGACATGACGACGTCTGTGATCGCGTGGCGCGTCTTCTCCGCGAAAGGGGTCATGAGGTGGTTCGTGAGCGAGTATTCCGTCGACCGGGCGCACCGGGTCTAAAGCCCGACCTCGTAATAACAACACCTACCGAGGTCTGGGTTTTAGATGCCGAGGTTTGCGGCCCGAACCGGGACCTGGCAAAAGCACGGCAAGACAAGATCGCCAAATATGACGTCGAGTTCCTAAGAGCGGCGCTCCCCTACCCGCAAAAACCTCGCAGATTCGAATCCATCACTATCTCTATGAGTGGTGTATGGGACTCCGAATCTGCGAGGACGCTCTTGGGGCTCGGCGTCACGAAGAGGAATCTTATGGATCTCACCGTTTTAACTTTGCAAGGAACCTTGAGGATATATCGCTCGCACCGGGTCCATAAGAGCGGGGGCTACCATCAAGCAAGGACACGGACAACTGACTCTTAACTTCACGTGACACCTTTTTACCACCATTTTTATTAAGGCGAGCACTGCCGAGTGTGCAAACGTATTGTAAATGATTAATAAATCATCACAATATTTTCTATTTGTTATAAAAACCCAACAAGGGTGGAAGATCTCGCAATCTGTCGATCCTGCTCAACGAATTTGGGCGCTTTTCCCCACATTTGATTGAGCACTTTCATGTTAAACCACAATAAAACTGCTTCCAACGAGGACTTGCCTTCTTGAACGATTGGCGAATAAGTCGGTTGCCTTAATAAATACATGTTTGCTTCACGATTGGGAAACGTACACTCGTGGTAATCTAGTGGCAGCGATTTTAGGGGAGAGCTTCTATAGACCGGCTGAGTAGACTAACGTTCTTGTAAAGAACACAGTCATCGCAGGGTTATGCGGCCGTTGTCTCGATGCCGGGTTACTTAGGGTAAAGTGGCAAATTCTAGCACACAGATCGCGGGTTCAATCCTGATGCTAGATGATGACAGATTGCAATTGATTTAAGTTGGAGTTATGGTGAAAATGTAAAAATATAGAAACGCAGCATTGTAATACAGCATCCATACTATTGCCGTTGGCAGTGGCTGCTTCGATGACGAACCGATGCATTCGCCGCATTTGCTGGCCTACGGCATGTTGAATTTGTGGTGCACACCATTGTTCAACGTTTCTTCTTATTGTAAACAAAGTTCGCTGTGGGCACAAAAAAATAAACAAACGTTGGACCTAAACGTCATGCACTTAAGTATTACGCACCATGATTCCTGAACTGGATTTGGATGAGTGCTAGGCGAATACAAATGCCGCTTAGCCCTGCAAAGAGTGTGGCTGCAACGTGGTTGTTGACTATTTGATACTCGATGTGAATTAATTCAACAAGAAAGAACTATTTACATAAACGTAACAACGGGCACAAATGAAGCGAGGTAAAGCCGTCCGAATGTATGACATATGAGCCATTCTAGATAGGCTAGACTAAACAGAATAATCGCAGCAAACTTTGCAATACTGGAAACACGACGAAATCGCCCTTGCTCGACATAACAGGAAGTTGGTTTTAGAGTTTCTTACTTTTCTTACGTAGAGGAAAGTTAAATACAATGACGTGCTGTTGCTGTGAGTAGGGAATAAGAGGAGTCCCACTTCTCATCTCGAGCAGTGTGGAACTCGACCCCATCGGAATCTAGTTTTCCGTTGTCTTTCCAAGCTTTCTTTCTCTGTAAGTACCTCCGTAGCCATAGCTGCTCCTAGCTTTCACCCAGAAGTCGATTCGCATATTTAGCCTACCAACTTCTTAAGGATACCTCTAAGGGACCTGGGATATACTGCTCTCCTTGCGTCTAAATCATTAGTCTATTTATCCCTGAGCTTTGCAACTGCTGTGGCTTAAGCCTGTATCATCGTCGCTCTTAAGCCTCTTGTGTATTGATTTATATAATTTTGCTATGCTAGCACTTTGGAGTGGACAATTGTCTCCCACGCGAACGTGTGATTACGGGTTCTCTAACCCAGGGTTACCCGTCTGTACCCGGCGCACTAGAAGAGTGTGAGTCGAGTTATCCTCCGCTGCTTTATATATATAAATATATATATAGGCGAGCACTGCCGAGTGTGCAAACGTATTGTAAATGATTAATAAATCATCACATTATTTCGATATATATATATATATATATGTGTATGTATTTTCTCCCAAAAATTTAATATCCTCTACGTTTCCGTCGGTGGCAAAATCGTCGATCACTGACGCCCCAGTGCCAGCTAGGCATGATGATTATAGAAGCCTTTCAATGTGAAAGATTTTATAGCCCAAGTTTCCGTCAAAATTAGAATTTCCACGCCTCGGAGTGCTTCCGTGCCTAAGAGATCTATTTCGCCAGTCCCACGGCACTACTTTGGTAACCTGTGTAATATTCTGATTCTTGGGCCCAGTCTTTCCTGGGCGTCACTGAGTCTTTGATCCTCGGAGCTTAATGCTGTCGTAATCGCAGTAATTTGTATTTATTAGGTACGTCGCAGTTTCTTTGGCATTGCCACAGAAAGCTAGCTGGATCGACTCAGCTAGTGAGATAGCGTCCACTGGGCTTTGTCGTGGCTGGTTCATTGCCCGCTTACTGCGCGAATGATAACAGGCAGTACGAATTCCAAGACCTTTGAAAAAAACCGTCGTGATAGTGTCCTATGATTGGAGAGAGAGTCTGCGGAGCACTTCTTCAATTTTTGTATGTCTGGGATGAGGAAATTCTTTCTTGTTGCTGTTTTTTCTTACTTTTCTTACGTAGAGGAAAGTTAAATACAATGACGTACTGTTGCTGTGAGTAGGGAATAAGAGGAGTCTCACTTCTCATCTCGAACAGTGTGGAACTCGACCCCATCGAAATCTAGTTCTCCGTTGTCTTTTCAAGCCTTCTTTCTCTGTAAGTACCTCCGTAGCCATAGCTGCTCCTAGCTTTCACCCAGAAGTCGATTCGCATATTTAGCCTACCAACTTCTTAAGGATTCCTCTAAGGAACCTGGGATATATGTATTGCTCTCCTTGCGTCTAAATCATCAGTCTATTTATCCCTGAGCTTTGCAACTGCTGTGGCTTAAGCCTGTATCATCGTCGATCTTAAGCCTCTTGTGTATTGATTTATTTATATAACTTTGCTATGCTAGCACTTCGGAGTGGGCAATTGTCTCCACGCGAACGTGTGATTACGGGTTTTCTAACCCAGGGTTACCCGTCTGTATCCGGCGCTTTAGAAGAGTGTGAGTCGAGTCATCCGCCGCTGCTTTCTATATATATATATATATATATATATATATTATTTACACACCCTTTAGCAGGGGGGCTTTATTGAGGATTATCAAAAATTCATAACAAGCGCGCCATCTGGCGATTTATATGTTTGGCTGTACATGATTGCACTTGCGGGCTGTGCGCCACGCGAACATTCTATTAACGATTTCTTTCCTGGCTACAGCTTTAGCTTGAATGTTCATACCAGATCGAGTTATCGTCGTCATGACTTCAAAGAACCTATTAAACCTATCAGGCTGCTTACATATGCTGGTAAACGTATATCTGTCAATCTTATCTAATATAACGGCAATGTCCATGCACTCAACATTATTTCTGCTAATGTTGCAGCGGTAGGCAACACGCCTTATGAACTTTTTATGAAGTTTAGCCAGAATCTTTTGATCACACACAAGTCCTAGATGCCATACAGGTGAGGCGTAAATTAGGACTGGGAGAACATATTGCTTGTACAGTCTAACATACAGGGAAGCGTCTTTAATCACAAACGAGCGCAATATCCAGTTTAGTCTTCTTGTAGCAGCCGTTACCACTTCAAGTATATGAGGTGTATAGTTCAGGGTATCAGATGTCAGTATTCCCAAGTCTTTGATCGCCTTTTTAACAGTTAATTCCTCAGAGCCTAGCGTGTATTTGTGTGCAGGATTATTGTTACTCACCACCTGCACGCTGGAGGGCTCATTTAAGAGGAAAGCGGCGTTAGTGTTGCGCGATTGCAGCTCGGCGTGCGATGGGTAGGTTGCGGCAAATACATTTCTGAGAATTTCAGCTTTCTCACGGTCTTCAGTTGCAGTAGATCCGTCTGGTCGCTTAATTGAGGTCAGCGTGTCTTTTATTTTCATACGTTTTTGAACATACCTATGGACAGCGCTGGGAGCGGCAGACTGAGCAACAGTGCTCTCCTCAATGATACGTTTTCTATGGAGCATCCTCTGCAGCTTCTTCTGCAATGCAGGCCCTCTCTCCGGCGTTGCGTTGCTCAATTGTCGGGTAATCCGTTGGATATCAAAGCTTAGTCTACTCTCGGCATCCGAAGTCCTCCGAGGTACAAATATTTCAAGCAAGAAATGCATGTAGCTCACAAACTTATTATACATGCTATCTACGTCAGGACAGGCAACAAAGAAATTATTCCAGTCAGTCCCAATCAGATTTGTGATCATTCCTTCGTAGTCACCTTTGCCGTAGTCCCACCAGTCAGTGCGTGTCTCAGGCATGGGCGGACCGCGCGATATGGTGAACTTGATCATTTTATGATCAGTGGTGATTGGCGCGGTCGATACAGCTATGTTGTCAACTGAGTCGTCAGCAGCTAGAACAACGTCCAGTATATTCAGTCCGCGGGTCGGGGTGCATACCAGCTGCTGAAGACCAGCTTCGCAGCAGAACTGAAGAAACATCTCCTCAACTGAAAGCTCTCCTCCATCGGTCAATTCATCAGAGCGTCGTGATGACGAACAACGCCAATCTGACCAATTTATTCCCGGTTGATTGAGGTCTCCAGAGATAACAACACTCACATCATCAGTCACGAGTGCGTTGAGATCAGCAACCAAATTCTTCATTTTTTTCTCCTGATCGGAGCGCGATCCTGTCGGACTGAAATACGAGCAGACGAGTCGAATCTTGCAATCAGGCAGAAGCACGTCAGCTGCGATAGTTTCGGAAGATGAGCTACCTCGGGAGACTTCGGCACAGGGAACCTTGGAATTCACTAGCAGTAAGACGCCTCCACCACTTTGGCCGACACGATCATTACGAAACACCTCATATCTTCCACCCGCGCTCAGTTCAGCGGACGTTACCTTGTCGGTCAGCCACGTCTCCGTTACGTACGCGATGTCAATTTCTTCTATTCCCATAAACGCGTGCAGGCAGTCAATCGCTCCTGGTTTAGCCAGCGATCGCGCGTTTAAGGATATACATTTAAAATCAGAGTATGAGTTACTGTTAAGAGTCAAATTATTATAAAAAGCTTGTCCGTGTCTAAAATTGATGTCCGTTGGCATGTTCTGTTCAGTCATTGGGATGGATGTTGCTCAATAACATCAGCCTCTCGAAGGCGCCCGTTGAAGATCTTGACTATGGCAGCTTCATTCCAGATATCTTCGTTAAACATCTTATCCACATCAGTGTCAGGGATTTCAACATAGAAAGAGCTATAATGGGCAATACGAGTTTTCAGCTTCTTAATCACGATGGGGTACACCCCAGACTTCATCAGGTGGTCATGTAGTACTGTTGCATTCAGGCCTGGCTCTTGTCCGGATACAAAGATACGTTCCGTGTGCAGACGCACCGAGGCACTAGGTAAGGCATGAGGACGTTGTTCCTTGCAGTTTTGAACAACGAGTACTCGTCTTGGATTTCGATTTTCTTTGCCACCAGCTGCAGTCTTTCTTGCTTGATTTGACGCTTGCTGATGAATACTCTGTTGACGCCCTCTTGATTAGGATCTGCTGAGAGATCGGCTTGGTGAGCGATTCACAGATGTGATCATTCTCCCCCTACCTCTGGGTGGGCTTTAAAAGCGAGTACCCCTAGCTTTGATGCTCTTATTCAACGATGCATCTCTGTTACTAAGGAACTTGGTTAACTTTTTCTCTAACATTTGGTTCCGCTCAAGCAATGTGTCATTTCTTGACACTAATGTGCGGACTGTCCAGTTCAGTCTTTGAACCTGACCGACTAGAGATTTGACAATCGTCACCAGATCGGTTTCATTAGTTGGCATCTCTTCATCATCACAGTCACTGAGAGGAGGGGGTTCACAGTTGTGGCACTTGAAATTCTTCATTATTTCATCCTTCTTAGCTTCGAGATAGGTGAAATTGGTGCACTTAGCAAGGTGGACCCAAAGAGAACACCCAGTACATTGGATGGACGATACAGTTTTGCTTACAGTGCGAGCACAGTTCGGGCATTTCGATGAAGTACGAGCCTTTTTAGAATTGGCACTTGTATTATCTTCCGGCATCGTTCGCTTTAGAGCTGAAGTATCTCGCGTCGACATATGTTCACTACGAACACCTGTTTGGTTGGATATATATATATATATATATATATATTATATATATATATATATATATATATATATATATATATATATATATATATATATAGGCGAGCACTGCCGAGTGTGCAAACGTATTGTAAATTATTAATAAATCATCACATTATTTTCTATATATATGTGTGTATTTTCTCCCAAAAATTGTATATCCTCTACGTTTCCGTCGGTGGCAAAATCGTCGATCACTGACGCCCCAGTGCCAGCTAGTGCATGATAATTGTAGAAGCCTTTCAATGTGAAAGATTTTATAGCCCAAGTTTTCGTCAAAATTAGAATTTCTACGCCTCGGAGTGCTTCCGTGCCTAAGAGATCTATTTCGCCAGTCCCACGGCACTACTTTGGTAACCTGCGTAATAATCTGATTCTTGGGCCCAGTCTTTCCTGGGCGTCACTGAGTCTTTGAACCTCGGAGCTTAATGCTGTCGTAATCGCAGTAATTTGTATTTATTAGGTTCGTCGCAGTTTCTTTGGCATTGCCGCAGAAAGCTAGCTGGATCGACTCAGCTAGTGAGATAGCGTCCACTGGGCTTTGTCGTGGCTGGTTCATTGTCCCGCTTACTGCGCAAATGATAACAGGCAGTACGAATTCCAAGACCTTTGAAAAAAACCGTCGTGATAGTGTCCTATGATTGGAGAGAGAGTCTGGAGCACTTCTTCAATTTTTGTATGTCTGGGATGAGGAATCGGACTGTGCTCCCTGGTGCTCCGGAAGGAATAAAGTACCATTTAGCCATGCTTGCATTGTTTACTCTCCTCTTTCTTTATTTCCTTACTGCAACTTGGCCCGTATAGGCACCGCTGCTGCTGCTCTGATGCTAAGCTTATGCTTCTGCAAGATAACTGTGGTCGACATATTTACCAAAAGCCAATTGATGATCGATCCTTAGATGATGGTGATTCATTGAGCAGTGCGAACTTGCCACTACATAGACAACTAAATACATTCACTTTGGAGTTGTAATACATTTCTTGTGGCGTTATATCTCTCTTGATATAAGTAATTCGTATACAGTTACAACCTACCGTAAGTACAAGACAGAAAAAGAGTGAACGACGCGGGAAACGAGGGGGACAAATCAAGTAGTCTGGTGTCTTAGTACGCCGTCGTCGTTGTTTCTAATATTGGTCTTGCTGTTTTTGTCGCTGTCATTGACGTCAACCGTTGCGGCACCAGGAGCAAATAAGTTATATATAATAATTAAGAGTAGGTTATGGTTGTAGGCTAGTTTCCCAGGAGCTGTTCACCTGTTGTCGGATTCAAAATCACGTTCATGATGATATGCTAGACCAATCAAATCACCACAACATTTGTGGTAAGAATGTATATATATATATATATATATATATATATATATATATATATATATATATATATAAGATTCTATCTGTGCCAGATATTCTATTCTGAGACTGACGAAAATGTGTAAGATGCGTATGCGCCTTATAAGAGCTTAGGAGAGGAAACACATTCTATTGGATTAGTAAAAGTTTTTTCTCCTTCTTTTATTTTTTTGACATGTGTTTATATATATATATATATATATATATATATATATATATACATACATACATACAAGGCCTTCTAAAAAGATCCGAGAGCCATACAAGTAATTGCAGACCTCGTTAAAGCAAATATTTTTCCTATAGAACATAGTTTCTGAGCTAGAGTGATATCACTGAAGTCTGTGACACTGGTATTGTTGTCCGACATAAGAGTATAAAATGTGCAATTGCGATACAACCAGTCCTCCCAAAGGCCAGCGCATCATGCCGCTGGCTCCGTGGCACCCAAGGCAGAACGTCTCAAGACCAACAAATATGCCCAGCTCGCCAACGATTTCATTTTCGCGCCGCTAGTATTTGAGACAATCGGGGGGCCTGCTCCTGAGGCATGCTCGCTCCTACAGAAGGTTGGCAAACGAATCAAACAGGCGTCAGGGGACAATAGAGCTTTTGACTTTCTACTTCATCGGCTATCTCTGGCGGTTCAGCGCGGCAATGCGGCAGCAATTAGGGGCACAATGGGGGACTGCCTCGAATATAAACTCGACTGGTAGCACTCCTCACAAGCCCTAGTGCAGTTAGTTACTTAAATTCTTCTGTAATCATACATTTAAATAATAAATACCTTTCTTATATACAAAATAACAGTCCTTCTATACAGAAGCTAAACACATAAACGTGTTCGTGAGAAAAGCCTACTTGTTCTGAAGAACATATAACGCCAACCAGGAGATGCGACATGGTCGTTTAGAAAAGAATTCGCAAAAAAGAAAGTTATTTTATTTGCTAACACGTCCAATTCCTCAAAATAGAACCCTGCGACCATTATTAGCACTTAAACAAACATTGCGGATCTTACAGCGGTACCAAATCTACGGCGATGTAAGTCGTGGTTGCGGAGTAACTAAGGCTTTTTGGCGGTCATATCGAAATTGAATGCATGCATAAAAGATTTCGTCCATCATATAGCTCACTCTAGCTCACACACGACATGCCTGCCGAAAAATCTTACTCCGCAGTCACGCTCGCATAGCCATAGATTTGGTATCAAAATGATTGTCATGAAAAGCGCATTTGCTTGGATGTGTTAGTTTTGAGCGCTGTAAATTGCCGATGCGTTACGATTGTAAGGTATTAGGCGTGAAAGCTAATAAAAAAACGTCGTTTTTTTGCGAACTCCTTCTGAACGATTATGTTGCATCTTCTGAATTAAATGACTGATTGCCTCGCAATTGCATATCTTGTACTCTTTTGTTGGGCGCCAACACCAGTGTCACAAATTTTAGTAATACCAATCGAAACAAGACTTCTCAGAGATCATGTTAGAAAGATTATTAGAAAGATTATTTACTTCAACGAGCTCTACAGTTTCTTATATTGCTCTCGAAATCTTCCTGGGAGACCCTGTATATATATATATATATATATATATATATATATATATATATATATATATATATATATATATATATATATATATATATATATAATATATATATATATATATATATATATATTCGGGAAAGCCGAATAAAGTTAGGCACTACTATGAGCTGTGCTCCTTCTTCGACACTGAGCGAGAGCTATTGTCCCGGAACCTAGGACTGCAGAACCCCCAGACATGCCAGGCCCTTGTAGAGAGGCTCCTCAGAGATCACGAATTCTGGATTCTGGTAAGAAGATTCGCACAAGGTATCTCTGAGACGAAAATAACCGCCGCACAAAGCCGAGCAGCCTAAATGGCAAGAAGAGTAGCCAGGTGAAGTAATCTCGAGAAGACGACTGGATTTTTAGTGGGTGCGAGTCCCACACTACCGTGGCTTTAACAACGTCGCCCGGTGTGCATAACGCATTTACCAGTTACCCCTATAAAAAAAAGAATATATATATATATATATATATTCATCTATTAATCACCTTTGTAAGGTATATAGTCAAATATTATACGTAAAAACACGGTCACTGAGCCAGCCTGACCAGTGATTCAACTCTTATATATATATATATATATATATATATATATATATATCTATATATATATCTATATATAGCGGAGTTAGTAGGATCGCATCCAGTCGTTCTAGTAGTAGTAGTAGTAGTGGAAGTCGCGACTACTACTACTACTACGAGAACCGCAGCGATCGACGGCGCGATTGCAAGATTGTTCGCTGACGGCGGCGGTGGTAGCGGCGACGACGGAAGCCGCAGCGGCGGCAGCGGCCGTTGTCGCAACAGCAGCAGCAGCAGCGGCAACAACAGAAATGATGAAACGCGTCCAAAGCGCCCTCTACAAACAGCCAGCTGATTGCCAAGCGGGTTTTCCTACAGATCCATATGACGATGGCAACAACGACGAAGACGACCGCCGTAGGTGTCTGTCGGTGTGTCAATGAAAGAGTGAGTGAGCGAGTCTGTCTCTGGCTGTCTGTCTGTGTGGGTGGTCGGTGGACAATTGGTCGGATCGACTTTTCGGACATATACCCGGACAACCTACAGCGAAAGCTGTGCTATTTAGAACAAAAAAAACGTTGTCAGTGTTCATCGCGGCGGTAGGTAGACGATTTCTGTCCTACGGCGACGAGGGCGGTGCGGCGTCGCATCATTCTGCTGATCGATCCGTGACTGGCGGTGGACTAGCGCCAGTGGCAGGACACCACCATATTTCCGTGATTGTAGTTCCTGCTGCTGCTGTGGTTTTTATCATCGTTGTTGTTGTTGTTGTTGTTGTTGTGGTTGTTGTCGTTGTAGTTGTTGTCGTTGTGGTTGCTGTTGTTGCTGTTGTTGTTGTTGGTGTTGAGGTTGTTGTTGTTAGTGCTGCTGTTGCTAATTGCACAGATATCTAAGAATCAACCAAAGCGAACGAACGACAGTGAAGGTGACCGACCGGTCCAGCAGTAGAGATAAACAAATGGAGATATAAGGAGCTATATATATATATATATATATATATATATAGAGAGAGAGAGAGAGAGAGAGAGAGAGAGGCATAACGAGATAGACATAGAGAGATAGAGACATAGATAAATAGAGAGGAAAACAAGATATGGGGATGGATTCGAGAGATCGAAACTGCAGACCGAAATAAACAGACAACAGCTCATGAAGACTATCTCTCCGACGCCCTCGCTGTTAAGAGAAGGTGTTACGTTGCGAGTGCACGTCCCGATGTGAAGCGTGAATGGTTGGTTGTTAATGTTGCGTGTCGAACGATTGGATTATGCAGACCTGTGCGCGTGGTTGCTGGGCTGGTTAGGTTAATTTGATTGCCTGCTTGCTGGATTGAATGGCTGACTGACTTAGCTAACTGGACTATAAAATAATCATTGTTCATTGCCACAGTTGAGGATGCGGCCCATTCGTTGTCGTTGTCGTCGTCGCCGCCGCTACCACTACCTCTCGACGAAGCTCGAAGTTGTTGCCGCTCGAAGGTGCAGCGCGCTCTGACCGTGCTGAGAGTTCTGAGTGGTACGCGAAACCAGACGTATTATCGATGGTATCTCCGACACTCGACCATACCGATCACCGACCGGTGTAAAGAAAAGAGTTCTCACAGACTCTCATCCGCCATCCGTGACCGTTTGGCTGTTGGTCGAGGCCGAAGAGACTTTGGCGTGTTTGTCAAACGTCTCAGACCAGATTTTGTGCCGCCGCCTTCTTTTTGTGACGATTCGAACGAACAGTACAGCTGTTGGTGGTGGTGGTGGTGGTGGTGTTCTGCGGTTGATATTGCTTCTATTGTGGTAGTAGTTCATACATTCTTCATACGAGCTGGTTGTTACATGCTACATTACGGGTCTACGCCGCTACTCAAGTAGCTCGTATTCGGCTGTGCCCACGGTCGCGTTCCGGTGACCGGTCGTTGCGATCTCGAGCGGCGTCAATGTGCGACGACGAGGTAAACTGCCGCGACTTCAATCATCGCGACCAGTGCCGACGAATTGTCCACATATCGACATATATCTAACTGTTGAGTGCTGTTGCTGTTACCTCGAGAGGTGTTTCCGTACTACTAAATAGACTGAGTGACGTGAAGTGATTGATACTGGCCTGTGTTCATCTGTGTTTGTCTGCTTGTCTACAACACCACACACGGTATCACCTTTACCGTTCTTCATCGACCAGAAAAGCATCAATCGAGTCTTAAACGGCAGTGCAAAACGGAGACAGTCTTCGCAGCTCGTCCAAAAGTACGACCACCCTTTGTTCCCGTCATTATTTCGTTTACTGCCATATTCCTATTTGATTTCGACTGCCGAACAACCGACTGTATTTTACCGACTATCGCTAATACCACAATGTTACGCCTTGCATTGATATAAGCCTCCACATTACGAAGGTTGTGGAGGCATCATTGTGCCTTATTAATACCATACTTCCGCTTCTGCTTCTCTATTCTAACGACTCCTTATGTGTGCATTCGCTTTTCGAAATTACTTGTTCTTCCCAAACTTACACATTGCTGCTCTCCTGTCTGGGAGCTCCATCTGACCAAATACAAGAAGTAAGCGAAGGACATCGAGGACGCGTTCTTAAGGCGCCTTCGCGTCAGGTGCCCCTTAAAGGGTGTTAGCTGATGTCGTTCCAAGTACTGATTCAATGTTCACACAAGCCAACATACCTGCTCTATGTCAACTAAGCAAATGTGAATTGCTAGGAAACTTCTTTGTTGTACGCTCCAGTAGCTTAAGCAGCCAATGATCAGTCACTCTAAAATCCGCGGCCCGTTCCGAGCTCATAAACGGATTGTTTACTTGGCGGAGGGCCAAGTGGGCGCACGCCAATTCAAATAGTGCTTGCCTACTCGGTGGTTAACAACGTTATTCTTCCATACGAAGGACGCACACTAAAAACAATAGTTATTGATGTCGATATATATAGCATGACATATGGTATGTTACTACTATTTTGTCAGTCAAACTTCATCAAATGCTTTCTCTTCAGAGAAAACCAGCAGTACAGACATGAAACGAAATTCGTACGCACGCGGCGAGACGCATTTCTGTGTAACTTTGTACCACCTATCTTGTGTTCTTTCTCTCTCTATGCACATTTCTTTTTTTTGTCTTTCATGTATCATGCACGCCTCCGTTCACGCGCGTGCTTGTCGATCTGATATGATGCGGAATGAAAACAGTGGACCGTGATCGAAACTCCGCCGGCCTTTCTCGGAAAAAGCTGAGCAATGGCAGCGCGAGCAACGGCTACACCATCTTCAACGACAGTCTTCCGTTTGAACTCCAGAGTAAGTATGTTAGAAAGTAGTGGAGTAGCGAGCTACCACCTCTGGAGCTCCTTGTATCCTTGCAATTGACGGCTATGCCGCGCGGAGCCGTGCGCGGAATCACCCGCGGTTTACTGTACATATATATATATATATATATATATATATATATATTACAAATTTAGCAAGCCGCGACAAACTTTCACAGATAAACGTGGTCTCGAGCGTGATATCTCCACAGTAAGTGATACGCCACTACGAGGCGTAGACAAATTATACGAGTATATCTATAATATAGTATGAGTCTATCATAATCTGTGCATTCTCGGGCATCATGGTCCTCTCATGGCACGACGTTGATTGGTGTATATATGTTTATACACCAATCAGGAGGCGAGCACTGCCGAGTGCGAAAACGTTTTGTAAATGATTCATAAATCATCACAATATTTTATATATATATATATATATATATATATATATATATATATATATCGGCCAGTTTCAGTACTCTAAAATTTAAAGCTCCGAATTGAACCGAAACCACCAAGGTGTTCTGGTTTGTGTTGCTTAGACGCGCTATACCGAGCAAGGTGGCTTAGTGGCAAAGCCTTTGCCTTGCATTCGGGAGGACTGGGTTCGAGACCCAGACCGGCCGCTCTTAAATTGGTTTGCATGGTTTCCAATTTAGACAAGGTAAATGCCGGAGTGGAATAAACTTAGCCATGACATGAAAAATCCGTACACGGGCAATTGCCTTACGGGAAAATCTAAAAAAAAAAAAAAAATTATCAGCTACTACACACAGGCTAACTTTCGTGGCAATCGTGGTGGTGGCGTTCATTGTTTGAGTTTACTTAAAAAAAAACGCGGTTCGGTGTTAAAGGAGTTGACTATCGCGGAGCAACGAATCTGCATTAGGTTCTGCGTAAAAACCAAATCAGGTGTCTAAAAGTGGTGGAAGTGTTTATAGTGTTTTAGCAGTGTCGCGAAACACTGCGTACATGTGGTGCCGTCGATTTTACGACAAACGTGAACAGACCAAAGATGACTCCGGTTTGGAAAGGGCTTCAACGTCATTAGCAGAAGAAAACGTTGAAAAATTCGTAATATCTTATTCAACATTTGCCGAATTATTATTAGGGAGACAGCTGAGAAATTGGAGATATCGAGAGAGTAATAGTCTTGGCCGATATGCGTCCGAAGACTGGTAGCGAACTTTATTTAAAAAATGTTAAGCTTATAGCAAATGAACACCCGTTGTGAGTGTATGATTAAGACATCGAGACGAAAGCCCAATTTTTCCAGTGTTGCTTTCAAACAGAGGGTTGATCGATGAAATACAGATAGAGCAGATAGAACGCAAGTGTCCTTTTGGCAGTTTTTCAACTAATGAAGGAATCATATTCCACGAGTTTTACAAGTTACATCGTAACCGATCTCGGATTATTTGATTTCGATATTTTCACAACTCCCTATTCCCGATAAAAAAAATTAATAGACAGCGTTTTGAAACTACAGAGGAAATAAAGAGCAATTCAACTCGATTCCGAAGGCGGTAAAGAAGGGGGTATAAGTACGTTGCAGCGGGCGGGAGCAATTTTGAAGGGAACAAAAGCACTTTAGAAGATTAAATAAGTATTCTTTTGCTAGAAATGTTTACCACTGTAGTTTTTCAATCAGCATCCGTCTGTGTATGATACCATTAAAATGAATAAGAAGAAGGTTACAAAAAACGTGTTTCAACTAACCAAGTTGTTGCCTGTACACGCATAAGCTTATTTGGTTGAAATACGTTTTGTTGTTCGGTGTGTAACGTGACATAACTTTTTATTTAAAGCGCACGCTCAATAAGGAAACATGGAGTTGTGGGTTGGGTTTATGAGATCGTTTTCGTTCATTCATCATTTCATTTCGTTTGGTATCAAGGCAGTATACTTGTAATTCCGCCAGTGTAAGCTGACGTAGAACACTCGACCCACAATTAATTAAATAAAAGCATACGGGGCTAGAAGAATATCCGTCGTGTCTGAAGAACTTTGTCCAGCGCAATATTTTAAAAAATCTAACTTTTACTCTCTCGATAAGTAACTTGTGTATGTCCAGCGAAGGCAATCGAAGAGCAATACAGGAGGTTGGAAGCTATAAGAGATTTATAGTATTTTTATAGGGCTGAGAGTCATGAATTATAAGAACGGAATATAGAAAGAAGTATACGATATTTTTGACTAGCATGGTGATATGGCAACTGAACTCAGGGCTTGCAGTCATATGGAGTCCTAGATCATCCTAGCGTTAGAGAAGCTATGGTTTGATCCCATCTTTTGTGTAATCAAGGTTGAAAGCTTTGTACGTGCAAGACACTTGAAAGTAGAAAGCAACATCGCTCTTTTCTCACCTGTAAAGAGTGTACCCTACCGCAGACTGCAGATTACATGGCATGAGGGTCTGGAAATAAATTGACTGTGAGACAAAGCTAGGTCGTCAGCGTAAGCAAGGCGCATTGTCTCAAACGGGATGCATTTTTTATAAGCAAGAGCAAAAAATGACATCATGTAACAGTAATGCGGAGCTGGCACCCGCTCAGCCACTGACCTTGCATTCTCCCCATTTCGGGTAATGCAGTTGCCCCGCGGTACGCCGGGCGAGAGAAGACAAGGCTTAGTAAGGATAATGTATTCAATAATCAAGGCTAATCTAAAATTGCCAGTCTTTTTATAATCTCTCAGGCTACAATATTGTGCGAGCGTAAATCCTTAACTGCTGCACCTCTGTAAAAAGATGAGAATGGGAATAATTATTACTATCGTTTTACTCTGCTGGCCACACGTGCTCAGGTGTGCGATATGCTCCAGAACGGAAGAGTGCCGAAAGCTGTCAGGAACGTCGTCTACGGCAATTGTATCACCGCTTTGAAGAATAAATCCGGCGGAAACCGTCCCATAGCCGTGATTGTGACAAGATGATTGTGCACACTGCTCGCACGTTTCTCGAAAACGATTTTAATCTGAATAAGCGAACGACTATACTCTCATGAGAGGTGTCGAAACACGTCCCGGTCTTTTACGCGATAATGACGCACCAGGCATACGGCAAGCCCACGCCGCCGATGTTCGTGGATGTGGAAATCACTTCCTCAGCCGGATGTAGACAGCGTGCAGCGGAAGCATGGCAGCTGCGCTCGCGTTCGGCATTTTATTGCTCCAATACGCAAAACGAGTAATTTCGCGCCACTAGCGTCTCAGACTCGGAACCTCGATGTTCGAGAGAGGAAGAAACAGAGAGAAGGGTCAAAGCGGTGGAACGGTGCACGAGTGCGGGCGGCATCGGCTCAGCTGGGGTGAGCTTTCCGGGAGTTCACGCAAGGCAGCCATGACTTCATAGACGACACTCCCGGGCGCGTTAAGCGATAAGCGCGTCAACTTAGAGCCAGGTGGTCTGCAAGGAGAGGATAGACGCCATCCGAACGGATTAACAGTTGAGACTGGGCCCGCCACAGGCTCCTGGACGTACACCCTTGAATACGGTAGATGGGCGCAGGCCATGTTGTCCAATAACGGGAAATGCATAAACGAAGTTTATACACGAGCATCTTATGCCAAACCACATTATTTTAATGGCAACGGGTGTCGCTGGAACTTCAACGCGCGGGAACGCCAATATGATGCTGGCCGGGCACGCATCGGCCCACAAGCAATACTCATCATAGTGTAATTAATTCCCTCATAAATAGTATACTAAACATTGTGATATATGAACATAAACTCAAAAAATAAACGAATAATAATAATAATAATAATAATAATAATAATAATAATTATTATTATTATTATTATTATTATTATTATTATTATTATTATTACTACTACTACTACTATCAAAGGCAAAGACGAATGAAACCCAGCCATATTGGCCAATGCATGACCTCTATTTGCCCACACGTGGCCACAGGTGGTGCATTGCTTCGTGTCAATAACAATTCGCCCATCATTGGCGCCATTAGGATGTGCGTGTTGGTCGCTGTCACATATTGCAATACAAATACCAGCCACCTGACAGCTGGAGAAGAGAAGCATATGTGCCTTCCGATGGGATTAGTGCGCTAACCTAAGCGCCATGAATTTCTCTGTACGAGATAAAACCACACACACACATATGTATATATATATGCGTTGTACTTAAATGTTGTTGTCGACATGACGTACATCCGGGATGCGCCACTCGCTCAAGTTCTGACAACATCCGCTATTATGTGGGATAGCCAGCCATTTGCTTTACTGGATGATGGATGAGTAGTAATACTGCCTAGTGTTAGTAGAGACGATGCGCTGCACATGCGAACTACTCTGGCATATACTGTCCCATAGTTTTTAGTGGTGATGTGTAAAAATGTAGGTAAACTTCTACTTTATAGAAGTACATTTTGAATTTCTTTAGGAACATTCGGGTCGAGTCTCTAAGACCATGAACAGGTCTTTTAGCTTCAACTTTGTGAATTCCTTGGGCCGAACATACCAAGTGATGATAGCTATGCACAATGTACCTTGTGTACACGTGCTGACTAGCGCAAGCCATTCCATCCTAAAGCTCCCAGGCGAGATACACCTCTAACTGAGCTATTCTGCTGAGGCCTCAGTCACTTTTCCATGCCACTTCAAGAAAAAAATTATAAAGCGATATTTTTAAAGGTGATCTGAGCCTGACTTTGATTGTTTCCACTGCTGGTCCACAACCCACTAGCAGAAACATGAAGCCGTTCTTGCCGTCCGCGGAAAGCAAATAACACGTTGGTACATATTGTGAAGCATCTTTCTAACTGCGCAAATTTGCCGTTGAAAGATGGCCCCACACCCTGCCAAGGCTGTAGCTCAACATTGGCACAATTTTAAGCTAAAAAAGACGCGGTGCCGCACTCAGAGACAGGGTCTCTTACATCTGTGTGAATAGAGGCAATAGGCGCCCGACACCTGTTGCCGCTGTGCTTGGTGAAAGTCGTTCCCGTTAGTTTATTTGCAGACCCTTACGGTAAAGGTAACTTTTAACGTCGCCGACAATTCGACGAATGGCACCGCGGTCCCAGGTGGGCCACTACTATGTCACCCGCATACATAACGACGACGACGTTTCTGAAATACTCCCGCACATGGCGGACTAGGTCTGCGATAAGCATGGCGAAGGCCAGGCAACTGAGAGGGCCCTCTTGAGGAGTCCCTACGTTTTGACTCAGCTGCAAGGTGTCTTCGCCCCTTGTGTTGACTTTAAGGCGGTCTTCAGCAAAGAAGCTGATCATCGGCAACCTCAACATCATCGAATTGAGGTGGCAGGTAGAACAGTGCGAGGTTGAAACTTTCTGAGGTGAGTGCCATGCAACCCTGACCTCGACACGCACATTGCATTTGGGGTAGCGCTGCTAGTAAATAGATTGAAAGTCCACCTACTAGTCTTCCCCTTTTTCCGTCTGGAAGACTCGCTAGATGGAAACCTCGCATCTCATCGAAATGCAGTTCTTTTTGCATGAAATTTTCCGTCAAGAGTACAATGTCTACATTTTCAAACGAACGTTCTGTTGCTAGCTATAAAGCCCCAGATAAACCTTCGCAATTTCAGAGCTATAATTTTAAGCTGCCTTGGCAGACGGCGTCATTGCTGTCCAACTGCTAAGCCTTGCCCGTGAGTAAACTCTTTGCATACCCTAGTCTGGGCCGGTATATCCACCAGGCCGCGCCGCAAACTCACGCCTTTCGGCCAGAAAGCGCTACTTAAAATCTTACTAAAGTCATTATCACCAAAGGCCACACAGAAGACAAAGTCCGGCCGGGAAACTGAGTTTCCAGATAGCACGCGCAATACGCCTTCCCGCAGCTATTCTGCCGACGTTGTTCGGCTGAAACCCTCCACACGGAGCGCCTTCTAGAGCCATTCGGAAGGCATCGCTCTGCCTCGGCCCCAGGCGTTCAACATGCTTCTCTGGGCTATTGCTGGTCAATCCACCTCCCTTACCAGTGAACTTCCTTTCGTTTTGCTTCTTCTCCTCACCAGCTAGAGCTTGCCTTCCTTGTCTAGCTAACCTACGTTAGCTGTCTCTGTACGGTCCATTGTCTCTACAGCCGGATCGCGCGGCTGCAGCGAAGTAGTGACGTCACTTTCTTCTGCTGGAATCGTATCAATGACGAGCTTGGCGGGAACTTTTGAGCTGTCGCTGGTGTCCTGTGCTACTTTTTGCTGTGTCATCTGCTTCCTTATCTCGTTTTACACTTCCGATGTGCTTACGTTGCTCCCCGTGGAAGAGGAGGAAAGTGGGATCTGTTTAAGCTCCGACACTCAGCTTGCATTTTCTGCTCCGAGACGGCTAATCCCCTGCAGGATCTCAAGCAGGGCGTCGGTTGGGCAGGCGCCTTCCAGTTCAGGAGATCCAGAGCACCGAGCGGGCTGATTTGTCCCTACATCAGTGCGCGGTGATGAACACTTTATATGGGCTACGAGTAGAACGCTGGGTATATTCAGAGGAGCTCTTTATCACAAAGCCACATGCAAAACAAGCAAACAGCGCACTGCTGGAAGCCGCCTTTTGCTTCAAAATTTTGATTCGTATGCAACCAATTCCCAATAAGAATAAGTTTTGAATTGGATAACAACGCGCATATGTGCAACCCAAGTTTCCAAATAATCTAGCACACTACTTATTACGTTTCAGCATGCACTGCATTTTACGGTACTGGTAGGATGCCCAGCAAAAACACTCATATTTATCTATGAGCGCAATGTTTAGAGTTTCGCGCAATCTCAGACTCAAATGCTTTGGGTTTTCGATAATAATAATAATTACTATTAATGATACTGTGTCTAGTGGCATACACGAACCAGTTTCACGCAGCGTCAACCTATGCTAATTAAAGTGCAGACAAGCTTAATGCCGCAATGCTAACGGGTCGGTGTATACGGTTACAAAAATATACAATTGCCGGCTTCTGGGGTATATTTTCACTGAGTAAGGGTCACGCCGGTAGCTCTTGCCGACTATCAGATGGCGTATCATCGTAGTTCGTCGAGGGTCAGGTAGGGGGCGCAGATGTCGAGCTCTAAATCCGAGATTCTGATTGGCTGCTGAAGCTCGCTAGGCAAGCACTCCTTTCCCTCCAATATGGAATCGGGTTAGACGGTGACAGGAAACGAAAATACCTAGGCAGGCCCAAGCTCCATCCCCGTCGCCGCCCCCGGAGAAACTAGCGGAAAACATATGGTGACTTCGGATACCTCCGAGCCGAGCTGCAATGATAGCGGTTGATTTGCCAACTGAATCTGTTGATAGGCCCTACCGTAGTGACGCGGCTCCTGTTCTTCCTTGTTCCATTGTGGTTGTTGCCTTTCGCGATTCGTTGCTAATCTCATCAGCTTTGTGAGAGTAGCTGGTTGGCGTCGCTGCACGCAGGAGCCGCACAATGGAGTACTATCCACTCTTGGGGGACCTGGTGTTGCCCCCGCCGGTTTCGAAAGGTACGTCGCAAAGCTCATTACTTTGTAAATACACCGTCTCTACGTGCACGGCCAGAGCCCGTAGAAGGAACTCTGTGGGCCCGTAGAAGCAACACTGTGTTTGACTCTCTAACCTGTTGCGCATGGTCTGCTTACGAATGAGGAGCTGGTGTGCAAATAACGATAATAATTAGATTAGTGCATGTATTTAGTACTGGCTTTTGTCGACATAGTATGCCGTAAATTGTGTGGGCGGATTTTACTGACCGAGCAGAAGGGAACCATTAAAGTGTAGTTCACCCAAATTCTGCGTTTATAGATTAATTATCTTAAACCATATGCTGACTCGTACTGATGCGTTTTCATTGAGTTGTGGATAAGACATTTCTCAACGTTCGTCTCTTATACTTTTCTATAAGTTCCTGCTGTTACTAGTCCTGTTGTCGCTCTGGTTATTGCTATTCACGTTGTTTTGTCACATGTTTGCCTATGATACGAAACCTGGCTAGTGGTTTTGTCAAACAGCTGTCGAGAAATCTCTATAAGGGTTTGTAGTACGCCATTAGTACCGTACTACTAAGGGCTTATCATGCATTTTTACTGAACAAGTCTGTCCGGCTATATATATATATATATAAACGAAAACTTTTATGAATCCGATCCTTGTCATGCTGAACAGGGTTCTCCAACACAAAGCCGATGTATGCTTAAAATCGAATTACTTGTATTGGCAGTTCCATAGCTATATTATCATTTCTGTCGACGCCCATGCAGTCATTCTAGGTGTTTTTTCTTATTTTTATTTGTGTATTATTTTGTAATATATAATTTTTTAATTATTTATAATTATTCCAATCCGCCCTCATTTGTACCCTAATAGCGGCTACCCACTCAATTCGATAACGCATCTCCATATATGTATTAAGCCTACCTTAACTGCCGTGTAATATTTTCTACCTAGCTTTACTGCTGCACTTTCATCAGACCCTTTTCGATACCCACATTCGAGTCCTTGTTGGGAAGAGTATGCTCAGTCTAGCTAAAGCCATTGCCCTAATCGTTGATATATTGAGATGAGGTTCTTCTATGCCAAAATTAGGCATTTGGCCATCGACGCACCGAAATACGCACTGACAAAAAGGACGAGTTTTTTATTCTAAGAGGAATTGCCGCAAACTTCTTCCACAGATCCGAGAAAATGGTTGATCCCGTTAGGGTTCGAGAATAAAGAAAAAATAATCATGTCGCTTACAATGGATGTGAAGCTAGATATCAGTTGTACTTTCAACGCCAGCAAAAGAGATCATACGCATATGCAGTTTTTAACCCGACCTCATAACTATTCCACTATGCAGACCTGGTTCACGGGTTTATTTTATATAGTATGTTAAGGGGTAAGACCATTGTGTCGGCTTTACGGATACAATATGATGATTTCCTAGAGTCAGTAGTATTTGAAAGTTTGGTCAACACTATTAGTTCTGTGGTCCTCAATTTAATGAGCTTGCAGGATCAGCGGTATTTTCCGAATAGCTGAAATTGTCAGGTCGTTCTGCAGCACCGTCGGCCAAAAGCTCGTTTGTAGGTTTGCATATGATCCTCTCGGGTTGCAAGCTGGGCAGGGATGGCTTTTTTAGGCGCACCGACCGTTGTGTGATCTTTTGAACACAATCTTTTGCAGAACACTCACATCTCACCATCATTGCCTACATAGTCAGCCTAGAGGAATAAAAAGAGATACAGAAATATTATAGTTTCCTTCCCTCCAACGGGTTTTCCGTCCTTCGCGACGGATACGCCCGGTGGGCCGGGTCTGCTGGCCACGCAGGCGCTACACAAAGCCTGTGATCGACTTGTAGGCGCGGCGGGAGAAACCATAGATAGGTCTGTACAGCAAAAGACGCAAGTACAATGTTCGGTGGTATAATGATCAGTTGGTGCCAAAAGGAACGCTTGATTTGAGTCCCGTATCGGAACATGTCTTCTGAGAGCCTGTATACATGCCCTCTGCGTTACATTCTTAATGAATTACGTGGGGTGCTGTTTTAATTGTTTAGGTTTAGTGTATACTAAGGGGTATTCAAATTATTAGTTCTGTTTAGCTTAGGGTTTGTCCTGCGACTCAAACCACAATTTCTACTGCTGCTACATGATGAGAGTTTTCCATTTGCTTTATCTATAATATCAAATCGTTAAAGTAAATGATATGTTTTCTTCTAGTAAAGACAACAATCATTATTTACGTTACTTACGTAGTATATGTGTATATATATATATATATATATATATATATATATATATATATATATATAAAGTACATATCCGAGTTTGTGCTTTTTGAAACAATGTATGTTTTTCTTATTACTAATACAATTTGATTAATTTTTTGTATGACCTATATTTCAAGAAATGGCATTTTTTTTGTCTACGTTCTTGATGATTTGTACGTTGCCGTGGGTAGGTAGTCAGTACCTCCCACTCAAAGTTTATGCTTTTAATTTCGTAAATTAAATTGACTATTTATTGGAATGGTTTACCACTGGAAACGTTTTATTTTGACAAAATACAATGTACATTTTCGAATGAGCCTGCATTGCAATATGTGCTACGTTTCTGCGGTAGAATAACTAGTTTGCGAAGACCGGACCGGGAGCGCCAGCCACGATGATCGCTTTCTCGCTGGCTGGTTGTGTTCCGTTTCAAGAAGGTCCTCAAGTGGCTGTGCCGCCGTTACAATGCGGCCTTAAGGGCCACATACAACGCAAACCAAGCTGCTCTGTTTGTCAATTAGCGGTCGCAAACATTGTCCCTACCGAGCTACACAAGAGCTAAACACATTGTTGCTACATGGGTAACGAATTGCGTCTTCTTGAATTCGCTTATTCGCGGACTGTATCAACACGTGTTGAACGTGCGCGCGACACTCGGCGTGACCCAGGGTGCAATCTTTGTTTGCCAAGGTCGAGCGTGGCTTGGCCAGAGTTTGCTTCAATGCCGCATTATTTTATGGCCGTTTGTATAACGGTTTATTTCACCATTCACCATTCAGTCATGAATAGTGTACGCGAGCTTTTGTTGTGCCCGGTAGTTCACCGAGCTTGGTGCTGGGCTGGTTGCATTTTGTATCGATATAACGATCTATATAAGGTCGTTCATTGAATACACAAGAATGTATGTATTCAATCAAAATGTATACTTATTTTTTGATATTTTTGTAATTTAATTCTCATTTTATTACACATACGTAATCTCAGTTTACTCGCACATGTTTGCGTAAGGCCAACCAAACGGTGGGATACTTAAGAGCTCTTCATCGGTCAATTAAGTATGTCGTGTACAGTGTATATCGTTGAGATATACAATGTCTACCATTTTACGGCGTGGCCTTTGGCGCCTGTGCTAATCACATCTGCAATTCCTTAAAGAGATTTACAAGGACATTTTTTCGAGCCTCTCCATGGAGTAAAGACCACCAGAACTTTAATCGCCCTTTCGTCGATGTGATCAGCGAAGGGAGTGTGTGCAGAACTAGCATTACATCCAAACATTAACATTGTCGTCTAAAGATTCGCTTGTGTAAACTTGCGGTATCCATGAAAGTTATTGTAGGGACAGCAATGTCTTTTCTTTTTTGCTGAGGGATATGTCAAATTTACTATCGAGCTACTTAGCGTTGAGGTATGCGTTTGTAACGGTGTTGAATCCAGTACCTCACTTCGGCCATGACCACCTTGCGCAAGTAACGTTTATTGTAGAGGATTTAAATATCATCGCCGACAATTATTTGTTCTAAGCAAATATTTTTTTAGAAAAGTCTTGGTCTCATTTGCAATAAAAGAAGACCGCCGTACTCCAGACGGTTTATCATATCGTTTTCGATAAACCTATGCGGAAGCCATACATACATTGGCACGTTTACGTTGTCACGGCTAGTTAGCGGTAACTGAAGTTACCCACCCATGCGATATTCGTCGACTGTAAAATAAAATGTAATACAACTTAAAACACATATTTCATCTGTGTTTTTTTGTGGAACTACTGCCGTACGATCTGTCACATAAGCAGCATAACACATGTCACAGGCATGACAGCTCTACGATACGAGCAAAAGGACCACCGCATTGCGATACGATCGCACACACAGCTTCTGTCAACAGCACAATTGAACACAAGGTGGCTTTTGTAGGAGGTATTTTTTCGTCGTCGTCGTCGTCTGACTGTGTCTTATACTTCGCTCCTCTGTCGTATTGTCTTATATTTCGTCTGTCTGTTATTGTAGCCGGCTTGCCGCCGGTAGGCGTTGTTGTTGGTCTATGCTGCGATATAGGCCGACCGATTCGCTGGTCTAGTAGTTAACAACAACAACAACAACAGTAGCAGCAGCAGTAGCAGCGAAAGCCCACTGAGACAAAATATACGATCTCAGCAGATGACTGAACCGCCGTCTGATCGCGTTCGGTCAACGCGCAACGCAGTTTCTCATACGAGTGCGACGCTACCGCGTCGTCATGGACCAGCTGGAGCAAACGTCGCACTGACGGCCAAATATAAACTCTCACACACACATACATACATCTATCTCGCTCTCTCTTAGCATATATATATATATATATATATAGACGCAGAAGAACCACTGATTGAGACGGATGTACTTATTTAAAATTTACCTAACCTGGGTGTTAATAAACCATATATATATATATATATATATATATATATATATATATATATTGTAATCCAAACAAAAAGTGGACACATGTGACAGTGCCGTGTAATGGCAATTTGAAAGCATCTAAAATGAACTTAACGCATGCTAAAATGAATGGATGCGTCCAGCACGGAACATCGCGTGGTAGTGCGATATATATGTATATATAGAGAGAGATAGAAAGAGACAACTCCCATAGCAATAGGCCTACGACTAGGAGCAAACCTAGTTAGCCCTCATCACGGGATAAATGTGGTCGCCCATATATATATATATATATATATATATAAATATATATATATATAGGTTCGACGACAGAGCTCTACTTGGTTTATGAAACTGCTCGTGTGGTACGTATAACGTACTGGTTCCAGCGCGGCCGTGGTTATACGCGCCACCGTCTTTGGGGCGGTATTAGGAGTGTATCTGAGCTCTCTGTGCTGGTAGGAGAGCTACGCACTTGAGTGTAAAAGTGGACGAGCTTTGGCCTAGCATGTTCGGGTTTAGGACGTCTTGCGGTTATGATGTAGAGCTAGGCTCTCGTCTTGTAAAGCGAACTACTTGTAATTAATTCATTAATATGAGACGCCGAAAATGACAGACACCCTTTTCGCCACAATCGACATCATTCACTAGGCTTTGGTATCGAATCGTTTGACCGCGAACGATTCCTACTAAGCAATAGTCTTCTTCAACATTGTAAGGGTATTTCGTACTCTGCTGGGTGTACGGCTTCGGTCGACTGCGATGATAGAATCGTCGTGAAGACTACTTCGTTCGCGTGTTCAATGGTTGTAATCGATTGAAACGTTTTATTCAAGATAGCAATCGAATTTGCACTTCGCCTATATGTGCATGTATGTCATGTGGTGAATACGTAGTTATAATCTGCATGCTGTACAAGATGTTTTGGAGTCCTATAGAACTCACAAATAGATGCCTAGAGAGCCTCCATGGGTATAGATCGCTGATGTAGCGCTTGCGTACGCTGAACACAAGAACCATGTGGCTATCCTGACGCGTTGTCGTTAGCATTTCCACGAACGAGTATGTTGAATAAGCGCGGGTTCTGACTCAGCTGGAGCAGCATCCTCTGATCAAGTTTCTTAAGCGCGTGAATTGTATAGGGAATGTCTACATGGCGCAGGTCAACATGGCAACAAAATGCAAGCCGTTTCGTGAATTTCCATTCCACTCGTTACAGGCAAACTTTGTCCTTAATAAAACTACGTCGGTGCTGCATATGTCAGTAGTGGAAGTACGTATGTAGTATTGTATGTAGTTGGATGTAAGGTCAGGAGAGCATACAGCAAATTTACACGTCGACGTGTTTGTAATTTACAATAAATGTTTTATTTGAATATAAAGAAACCAAAATAAACTTGTAGTGCATTTTCTGTTGCGATAAAATAAGTTATACGTCTAAGTAGCCGTTACCATAAAAATCATATGAGCGTTAATTGTTTTCGAAAGAGTTATTATTTGTAATAAAACAGGACATTGCGTTTATTTGATGATGATGTTGTTGAAGTGAGATTTAGCACTGGTTTAAGTCCTTGAATGTTAGAGGGAAATGGTCATAGTATACTAGGCTTTTAACACTTAAATAGCCGACTTCCGACAGATGTGACTTTAAATTATGTATTTAAAACTAAATGCAAACCGCAAAAGCGGATACATCAGAATGCAATGTACGTCAGAAGAATACAATGAACCTCAGAACACAACGTGCTGTATTAAATTGCACTGTATACAGTATAGAGAGGGCAACACTATACACAAGTTGGCAATTTTTTTTCTTTATCCATAAATATGTTACAACCATTTCTCAAGGAAACCGCTTGCGCTTTACTTCGATGATAAGTTGGCAATTAAAACTCGCCTTTTCGATGTATGTTTGCTGTTTCTTTGTTTCCTTATGGATTTTGCTTAAATTTAATAGTAGTCGTTGGTGGCTTTAGTTAGTAGCAAGTTTTAATACTAATAAGTAGCAGTAAAAAATGCCGCTTATTATAATAATTATTATTATTTGTTAGTTTGTCATCACTCACGGGACGAAATAGCGACGATGGTCGGTGACTCCTTTATAGGAGCCGCGGGTTTGATCTCGACGTGACACATACAAACAATAAAGTACATCTACCCGTAGTACTAGTGCATGCCAATAGCTATTCTATGTCTTGGTGTCAATTCTGCTGTATTGATGTGGTTTAGGTTGTATACGGCACCGATATGTGCTCTGCACACTGGTGTGCTCTGGTCTGGCGCTGGTGTACGCGATGCGTGTCAATCTCTCGGTAACCATCATCGCTATGGTCGGCTCGAAGGGCCGCAATGCGTCGGCGGTTGACAACGCGACCTGTCCCATCAGCGGCGACATCTCTTCGAATCATACAGAGGTATGTGCGAAAACCAAAATGCGAAATACAAATACGTCACCCAGACGTGCGAGTTTGCATTCATCTACTGACAGGATTTTATAGCAACGTTGATCCGATCTCTTGTTCTATTTGGTTATTATCGATTAATTAAATTTATCTCCGAATCAAAATCGACGTCAGCGTTTAAGCTGGGTAGCTAAAGTCAGTTTTGCTATTTAGCTTTATAATTAAATTACCAAAAAAAGGAAACAAATAACGAGAAGTGGGTGTAACGTATGAAGCCTAATTCTTCAATAAGAATACTGACCAGATTAATCGACCTAACTTTTCTCGCCGTCGAGCCCGGTGGCGTGGTGGCATGCGCCTGCGCCTCGCGACCGGAGGAGACACATAGGTGCGCGGCTTCGCGCCCACGGTTGCACATTTGTATTTATGGGGGTCCGTCTATGAAGCAATGCGAAAAGCAGTCCCATGGACTCTAAATCTTGGCTGTTAATCAGCCCAGAAAGTATTTTTTTACTCACCTTATTACGTCGCTGGCTGGGCCCATAAAGCCATTTTCAGTTGCAGACGAAAAAGCTATGTAGAATGCGATGCCTGCGCGCTAAGTTGTGTAATTCCGTATATATATATATATATATATATATATATATATATATATATATATATGGCGTAACCGTCACAGAATGCAATTATCTATCTTCAATTATTAACAATGAGCACCTTCGTTTTCAGTTTTGATTTCCGCTAACTAGCAATTTTCACTTTACGGATTATAGGTCATCATAGAAAATTCCAAGAAATGTGTTTCGCATTATTATGTTGCTGACATAAATTACCTTTTCCTTCTAAAATATTTACTCTGTAATCGTTATAAGTCGCTAATTGAATTCAAGACAATTTGAAACTCTGATATACTGGATTTGAATTTTGCAGGGGGAGTTTGACTGGAACCAGAAACTCGAGGCGTCGGTTTGAACTCTTTCTTCTACGGCTATATTTCGACGCAAATAATCGGCGGTATAATGGCCGACAAGATGTCGATTAAGTGGGTGTTTGGCTACGGAGTGTTCCTGACGTCGGTGCTCACAATACTCACCAGCTGGGTAGCGCGCTGGAGGTGTCTACGCTCTCATTTTGCTCCGTGTCCTCGAAGGAGCTACTGAGGTACTTCATAAAGCAGTAAATGGTGTATTTACCATTAGTCATAAATATTTTCCTATTTACATTGAACATGATAACTAGACATTTAATTAGTAGTATGATACTTTATGCATAATGTTAGATCTCTACGTGACTGCGCACTCTTGCGACCCAACGGGTGGCAAATGCCCACCATTGAAAGCTTTAGTCCGGCCAAAGGGCAATAAGTGATGGCATCGTAGCTTCCAGCAAGCCCACACTAAAAATAAGGGGATTAAATTGTGCCTTGAACCTTTGTGACCAATTTTTAAACGAAGAGGTTTTGGCCGCAAGTTTGAAGCAAAATTATTGACACGTAACGGCCTCTCCCGCGCCTGCAACATTACTTGTCCGTGTTTTTCGAACCTTTTCGGGTGCCCTTTTATTCACAGCCTCAAGAATATGTTGAAATGCAACGCCTGTTGAGAGTTGTTACGCACTGGTCTTTTGAATGCGTCTACTCTAGATCGCACAAAGTAGTAACTCGAAATGCAAGTCTTTGATGTGTTTTATTTCAGACGCCATTAGGTTTTCTGTGAACATGCGTAACGTGTTGTCTAATGTGTGTTAACGCTAAGTTTATGTACTGACTAGATCTGCCTTGTGTTTCCGCCGCCTAAATGTCGTGCATCTTTCTGCTGAGTCAGGGGAGTGACCTTTCCGTGCGTGTACTGCTTAGTGGCTCGATGGGCCCCAGTCTCGGAGCGCACGACGATGCTAAACCTGGCGCTGATTGGAACAAACGTCGGCACCGTTATCACTATGCCGATCGCGGCTGCTCTCACACAGAGCCCTCTGGGATGGCCGGCAGCATTCTATATACCAGGTGAGCGGCTCGCTGAATTGTATTAAGCGAGAGTTTGGTTAAATTGCTTGGTTTGGTTAAGTACAAATCAAATCAGTGTCCTTCCTTTTTTCTCTTTCAGTCCTTACGTTGCCTCACACAAGATGTTCATCTAATGCTTTACCACAGCCACTATTATTCCTACTAATAATACTATCAATCATAGTTATCGCTGACTGCAGGCTTTGCACTGGTACCACGTGGTAGTACTACTGAGCCTGCCCTTCTTATCTCGATAAGAAGCAAGCCTAGAAATGTCGACGATGTGTCACGTAATACTGAGATCACGGGTTTAGTGTGCTCGTGAGTCTCACACCACTCGATGCTTATAATAGTATATTGCACTTTGGCAAATTAATTAAAGGGACACCTGCCAGACAGCTAAAAAAGACACCTGCAACCAGTAACGCGACTTAACCACGCGTCACGAGTTTCTATTATGTTAATGCATTTCTACTGGCACATTGTCACCAACCATCGCCCGTGTGAAACTTCAAAAGCCTAGAGATCTCAAAGTAATTCCTCCACACCTGCACGGTAAAATTTACACCGCGGCTAGTACTTTAACCCATTTACCGAACCCTACTGCTCGGCGGGAAGTATGCGGTTCACAGTGGGTTGAATACGTCTCACTATGGGTCTACAGAAGATGCTCTTTAGGGTATTCCTTGATGCAAAATTTCTCTGTACATGGTAATCGTGATCATGTGTCTCTGTTCCAAAATACTCCTTGAGTAATAATTATAGTCTGCAACGCGCCATCAGCTAACTATCGTTTATTCAGTTGGTCTTATGAGGATGGCATTGTGCCAAATAATTTTCCAGTCAGTCGTAACTCCTGTACATAAGAAGGATACTCCTGTATATAAGTCAAATGTCTCATAAATAAATGTTAATTAAGTATAGACATGTAGCTCCATCATCAATCGCATGTATGATCTTTTGTGAAAAACTGCTAGTGAATCACATTTCTAGTTTTTTTCAATCCAGGGCTTGTTGGATTGTAAATCCACGGCGACTCAAAATTAGGTCATTGTAATAAACAATAGGCTGGTCTTGCTTATGTTTATTTTGATTTCTTGAAGGCATTTGATAGAGTAAACCATGTGAAGCTTGTACAAAATACTTAGGTACTTAAATGCTGAGGCTCGCTCTTTGCATAAATTGCTAGTTATCTTACCTGCTGAGAGTTCCCCATTGGCGTAAACAATAGCTTTTGTGAGTTAGTGCCTATCTGGTGTTCCTCCGAGATCAAGCCTCGGCTCACTTTTATTTGCATTTTTATTTTAGATCTTAAAAACGTCATTCCCGAATTGATACCTTATAAACTTATGCTGATGATTCGAAACTATGATGAACCTTCTAACGCTGCTAAAAATGACAAATACTACAGAGTTCGATTGAAGCCCCTGAAGGACCTGAGGGTTGCGGAGACACCGGACTGGATTTTAGTACTCATATCGCACAAGCTATCCGACACACTAGTCTTATATCTAATACAACATTTCGCTCTTTTACAATTCATGATTACCCTTTTTACATGCGCCTTTAACCAGTTTAGTTGTCCCTAAGTTTTACCTATTGTTGTGAGTTCGGCAGCCTTAATTAGACAAACACATTGAAGCAAAAAGTGTACAAGGGAAATTCCTTTGTCGTGTCTCCATTAAGGTGTAACACTGCCCAAAATTCTATTGTGATTAGCCGTATTTAGGAACTGCAGTCCAGAGCGCAATATCGCATGTACAATCGTATTATAAGATTATTTTATATATCGAACTATTTTAGCATTCGTTTAACTAATCTTAGAAGCGTCTAACATCATCTCGTCAAAGCAAATTGTCAAGACGAATCGTGTAATTTACATGTTTTTATTGAAAATAAGAGAGAGAGAGAGAGACAATGAGAATTCAAAATGCTAATGCAATATGCCTTCCGTGTGTGCTATATGAAATGATACCAGGTTGTCTCGGTTTGGTGTGGTCTCTGGCCTGGTGGATATGCGCTTCATCACAGCCGGAGAATCACCGCTGGATCTCCGACGAAGAGCGACAGTACATCATGGGCAGCAGAGGCACCACCGACGCCCGCTCTAGAAGGGTAAGTGCCTTTTTTGCTGTATTATGCTGTACGCTGTGCAGATACTAAGCCTCGTGTATAATTTTAATCTATCTTATGTGCCGTGATTTGTGATTTATTCAGCAACGTCACGTAGCGATGTTGCTAATTACATCTTTCCTCGGTAGAACGCCAGGACAACAAATACAAACGTTTAACCTTAACATGAACCGTCTTACATATATATATATATATATATATATATTCTTATAAGACGTTCTTTTAATGACCCTACTGTTTTTGATTAAAAGAAAAGCTCGCCATGTGCGGGGCGATTTACAAATGCTGTTGTCAACGTGTACGCGGACGACGTCGTGGTCGCCGATTGCGACCTCGGAGCTTTCCGCAAAATCGCTGGTACGGTGAAGGCTTATTTTTACAACAAGGTCTTCCAAATCAACTTACGGAAGACAATAGCAATGACGTTTTGCTGCGGGGTCGACTGGCAGCCGCAAACAAAATTGTCTGCGGACGTCAAAAGCTGGAGTTCGTAAACTTCCTCCAGTATTTGGACCTTAGAGTCCATTACATAGGCACGACCCTTACATCGTCTATCAGTGACAGGTGCCGAGCCGCAACCCTCGTTCGGCTGCCATACGGAGTGTAGTCAGTGAATGGCGGGCCTACAGCGTGTTGCACAATTGTATGTGAACTTGGTTCAACAATCCAAGTTTTAACAGAACAATTCAAATAGTTCGACTTTTTTTTAGTTCAAGATGAAGCCTTTTATAGAGGGTTGCCGTGTGTTTTCGTAGCAAAACTCAATCAAGTGGCCCAAATCAACATTGATTTACCGGAGGAGCATAGTGCCATTGACATGCTAAGGTTCAATTGCGGTTTCGCTGTAAGTTTCCGTGGGGTGTTACAATGTAGTTAACGTCGGAAATGTAAGCGGTGTGAGCCGCTTGCATTGATTCCATCTGTGTCGTCATGAATTGCTGCAATGCTGTTCTGTCGTCATCGTCGGAGACTTCAAAGATAGACTAGTCGACACATTATTGGTCCTACTAGAACATAAAACACCTCACTGCTTGTCATATTTCCTCGGCATTAGTATAGTCTACCATGTTATTGTGATAGTCTCAATCGGATTGCAGGCCCAACACTTATATCTTGTGACCAATAGCCCGCTTATGATGCGTAATCGGGACATTTTGTCGCCGCCAGTGTTTCTGGTAATAATGCCATATTTGCATCATATGTGGCCTGCGTGTCCCCACCCCTCCAGGCTCGGCATTGCTTTGGCATTACTTCGGATATAAATACACAATACATAGCCACTCATCTCACGTAACTAATGGTCTCTTGTTCTTTAGATATTACCAAGATGTCAACGGAATGTCAGCGAATCGGTGTTTTCTACGATAGGGGAATTGCGCGTACGGAGGAGGCAGACACTATGGAGTGATCACAGATTTATCTGTTTCAAGCTCAGAATACCAAACTCACGCTCGATATACCCGGGAAAGTGCTGGCAAAGGTGCAAGCTTGGCACAGAGATCCTTACGGCTGAATTGCGTGAGGGCTGAAACCGACTTACCGAA
>QVRM01005367.1:0-47361 GCA_003439945.1 Dermanyssus gallinae
GCCGCCATCGACGGATCGTTCGACATCAAGGACCATCAACGATCGTTCGTCATCAAGTGCCGCCATCGACGGATCGTTCGACATCAAGGACCATCACGGATCGTTCGTCATCAAGTGCCGCCATCGACGGATCGTCGACATCAAGGACCATCAACGGATCGTTCGACATCAAGGACCATCAACGGATTCGACGCCACCGGACCGGGCGTTACGAGCGACCATTACAAAACGTACTGTCGGACCTGATTTAACGGGATGAATTTGCTCTCTTCCTTCCTTCTAACATTAAATTGAATAAAAAGAGCGCGACAACGACTACGACAATAACAACAACAATAACAATAGGAAGAGGAGGAAAAAGCAGAATAAGAAGAAGAGAAGCAAAAATCATAATAATAACAATAAAAAAGCACATGGCTTTCAGTTCGTGGCCGGTGGTGGATCGAACAGGTGACAAGATCGAATCCAATCAGCGCTGAGCGACTGTCGACAATGACAGTCCAAAGAAGTTGTTCTTTCGAATTTTGCTGCTACTGCTGTTAATGTTGTTGCTGCTGCTATTATGGTTTTTATTGATAAGATATATGGAACAACGAACGTGCATCACAGTTAGTGAACAGTGACGAACAAAAGCGACTACGACATTTTCATCTCATCATAACATCATACCTTGTTTCGTAGTCAACAGCACTTTAGTCAGTGATTTATTTATATAGCAGCGAGGAGATTACACGATAGCCATACCCGCAAACAGAATAGTTGGATCTTTCGGCAGTGGTGCATGTGTTTACAATACGCAAGTCGTGTTCCAATCGAATTTGGTCCGAAGCCGAGGGACGAGTCGCTGAAGACGGTTAAATAAACGCAGTTATTTATTATGGCCACACCATCTTGATCAGGCAGCGCCTCTAGCTCTAACATTATTGCGCGTACGCAATTATGCGTGTTGTCAGACTTGTGAATAGTGGCAGGATTACTTGAGTAAGTTGACTGTGCGTAGGAGGTGAACGAGTGTTGTAATCATACAGACCCATGTTTAAATAGGGTCTTCCAGAATTCGCCCAGCAAGCTTTAAAGTCTAGTGCAACCCGGCAAAAAAAATTCATTTTGGCCAATTGAATCAGGGGCGGAATTGTCTTCTAAAAATGAGTAGTTGAGCATGAAAGCCAACATATACAAAATTGCAAAGAGTTTTATTTCTTGAGAATTATCTTGACACAGTATTTGTTCCTGCTTTGAGCTGACGCATAATGCAATTCAACAGCGAAGTTTTCTTCCAAGCACGCAGGTGTGTTTGTTTTGTCGATATGATGACTGGGACTCTCGCAATCGCAGATTTAGTGAAGTTATGCTTGATACAAAAGTTTTTGGAAATTTTGCTCTTACTACAAAAAAGACATTTCCGCCCCTCGTTTGGCCGAGTTTTACTTGGCCTCAAAGTTTGCTGGGCGAACTCATATATATATATATATATAACATGGTAACGGATAATATGTAATAGTGTCTACCGGTTCTCGGACAACAATTTTCATAGTAGTGTTGTAGTGAAATATATATATATATATATATATATATATATATATATATATATATATATATATATATATATATATATATTAATGCTAAGAGGCGTGATAATTATCCTACTAACAAAAACGGCGTACTTACTTATATCTTCTAGGTTTCTTCTTGAAGTGAGATCGACGTGAGCTTAAAATGAATGCGCAGGCTCTTCTCGAAGGCATGGGCTGGCAAAGCGGTCAGGGCTTGGGTCGAAACAATCAGGGCATCTCCAAAGCTCTTAAGCCAAAGGTTCGACCAGCCAAAGTTGTATATATATATATAGTCGAACTAGTTCTGTAAAATTTACTGGCATGCTTAGTTAATTATTAATAGATTCGTAATGTGTATATCCTTTTTAGCGGGACGGACTGAATTATTGCCGTCGGGTGATTCTGCCACTAGGGGCTGCAGGCTGCAGAGATTTGCAGATGTAAATTAATATTCCAATAAAGAAATAAGATAAGTTAATTTGGCGATTTGTACTACTCAATACGATGTTGAATCAAGCTAATTAGAAACATTTAACAAAAACCCAGGAAAATACAGCTAGTGCGAACTAGCATGTTAAGAGAACATAGTATAAAATATCTAAATCCAAACTATCAAATATTTACATTTTGTATTATAATAAAAAACCATCACTAATAGGACTGATTTCGTTGTCTTCTGATTCATATTTATTTGCTTTAGGTATTTACTTCATTTTAGAATGATAGCAGTAGAATATGTCTAGTTTGTACCGATGATAGACAATATGAGTAAATACAGAAATACAATAAAGTCACCGATTGGTTGAAAGTGTAATCCTTTATACTGCCCGCAATCGTAGTAGCGTAATAATTCCGTTACTTATGACAAATGCTATTTTGTTTTGTGTTTGAGACAGGTCCAACTAATCGTACGGGTCTTGGCCTAAACCCGGCTGCGAGTCTCGTCGAGCCCTGGTGGGCAAAAGTTTTCAATCATGCAGCTCAAAGTATTTCCGTTCGAGACGAGTGTGATGAGCACGGTAATGAACGAGTCAAACGGGGAAAATCGAATAGGAAGCGACGCAGTTCTCGAAATGGTGAGGACGAATCACAGAACGTGACTCGACACGCAGCTGGGTCGACACCGCCTTCCGGCCACACCATAGAAGAGATGGGGTCAAAGAAAATGAAGAAGACAAAGAGGCCGAAGAAAGCGAGCATGAATGAAGTTCAGGATGCAGAATGTTCGACGAGCGGCAGTTCCGAAAATCCCTGTAGTGGCTCCAGCAGCAGCAGGGCTAGCAGTAATCATATTAGGAATGCTACGGCAAGTCTTCATAGTAGCAGCAAGGTTCATCATCAGACGCAAGAGGAGCACCACGGGGCTACGAACAATGTAAACAAGCAAACCGTTGGAGCAACATCAAGCCGAATAACAGAGATCACCTGTAGCTCGCCAGAATCGCCATTGATCGCCGTCCAGCGGGCGTTGTACACGAACTTCGTGAAAGCGGTGGACACGCTTCGCCCTGATGATACCACGCTTGTTATCGGTGGAGTCTTGGACAAAGATCCGAATACTCGCGCCAAGGAATACCGACGAAAAGGACGAAAGAATCCAACCAGCGGAGAATCACTGTGAGTCCGGCAAGCGGGAGTTGGGCGACACCAGCTCACTACTTGTTAATCCCATTGACGACACATTGTGGAGGTCATGTGAAGGTCGCACAGGACACAAAGGTGCTCGCTACGGTGTGCTCAAGGGAAAGATGTCTCGGGTCATGCGGCAGGAGATGGAGCATGTCGCCTCAATAGCCTTAACGGCAACAACGCCGTCGACTGTCAGTGCCCACGTTTAATGTAGGTGTGCATAGGTTTAACAAATGTAGGAGTGGTGAGGAGCGCCATTGGTTGTGGTCTCAAAATGGGCATGTACAAGAACTTTTCACATAAGTTGCAAGAAGACATATATATATATATATATATATATAATGTACCCCGGACTCGGATTACGATTTGTTAAATAATACATTAAAAATATAAGGATAAAAAGTCAGCATTGGAAATAGCGTTTTCTTTTGCCATCGAGTCGTGGATCTGTCAAGATCCCGAAATAAAATAGAGCATATATCAGGATATTGTTTTTGTGCTATCGTGCAAATATTCGTCTAGTTCATAAAAACCGAATTTATATGTTTGCACAGCGTAGCTTAGGTTGCAGATTGCTGGTTCTGAGTAGCTTAAGTATGCGACGTAGTATTTTTCAGAACAGAAACTTGCTTTTATTCTAAATTATATTACGCTTCTTACTTCATATTTACGTTGCTTATAATTTTATATTTACGACTATTATTAGTATTAAGTCATAGGCTATTTCCTTTCTCTTCTTGAGAATGATTCTTTGGGAGAAGCCTTACCCACGGTGTTAGGGGAGAAACTTTTTTCATGACCACGAATGCCAATTTGTTCATTGTTTCCTATAGCTTAGTTGTTAAAGGGTTAAGATTAAAGCGGATCTAACCATTCATGGGATACAAGTCAATCACAACTGAGTGTCAGCCGTAATCATGGATTTATGGATAATTTAGCGGTTACGTTGGCTCGATGATTGCCGACTAGTTTTGCCTCGCGGTATGAAAGCTTCAATACAAATTGCGAGTTCTTTTGGCTCTGCGACCACCTGTTGTGGAAAACGTTTACCGATCTGAAATACGTATGGTATACTGAGACGTATATAGAGGCTTTTGCTGTGTGCAAAATCACGATGTGTTCGAAGCGATCCGTTGACAGGCCCGGCCCTACGCTGTTTCACCTTGAATCGTGGTATCTTTAGATTCCCATAGACGTGATCTTCCTGTAATTCCCGTACTACAGTTCGCTGATTTGTCCAGATACGCAACGGCGCAAGTTAGATCCGCAAGTCAGCGCAAAACCGCCACGATTAAAATCACAACAGTAAGTACTGTTTCGCACAACATTAAATAATCAGCATGTATTTATTCCTCGCAAGCCCCATGGGGCTTGTCGTAGACGTTGTGACTATCAACAACAGCATACAAGGGATAGCTGTTTTGCATGGCATAATAAGAAGAATCATAACGATGGAGCGCAGCGGCCAGCGCAGGCGTATCTGCCATCACTTCGATGCAGGTTCGGTTGCTTGGTTTTTCGGACTGCACGGATCGATCGACACCATTTCACCGAATAGGGTGTGCTGAATGACAGGAAACTTGTTCAGTACCTCAGCCTGGTACATACGCAGCAATCCTGTAAGAAGCACCACGCAGTGCATTTGTAAACAAACATTGTTGAACTAAACTTTCCCCTGCGAACATTATATATATATACACAAATATATCAAAGGCAAGTCGTAAGGTTCGTTAAATAAGACTATATATATATATATATATATATATAAGCCTGTTTAACTAAGCTTACGTTTACACACGAATGAGTGCAACGCAAGAGGCTTAATTTGCCTTCAATATTCAGCAAGGCGCAGGGCTCTGCTATAAATAGGATGTGCGTTATGAAATCTAGCGTGCTACCCTAAATCATAAAGTCTAATAATTATGCATATCCAGCAACCGACAGAAGCACTACGACTCCGTTGAGCCTACATCAATACGATGTCTTAGTTACCTTCATTTAGTTTCTTCCATGTAGGAGTTCCGGAAGCATTGTAGAGCTGGTTCGAGTGTTCGAAGAACGGCCCCTTTTTCCCACGATTTATGTACGCAATGCACGCCATAAACATATAGTCGTCCTCGTATCTGAGCATCATATCAGTACAAAATAAATACATATTTACATACATTTACAAACACAACGTATTAAATACGGGTGTTAATGAAGATCTCTCTCTCTCTCTCTCTCTCTATATATATATATATATATATATAAACTTTTGTTCACGTTAACAGCAACAATACACGCATTCGATATATATATATATGTATATATATATATATATATATATATATATATATATATATATATATAAAGTTTTCGTGACTCTTGTAGCAAATTAAACGATAAACAAATCTTTTACGTTGCAGCAAAGTGTACGCTGTGCTTAAACATTGAGGAGCTAAAGGCTAGTCTACCTTTTAGACAAACATGCCAAAAAAACCGGTATCCGTTAGAGAAATTATACCATCCAGACTACTGCCAGTTACGTTCGAAACTCGTAAAGTTTGGAAAACAAAACCCGCGCTGTCATTGTCGTAGTGTGGCGGCATCTACCACTTGGCACTGTCCTGTTGTGTTCACTATTGTGAGGTAAATACCTAGCTGCGACGATACCACTACACATTTCTGACCCGTTGAGAATAGGCCTTTGTCAACTGGCAAGGGAGATCTAAGAGTAAAGACGGAGAGGCAACATATAGCTTGGCGTCCACCTTCGGCGGCATGCACCGAGATAGGCTCAGGCATGTACGCAGTGAAGGGACAATAAGTGGCATTCTCGACGCATGCGTACTTTTCCGGCACATCCTCATTAAGGAATTGACATGGCACTGATATCTCTTCGTTGGGCTTCTGCGGTGGCTCGATGATCAGCTGAGCGCTTCCCCAGATGAATGGCAGGAACTGGTAGTCATCCAAAGACCACACCTGGAAGTCGAAGTACACGAAGCAGAATTATGAGATAATTTCCACATATACACCTAGAGCGATTCTATTGTCCAGCCATTGCAATATGCGTTATTGTATGTTTCTTAGTTGTGTTGCGTCAACCGCAGTAATCATGAAATCGCCAAGCGACACTCAATCAGATTTGTCTGATGGTGTACAATTAGTGGTCAATCGCATGCAATCATAAAACTTGTAAACGACTCTAGAGAAATAATAGAACGAAAGCTCATTTGTTTACGAAACAAAGGGTTGGCAAAGATTCATTATTTCTGAGTCTGTTCATTAGGGGCGGTAAAACAATAGTGTTCGGCTCGGGGTCGCTTGTTCGGAGTCTTTTTCAGAATGCATCCTTTGCACTCAATCATACCTATGTATTTACACACATGCGGATGCCATGCGGGTTAACAGTGTAAACGTTTGGGCAACACAATCGATTTGTATTAACGAAGACACCGTAGGCTTCTTAGTAATGGAATAGTGATGGTGTTTTGAGTAGTTATTTCATATGCGAGGAGTAGGTAAGGATCGTCGACAATAAGACGTTTATTATTATTATTATTATTATTATTGGCTAACTTAGCGACTCTTTTCTAGCTTTAGTTCGTTTCAAGTGGAGGAGCTCTAAGGTAAGGAGATGTGACGCATTACTTAGTGCATCGAGCAGCGCCGACCTAACCACAACATTCGGTTATGTTTTTTATTTCAATTATTTTTAAGAAAGAATAATTTTTACATTAATAAATAAGCTTTTAAATAATGAATATTTCATGTAATACAACAATAAACATTTAAATGATGAATATTTGAAACAATTTAATCTTCCTCTGCACGTGAAACTTATGCTAAAGAAAAAACAGTCAAAATGGGAATCAGTTTTATGGAAGCTATCTCATCTCTCTCTCTCTATGGATCACCTACTATTCTCTCTATACAAATGTGTAACGGTCCTACCTCCAATGAATAGATTTAGCTTGTTACCTGGCCCGCATGAACACGTACTTACTTCCCTCGCAGTGCTACACGCAAATCGGCGATGTCGTCGGACGACCGAGCACTGGCTCACAAGTGGATAAGTAAAAATACAGCGACGATATACTAATTCGTTTGGCAATCAATGGCGCACGATTTCAACGATTTTGAAAGCAACACAGTAAATAGCCATCGCGTGATTATTCGTGGTGTAATTGGAGCAACTATAACAGCGGTAACATGATAATGTTGATGATGTCAAACTGGCTACCAATAACAATAAGGACAAAAATGAATCTGCCACCTACACCACACTGAATCTTGTCGACGGTCGCACTTACGCCATGGCTACCGGCCGGCTCCATTCGATAGTCTGTTTGTAGTCTTCTTGCGAGCTTCATGTACCTAGATATGACAAGAGTAACATATTAGATTTGTATATATATGTATATATACGCACAAACATCCAGATTTGTATATATATATGTATATATATACGCACAAACATCCAGATTTGTATATATATATATATATATATATACGCACAGACATCCAGTTCCTTTGCTAAGTATTGGAAATCCTAGGAAAAACTCTAGATTATATATTATGTATCTGGCCCAGATCTTAATTTGTTTTCGTCGCGCAAACTAAGTGACGGTATAGTTATACGCAGGACTTGGAACTTCAAAATTCACTTTTACCTCTTTTCTATAGGGCCGTGTACCTCTGTATCTCTATTTGTTGGCGCATCATCTATCCTGGGGTATATATATATATATATATATATATATATATACGAGTGTGTGGTTTCAGCTGAAAAATAGCTCGCTAACCTGTCGAATACTTTGATGACAACGGCCGGGGCGTCGGATTCGGTAAAGAATTCTATCTTGAACAGGCACATGAGTAGTAGAGCATAGTTCATCTCATGGCCGGTGCCATAGTCGATTCGCGTCCGATTGCCTATCGCAACACAAATAATGAGCATATACGTGTACAGCTATTTCCGTCATGACCAGTAAGCACTGCGTCCCCATAGCAAGTATATCACATCTTAATAGTCGACGAAAATAACCATGAAAGCGTTGTCAGCGCGTAACAGTTTGAAAAGAACTTCGTTCTGGCCGAAATCTATTCGAATATATTGTATCAAAGAAATAATGTTAAAATAGAGTACATAATTAAATAAGACTAAGTGAACATGGAAGCATAAATTAATATAATAAATGAAACCCAACGACGCCCACGATACGCGCAGCTGGGAAGCTCCCTTTCGAGTTAACCCACTCTATGTATATTTCTGTATATAATATGCGTTTACCGAGCTATCAGAATGTTTTTACATTCCTCGGATATGTATTGGAAATAAACAGATTATCAGGTAACAGAAAACCCGTAAAACACCCACAGCAGATACATTTGTTTAGGGTTTAGGATTATATGTATATATATATATATATATATATATATATATATATATATATACATATATATATATATATATATATATATATCGACAAACGATAGTAAAACATTTGCATACCAAAAGAGTCGCGGAGATAAGCAGAGAGTTCTGGAATGTGTTTATGCAATGTCTCCGGGAGAAGATTTTTGAGGAGCTGCTCTTTGCAAGCCTCCATTTTGTCAAACCACTGACGGTATGCAGCATTGCCGAACCTCGCGGGCTGTTGAATCGGTGGAGTTTCCGTAATGAGCTTGTCAAGCTCGTCCAAGAGTTCAACCATTTTCTTACATTGGTTCGACACAGCTATCGGAGATCTGCAATTGCACACACACATCATATATAGCATACCTGCATTATAATTTGTTTTCCTGCCATTCGTATAGCGAAGTGTGCTTTCCTTAGACTAAGTATAACCACGCAATTGTTTGATGATATAATAATAGCACACGAGACACATTGATCTTCTAGACTGACAAAAGGACTAAAATAGATCTACGTTCGTTGGATCGATTACATTCCTTAGTCAGACCCCGGAGCAGCACAGATTTCAGCAAGGTTTCACTGTGTTTTGGAGAGGCATATCTCACAACGAAGCCCTTGACCGTAAATTTAAAAATGTTTTTTTTTAATTCTACATCGTAACCAGACACTACATTGAACCCTATATTGCGAGCGATTTGTATACCTATTGCACTCACATATTATACATGTTAGTCCGCTTTTAATCGGATTACGTAGAATCGACAATATACACAGTTTTTTTCTGCACGGGGCATGATAGTACATATCGAATCGATCCCACCGACAAACATTCTACAGAACATTCTACTTTTGAAGAGGAACCGAAAACCGCGCGCGACTTCGACACGATGCAACATTTGTATTGGCGTGAACGTCGAACGGATTTGTTGTCACTGATGCAATTCACAACAATTGCAAAGTAAACGAGTACGGTTGAGTGAGGTAGGTGAGGTGAGAAGAGGTAAGTGAGGACAGATGTGGGGTAAGTGAGGAGAGATGAGGTGAGGTGAGGTGAAGTGACAGAAAAACGTCGACTGTCTGCTACTCACTTGGCGTTCAGGCCTTTTGTGGCCTGATTCATCGCCTGTACGAAGCGAAAGTAGTCTTCGTAGCCTTTGCTCTGTCGCCACTTGGGCATGTCGGCGGGTACCTTAATTTGACGCTCGGGAACTGGCATTGTGTCTAACTGACTGATTGACGAGAACGCAGAACCTGGAATGACACAAACTTCACCACCGACACTGGTCCGTTTGCGTGATCGTGTAAGACGAGACAGAGGAGCAGAGAACAGAAGAGAAGCGTCACAGTGAACAGTTGGGCGGCGCCGAACTGGCCGCAATGCAATGCCGCACGACGACGTCAAGTTACGGTCGCAGTTCTCTCTGACGCAGCTCTCAGCTTCGAAGAGACTTCTGCGAGTCGGTCTTGAGTCACGCGCTGTCAATGAATGTCTGTCACTTTGACCACCATTAAAATCACCACCACCACCACTACAGCCACCGCTACTATTACTATGCGTTAGGCGCTGCTTTTTACACTACCGACTGCTCACTGCTAATTGCCTGCCTGTCTGCCGGTATAGTATTGTGCTCTTCAAGCCAGCAGTGGCATCCGTGACGGTTCGACTACCACCATGGTGGTCAACTACTGTTCTGCTGGTTCTGGCGCGGTTCCTTGAAATTCGCCGATTTACTGCTGAAGGCTGCGATTGCCACTATTCTCGTTCACTTCGTTGAAACACTCAACGATCCCGCTATAGTTTTTTTTCTGCTGCTGCTGCTGCCGGCGCTGCTGCTGTTGCTGCTGCTGTTGTTGATGCCGTCGACAACAACAGAACCAACAACCACAGTGACAACAACAGTAGCAATGACAAGAACAACAATAACAATTATAGCAACAATGACAAGAACAACAACAATACCAGCAACAACAACAACAACAACAACAACACAATATTAGTATCAGGAGCCGCAAGTGTACCAATAATAGTAATGGGCAGCTTTATGGCGATTCATGATGTTTTGTTTTCATGACGACAAATGTTACGAATACAATGAAGCAAACTCGATGATGACAACGACGACGTCGAATCAACTATGAAGCGCCAGTTTATCGTTGACACCTACGAAAACTTCAGAGCGTCGCCTGTCATCACATAGGGCCCAGGGCGCACCTGTCTGTCAGAAATAGTATTAACAGTTAGCGCTGTGTTTCTTCGGCCAGGGTCGCGCTATCGGCGCCGACGGAGGCCGCGATAAGCCTAGACTAGAGAGCGGCTTCTACTATAGTTCGATTTGTTGTCAACAAACAGGAAAACGGCAGCACATTGGGACACCGGCGGCATATGTCTCCACGCTCTACCGCCCGCCCAGACCCCAGCCGCGCCTACGATACGAGTAGTGGAAGAGGGGAGATCGAATCAAAGTGTTCAGATCAGCGTTCGCTAGGTAGCCGTTTTTTTTTGTGGACACAGCAATGATAGTAGTAAATTGACAGCAACGAAATCATTGGCAGAGTTGGCGCTATGCTGTATGGCGCTAGTGCGCCAAGTTGTGCGTGTATTGACTACACCGCTTCTATTGACTACACCGCAGGGAGGGGGGGGCATCCCTGCTGAAGCCAGCAGTATAACAGGAGGCAAGTAGGGGAATGGGAAAATGGGGCTGTTGAATTAGTGACTCGTTACTGACAAACTGGCTGCAGGCTAAAACTGCTCAATGCTGGATGGAGGAACGACTGTGTGCACGGTCTCCGCTAGTGTCTTCTTGTCTTCTGGCTGGTTGGGTAAATGGTTTTCGTGGTAATTGTTAATGTTGTTAGTATTGACAGTTTGGTTTTGTTGTTGTTATTATCGTTGTTGTTCTGGCGGTTGTTGACGTCACTGGCATTGACGCTGCCGGCGAACGTAGGTAGAGCACTATTGTAGCTGCTAATCGCGTTGCTAACTCGATTTGCCTGTCATCATGCGGTGGCGGCGGCGATGGATGGCGGATTCTGCTTTTCCTCCGAGTGAGACCTTTTGTTTTTCACCAGACACAGAGATAGATATAGACAAGTTGATAGATGACACAAACATTAACAGTGCTACCAGCTGTATATAACTATAGTCGCAGCAGTATCAGTAGCAACAACAACAGCAGCAACAGTCATCCAGACAGACAGAATAGAGAACCAGACACCCACCCTCTCTCTATCGGTAGCAGCGGAATTGCCTTATTGAAGCTTTCTCTCTTTCTCTCACCCGCGCGCGCTCCCTTTCCCACTCGGATCGAGGTGATTCGGTGTCGCGATTCGACGAGCTAAACTCTGTTTCCGCCTCCGCACTCGCGACCTCACCTGAGCAGCTCAGCCGCTAATTGTAGGCCGCGACCAGTCTCGCGCTGTCTAGCTAGGTCCAAAATGTGGTCATCGCGCAAATCCCAGACATGGCCGCAAAATGTTCCCAGTGTCCGGACTACGACGGCGACGACGACTTAACAGTTGTCGTCGTCGTCGTCATCGTTAGAAATAGCAGCTGAGCCGTCTGTGTCGGCTGAGCCAAGCTACGGCAGCGGAAGACAGAACGGGACAGTGAACAAAGAGACAGCGGTGACGGCGAGGACAACAATTTGAGCTCTTCCCTTCTGTGAGGTGATACCTCACAGCCCCTCCTCATCTGACTTACGAAACAAGTGTACCCCAAAGACGACGAGAGCATTAACCACAACAACGACAACGACAACGACAACAATAAACGCAACAAAAACAACAACTTCTACAACTACAATAACAACGACCATAACAGAGCCGGAACAACGACGACGACGACGACAACAACGTTCACGGCAAAAACAAAAACCTCCTCCGAATCCTCCGAGTGGGGGGAGGGAGAACAGGCCGGGAAAAAGGCGCATTCTTTTTTTTCTTCTTCTTCACCGTCGTCTCTGTGTCGCTTGTCGCTGGCGCTAGCGCAGGTTCGGCGGGTGGAGGTGTTGGCGCGGCCGCGTTCCTTCTCGCATTTTCGCATCGTCTACCCACTCCCCACTTCTGAACGGTGTGTGGGGCTCTGTTGGCCAACTCATTGGTTTGCTGGTTGGTTGGATGATTGGTTAATAGTTGTGTTCTCCTGTTAATGATGTGGTTAGTGGTGATGGTGATGGTGGTGATGGTGGCCCAAGTTGTAGCTGTAGACGTATAGTGCCATGTGGAGTAGCACTGTTAACGGTGGTGTCGTCGTCTTCGTCGCTTGAACGAACGCTCGTTTGCAGTGTTGGCAGTGTCGTCTGTAACTGTCCGGCTGGCAGCAGGCTGTCTAGCAGGCTATAGTTCCAATAGCAACACAAAAAAGAACAACCCTTTTTCAAAGGGGGGGACGTTGTTCTTCGATCTTTTCTTGACCATCGTCCGTGGTCGTACGATGGGTACGGAGGAATCGCTTAGTAGTGATGGTTGTGGTAGTAGTAGTAGTAGTAGTAGTAGTAGTAGTAGTAGTAGTAATGGTGCTGTTGTTGTCCTGTATGTGAGGAAGGTATATCGTTAATACGGCGCCAAAAACCGAACATATGAGGCAGCCTGTTTGCCCGCCTAACCATGCCCCTCTTTATCTCTCGGTATCTCTCTGTCTCCCTCCTTATGCCCCGCTATTTCTCTCTCTTCTCCTTGATGCCCCGTTCTCTCTCTCCTCCTCCTTGATGCCCCCCTCTATCTCTCTATCTCGCTATATGTCAGTGTATGTATCTATATATCTGTTTCTCTGCCTGTCAGTCAATGAACAGGCAGGCCTGAGCTCGTAGTGATCCACCATAACGATAGCATGAGTGACAGTATTTTCATCATGATAATCTTCATTCAGCAACGAACGACGAGCCTAATTAGGCGGTGGTGTGGTGTCGCTGTATGCTGTAGACGGTGCTGGAGAAAAAACGAGATCATCAACATTACCGTTACCTCTATCGGCATCAGCATTTTCTCAGTCATCATATCCTAATCATCAGTGTATCATCATCATCATCATCATCATCATTATAATAATTATCGTTATCATTAGAGTGTGCCGCTTTAACATATAGGTAATATCGACAGACCGGCCAACGACCAGCAATGATCGATATCGACCAATATCGACCAATGCTGATCGTGCTAGACATCACGATCTGTCTGTGATCGTGGCTTCGTCAGCCAGCATGCCAGCAGGAATAGTAATAGGCAACGTTTGCTGTAACGCTGGCTATTTGTCGTATATCGTTCGACTGATCGTGGTCGTCACGGTGTGGTCGTGGGCGTGTTGTATCTATCGTCCGTCGAACGTAGAAAGCTTCTGGCCTGCTGGTTTCTGGCTGTGTGGGTGATGATCATGGACCGTTCATTGTCAATCGTTGCAATCGCCGTTGTTAGTGATTAGTGACTATTGACAACCCTCAAGCAGAGAGTATCGAGTCGATCCAATTTGTAGTGGTTGTCATATTCGTCTTAATACCAGTCGTAGTAATAGTGATAGTAGTAGTAGTAGTAGTAGTAGTAGTAGTAGTAGTAATTAATAACAACAAGAACTTGTCGTTATTGTTGTGATGCTCGTGACCGTGCAGTTATCACAATACATCCATAGTACACGCAGAACTACCAGCAGTTGTACATCTCAGTGTACGAGGTCTAAGCAGTACTAAGTCGAAGTACTGCTTAGACTTAGTACTGCTTAGTAAAACCTATGAAGACATATCTGCAACAGCAACTGCAGCTGCAGCAACGGCATGCAGTAGGGCCGACCAATAGAACAGCTTGTTCGGCTTGAAGAGGCGCTGTGACAGTGAAAATAAACAAATCTACGACAGCTATTTAAATAGGCAGATAACAACAGCAACGCGATTAGCAGCTACAACAACAGCAGCAATCTCACAGTTAGCAACAACAACATCAATAACACATATAGCAACAACAACACCAACAATAACAGCATCAACAACAACAAAACCAACAACAACAACAAAAACACACATACACACCGAGAAAGAATACACTCGCGTGCAGCACTAAAGAGTGAACAGGATAGACAGAACAGGGGATAGAGTGTAGTGTGTGTGAAAGTGGCCGGCGCTCTGCTCTCCAGCAGCGCCAGACCATCTGTGCTGGTGACTGGTGTCTTCTTCCTGTGCGATTTTCCTTGTTGCCAGATTTCTTAGATGTTTGTGCGTGTTTGTCTATATAGCTGACACATATATATATATATATATATATATATATATATATATATATATATATATGTATATATATATATATATATATATATATATATGTATATATATATATATATATATATATATATATATATATATATATATATATATATATATAGACATGCCCTTCTCTTTGTTTACCAAGCTTGTGATTTTTGTGTCTGTGGTACTGTGTGCTATGTGGCTGTAACTCGGCGGGTTTATGTTCTGCCCACGGCGGTCTGCAGGATAATAACGTGTTCGCCGAGTTTCCGTTGTAGTAACGACAACCCTACGTGCGCGTCTTGAAGAACGAACATTTCGGACATCTCTCAAAACATCGCATCTCGCGAGTACCGGCTACATAATGGGTTTTGTCATCTCAAAATTTCGGGTAAGCTGAATGTTGCCGTATGTGAATTCTGGTGTTCTCTTTGTATAACCTACTAGGCATTCACCAATAACCAAGCAACAGTAGCAACAACAACAACGACCGCATCAGCAACAATGACGTCACCAACAACAACAACAACAACAACAACAACAACAACAACAATAGCAGCAATCAATACAGCAGCAACATTAACAACAATAGCAATAGCAGCAGCAACAACAAACATGGGCAAGCAAAAAACCTCTGTTTCTCTTCTACTACCATGCCCGCTTTAGCCACGGCGACATGCTGTTCTGGACCTTTCGATGTTGGCAAGGCTTTTCTGTTCTGCTCTGCTTCGATGATTCATGATGGTTCGATGATGGTGTACAGTCAGCTGGCTGGCTGGCTGTCAGATTGGGGTTTCACACCCCCCGGCAGTCACCCACCATACGGACTAATTGGCGCTGAAACATGTGGCGGCGCTAGCGGCTCGCTGGCCGTTTGATACGGTTCATACCACTGAAGTAATTTGCAGATTCTGTTGTGTCTTCAGTCGTTTCGATTCTTCTTCGTTTGTTGTGACCGTTCAGAATAGCAAGTTATAATACCATGCGCCACGTGCTTGTAGCGATAGATACGCTTGTCGCCGCGTCAAATTGCAACATTGGGCTTCTGTAGCAGCCACATGCGTAATTGCCGCTTACACTGTAAAATGACGTCAGCCAAGTTAGCACTTACTGTGCTTGGGAACGCGCTTTTGAACACTTACACACACTTTCGATATGGTTGTGCATTGCACTTCCATTACAGCATCTTCCATTCCACAGACGCTTGCTATGATCATGAGCAAAGTTTGTGTGTGTTTGTGTCAGCTGATATAGAAGTGGCGATAAGTCCTTTAATACACAGTCTAACAACAACGAATCTTAGCACTCGAGGTGAAACTACGATGATAAACTTGAGGTATTCTCATAAACTTTCCTTCATTCTATAGCCAAAGCGGTAGCGGACCTTGTACATATAGTGTGTACGACCATGTATGTGTGTAGATCATGCACATAGTGTGTCCCCTTCATTATCCTCGTGTATCTAGATCCTGTTTGTTTCGTCTGGAATGTACAAGAATGATTGCTCTCCACGAGTGACACCGGATGCATATATATATATATATATATATATATATATATATATATGTTTTCCACGATAAACGAATTGACTTAAGCTTAAGCTCCGGACAGCTCTACCTTAGTAAGTAAGATTCATAGGTGTGCATAGCATTGGCTCTGCTACTCAAGAACACGTATTCCCAAAGATATGTAGATTATGGCGCGGGACTGCCTGTGTCTATAATACCGCTTAACTAAGGTACGCCGTTGGGAATGAGGTTGCTGGCTATGTATCGGTTAGCTGTCGTTTCGGTGTGCAGAAACGAGTCGACATTTGCTAACGTGTCTCCCGCATGTTAACGAGTTCAAGGCATGAAATGCATCTCGCATCATGACGACGATGTCAACAACAATAACAACGATGATGATGGTGATGCTTGTTGGTAAAAAAAATGCGGGTAGATCGTACCGTTTCACATGTTATGAGCCAATGAATGAGCCATTTCCTGTCTATGACAAATTATGATGATTATGTTGATGGTTACGAATATTATTCGTCCAATTCTTCTTTTCCTGTTTCTTCGTTCTTTTTTGGAGAGTAGTCGACAAATCCGATCGATCAGCCGAAATTGGAAGTGACATTCAAAACTTGCACAATAACGCCATTGCCCGTTGCAACGTATCGTAGCAAGGGTGGTTTGTGGTCGAGCCAGCGGTAGTAAAGCAAATTGTAGAACGTCCACTTTGCACAGCTGCCTTTTGTAGTATTGTTTGGCTGTCGGAGGAGTCATTGTTATTGTTGTCGTTGTTGCGGTTGCTGTTGTTGTTGTTGTGGCTGCTGTTGTTGTTGTGGTTGTTGTTGTTGTGGTTGTTGTTGTTGTTGTGGTTGCTGTTGTTGTTTTTTAGTCGCTTGATAAGTGTGTGAACACATATCACCCTTTATATAAGGGGCGCATAACGCTGCAGTTAATCAATCCGTATATTGCACTCCCACGTTTTTCTCGCTTATGGGTTGAGCACGCCCCATCAGGATAGCGCCTGCTTCGAAATTTCCGACCTGCTCCTTTTCTGCGTCCATGCCTCACCGCTGCACCGACGTGTTTAACATACCTGCTTTCGCAGCCGCTAACGGCCTGCAAACTGCCACTTGTATGATTGTAAAACCGTTCCACTCACCTATTTTTGATTGCATATCCCCTTATACTTTTCTTTGAAAAATAAGTTTGCTTTTACTCCACTCTTAATTCGTCACACATTAGTGTCGACACATTAGTCGACACATTCGACGTCTGTTCATTGTTAACGACCCATTTATCTGTCCTGCCGCAAATTTCACCCTCTCCTGTCCCATTTTGTTTTTACTCCCATTGCCCTTTTTTCGTCTACTCACTGTATGTTCTTAACCCATTGTGAGTCATTTAGTGCCCTATATATGTATAGTCTACTACTCTACCTCAGCTTAGTTACCGCACTTCCTTTTCGATACGATACGATACCTTTTTTCGTAGAGGAAGAAAACTCATTGATAATGGTCGGTCGTGGTAATAGTAGTGGTAGCAAACACTTCGTTTGCAATAGTAATAGTCATTGTAGTTTGCAGGCTTATTGTAGTTAGGTGGTTCTAGCAGCAGCAGCAGCAGCAGCAGTTGTAACAGTTGTGGTCTTGGCCGTATTCGTACCAGCGTAGGCAGCTGATGAACGCCCCCGCAACAACGACGACCGTTTGTAGCAACAGACTTACGTATACGTAAACTGCGATTCTGAGTTAGGCAAGTCCCATCGAACGATCCGCACACCCGGTGTCCGCCCAGACACACCGGCACGCATACAGACAATACACGACCGACTGACTATTCGTGTGGAACAAGAACCAGACGCAGATAGCACAGCTATCATGGTGATGATACAATCGACGACTACAGTGACGACGAGTTGATGATGAGGGCGGTGGATAATAATAATAATAATAATAATAATAATAATAATAATAATAATAAAAGAGTGATTCTGGTGATAGTGAGGAGGAAGATGGCATCGACCAAGTCTTCTTTGAGGGCCTGATGCCCGCTAAGAGCACCCGAGCGCAATCTGACGCCCACTCACTCACCTAACCAGGTTGCTCTCCCCTCTTCGGAATCTGAGGGGAAAATTCCGTTAACGGTGTTTCACATACATAGGTAGATATGTACTTATGTCTACTTTTACCTGCATATAAATAAATACATATATATATTTATATATATATATATATATATATATATATATGGCGTCATGGTCTAGGAGCTAGTGTGCTAGGTATGGTCTTCGTCATCTACTGCGGGCGAACTGGCCGTGTGATATATAGTTTGACATGCCACCTTTTATATCACGGGATATATATATATATATATATATATATGCGTGCCAAGTATAAACAAATGCCCCAGAACAACAACGTCACAGCCGCCATAATGACACTGCGGTTTTGTATGGCCGTCATTGACAGTCGTCCGGAAACTTGTACCTAGTAATTTGTGTGAAGAGTTGCCACCAAGTGGGCTCTCTTCCCTGTACAGTATCGCTTGATAGCAGTCAGCAGTATTCCGTATGATAGTCTACGGCTGTATTTCGAGGAAGTGTTGCCGCTTCAAACGTATTCCAGATGCTGTGGGCCGAGATGTGAATCACAAGGCGGATAATAACACTCGTACACGCGTTTACATCTCACACAGCTGTTCCTGTCATGACATAAGGCTGGTGATAATAATTCTCTTAGAAAAAATAGGCAAGGGAACCGAAGTATTCACCAAAGAATTAAGTAAGCGAGTTCAAGAGGTCACGAGCGATCGAATAGAGGGTCAATACAAGTGTTGTTTTTGGCCGTTTGCAGAGGGAACGCGACATCTATCTTAAACTCTACGGAGTAAGGTAGTTTGTTAAAATAATTGCGATAATACGTTCAGACGTCACAATTGTAACATTGTTTATCAAGCAACAATAATAGTAATCCAAGCTACAAATCTTGAGACAATTCGAAATCGTATGTGTCGCCTTAGGATCTGTAACTCCTATGTCAGGGACGTCGGTCATCTTTCTACGCTTTTCTGTTCCGTGAATAATAACAGTAATAATCATCACCTTCATCATATTTAGAAGAAGACAATTACTATCACTTCCCGTCTGCCCGTCTGTAGATGCAACGCTGCATCTATCATTGGCGCGTTGTTGGAGTTAGTAAAAACTACTGGGGCCAGTTAATGCATTACACGTATGACCGCACAGCTGCTGTTGCGGGTTGAACCGTCGTTTAGCCGATCATAGCCCACCGTGCGAATATGGTTTCGTGGCGACGACAATAACAACAACAGCAACAACAACAACAACAACAACAGCAACAAGCAAAACGACATCAACAGCGACATCAACAACAACAACAACACGCAAAACGTCATCGACAACAACAACAACAACACGCAAAACGTCGCGAACGACAACAACAAAATCGTCAACAGCAACAACAACAACAAAATCGTCAACAGCAACAACAACAACAACAACAACAGCATTAATAACGCCAATAATAACAAGAACAACATTAAAAAGGCCAACAGCAACAATAAGAACAACATGTACAACAACAAAATCGTCAACAGCAACAACAACAACAACAACAACATTAAAAACGCCAACAACAACAACAAAGAACAACAATCAAAACGCCAACAGCAACTATAAGAACAACAATTAACTACAACATTAAAAACGCACCAACGACAACAACATTTAAAAACGCCAGCAACAACGTCTCCGCAGAATGGCAGTGAAATATCTCTTTGTCTGTCTATGTAATGTCTATGAAACAAAACGATGAGAAGAACGAAGACAATGATTGTAGTGGTACTACCTGCCAATATATATATATATATATATATATATATATATATACATACATATATATACATATATATATACATATATATACATATATATACTTTCACGTATATGACTACTATTATTCGTTCTGTCTCTACTCTTTTGAGAGCAGTTGAAAAACTCTGCATATGTGTATCGATGGTTGCGTCTACGTTTATCTGTTTGTCGTCACTTTTTAGTTTTGTTGCTGTTGTTGCTATTGTTGTTGTTATTGTTGTTGTTGTTGTTGTTGATGCTCAAGTAGGCCTCGCTCCCAAAGAGAAAGCCTGTTGTTGTTGTCTCTACCGTTCTGCCTTGTTGTCATTTTAGAGTGACTAGCTTCGAAGCACGAATGACAAGCGATGGCGGAACACAAAACCGATTCCATTCAATGTGGAACTGTTCCCAAAAATTAAAACAAGCTGTCAAAATGGTCGTAACTATTAATATGATTACGAGTATTGAATTGTATCTAAACTTAATGTTTTTTTTTTCTAAAATAGCATCGTTGCAGCAATGCAACCAGAGAGTTGTTGACGGTGCCGGCGCTAGCTGTTCATTGTTTTCGATGAAGTCAGTTCAGTTTTGACAGCTGTAAGAATGGATACTAAGCCTACTGCGCGTTTCAGTTCAACGTGTTGGTAGTAGAACGCGACATAGCTCTAGATTATCATATATATATATATATATATATATATATATATATATATATATATATATATATATATATATATATAATGAAATAACACCCCTTAGTTCTATGGTTGGGAAGGGAGGAAATATATTTATATGCGATGCTTCCGTAAGTAATCAAGTTTTTTTCTAGCCTCGAGACTTCCTACATTTATGAAGATATCTGAAGATTAGAACGCCGCTGGACTAAGTATGCAAAGTTCCAAGAAGACTGCGCCGAGAAATAACAAAGATATTGCCGTTTTATCTCATTACTTTTTACCTAACATAACAAGGGGTCCACATAGACAGACGGCGAGAGAGAGAGAGAGAGATTTTGATGATACTCGGCTCTTACCATTTTTAACTGTTGCTATTTATGAGTTGGATGATCTGTGCGTATTAGAGAGAGATTTTGATGATGTAATGTGACGTAACAAAAACAACAACAACAACTATTTCTACTACAACGATTAATACCACTACAGACAACAACAACAATACTAGTCAGAGCAGCTGTGAAGGACCGTTAAGTCTTTGTGCTTATCGCGGTTCGCCGCGTGCCGCTCTAGTAGCTTTGCGACGATCGTCCTGCGGAAGTCAATTCAACTAGTTTTCTTCTATTTGTGCGTCTGTCCTTTTTTTACTACTTGCCTCTGGACTTTGTGCACTAAACAAAATGAAGTCATCTGAACATCTGATCCGTTGTCTAGTCAGTTCGCGAAGCTTACGCGCTGCTGCACGCTACGCGATCAGTATTATTATTATTATTATTATTATTATTATTATTATTATTATTATTATTATTATTATTATTATTATTATTATTATTATTAATATTATCCAGTAGCGATTGTATACATAGATAATGAGTAGCCCACCTTAGCCGGACCGTTATCGTCGTGTGAGAACTTCACTCGTTTGAAGACGGTTGCTTGCTATCCGTTACGGACAACAGTTTCGCTCCAAGTTAACCCATAAACACAACGATCCCAGGCCAAGTTGTTCGATTGTATCTTTCGTACGCGACACCGACAACCACATCTAAATCACTATAGGAAACGATGCAGGAGAAGATGCCTGTGTGACAGCAACGTTGTCGCTACAATAAGAAATTCCTGTCATCTGCGCACACTTAGTTACAGGAATAGACCGGCAAATGGCTGTCGTTGAGATGTTTTTGTGCTGTTGGAAACTGATTGGGTGTTTTTTCCTGTTTTCTCGTTGAAGAAGAAGCGGTAGCAAACAGCTGAAGATGTGTTTTGTTGCGGACAGTTACAACGCTTGCTTCCTAACGAGGAAGGAAGCACTTTTCCGGTTATATATATATATATATATATATGAAAGATATATTTGTTTTAAATAAGTACGTTCTATTGATAGCATTACCGGCTATTTTCGTACGATTAAATAAAATAAATAAAAATATGTAATGAATTTCGAAAATTACATTCATATATATATATATATATATTATTTAGGAAATTCGCTATCTATTAGTTGAAGCCGGATATGTCAAAAGGCGTATTTTACTTTTGGTCCCTAGTCGCGTTAAGTATCAAGTTGATGGATTTAATTTGTGGAATACTTTGCTGTCTATAATGTGATGATCAAGATTTTGCATCTGTAAGAAAATACCTCATTAAGCTAGACGGTAACGTTTAAAATGTCGGTTGTTTTATCGCCATTTAGTAGTATCTCAAACTTATACTCAAGTAGGAAGGCCGCTAACTATAACGAATTAGAACAGACTATCAAAGGCCTAATTTCGTGGAGTGTTGTTGCTACTCTAGTGTTTCTATATATATATATATATATTTTTTTTTTATAGGACCGTCTTTTCCGGACGGTAAATTTATTTAAGTTCGATAATTCTTCATTGAGCTTGACATTTCCATTATTACATAAATTCAAACAGTTATAACTATTCAGGTAATTTTGCAGAAAAGGCTATCGCCCGTGCCCCACCAACAATATACATATATATATATATATATATATATATATATATATATATATATATATATATATATATATATATATATATATATCTATATATATATATATATATATATATATATATATATTGCTGGTTAGTGCACGTTGCTCTATGTAGCGGTGTGTAAGCGAGGAGGCCCTGATTTGGTAGCGGTGTGCTGATTGTTTGTGATTAAAATAAAGTGTCACATTTGACGACTCATTTGCGTGAAAGTTTTCTTTTTTCTTCCTCAAGGGACTAATCGTGACAGACTTCGCTGCGAAAATGTGGGCTGTCTACGAGCCTAATAGCACTTTTAGCGGATATTTTCAAATCGGCCGGTCGATGAGCAAATCGACCGCAGTCGAATCGGCTTTCCTCTGTGGATACGAACGAAAACGCTTTTTTTAGATTGCAATGCATATCGCTCTAAATACACTCAACACTAAAACTCTAACAATCCAACAACCGGCAACCTGCCACCAGCTGCTGGTGTTTACCTTATAAAACTCAATTCACCACTTCAGATTACTATATATATATTTATATACATATATATTATATATATACATATATTATATACATATATTATATACATACATACACGCAAGCAACTCGTTTATATAGCTCATAAATATTTAAAAAAAGCTCGTTATTTAAAAAAGACGTGCTATTTAAATTGCACGTGAATATCAACTTGAACATTTACCTAACGAGAAATGTTGATTCTCTATTTCATGTGCCTGGATTATGCAGAAGGAGCCACCGACATTGGAACAACAGCTGGAAACGCTCGAAAAGCAGATCTTCCAGATTCACGAGTTCAACGAGGCGACAGAACATGCTATGAAAAAAATTATCGGTAAGCTCTTGGGCCCATTGAGGGGCAGACATTTTTATAGCTTAGGAAACAGGCAGCACGACAATAACCAGCATACATCTTACTGAGACTACGGTTTCAGTTGCGCGACCTATACTCGAGTCTTTGATATAGGGACGTATGTCGAATAGCTGTGTGAGACGGCTGTTTTCCTCTCTGTTAACAATGACCATGAGAACAGTGGTACATAGGATCATCGTTGAGCGCAGGGTAGACTTAGCTAGAACATTGGCGATTCTGGCTCATTGTGGGAATAACTATGTGTAACAATCCCTAAACAGGAACGTTGCAGAGTAACGTTGTGCGAACCACAAGCGTAAACACTTTGCAGAGCCATTTATGTACATATATATATATATATATGTTTCGTAATCTTGTTGACTGTCATTGGTGTGTGAGTGATATATATATATATATATATATATATATATATATATATATATATATATATATATATATATGTGTATAATAAACATCTCGTGTGTATCGTGCTGGACAAACACACGCTGTTTTGATGTGAAATTGCTTACGTAGGTTGTTCGATTCTCGCATCAACATGGTAGACCGAAATTTCCGCTGTGCTGGCAGGAGTTGCAGTTGTTTTGCGACGGGATTATCTCAGCGACTCTCTCGCTATAGTACTAATCGTAGATATGCAACGGCAGACATATTAAAGTAGTTGTAGTAGTAGTAGTACTAGTAATATTAATAACAGGCCGACCTGCGCTTCGTATGACGTAACGGATTTTTACTCTCTTCACCTTGCAGTAGTAGCAGACTTCTGCTTGTGAAGCCCTTCTTCTGACGATACTCTGTCATCCTTACCACGTGTGGCCTTGAGATGGCTTTTAAACAGTTTAGCACTTGTATTAGCGTCGAACCAGTTCGTCTAGCTAAACTGGGCTAGCTCGAGGAAATGCTGCTCCACTTTAGTGGTATGATCGGCGATTCTGCTTGTTAAGTTACCTCTATCGGTATACATTTGTCGGAACTTTCCTCCTTATGAATTTGTTGTTGTTGTTTTGTAGTGCTGTTGGACAGGCATGATTTGATATAGCACGGCAACCATCGGCGGCATCTTATGTAGATTTATATTAATCAATCTAGCGAAGGTAAGATTGATTCGCGAAGCGAAGCGGAGCTATCTTCAATCTTTGGGCTTGTTTGAGGTCAAGCAGACCTGGAGGAGACCTTGGAGAGTCTTTAATTGTTCCTACTGTAAAGTAAGGCGAAAGAGAAAATATTTTGACGCTAGGCTCAAATAGAGTTGCATTCCCTTACGAACCAAGATAGATCCGCCCTAAGTTGTCGTCGTCCTGCAACGCTGAGAACTCTTTTTTTAGCTATGCCATGTCGATATTGCAGCATGTTAGACGCCTCGCCAGCTATCATCCGCCCACTAGCTTCAGTAGTCAGCTTGTTTTTCTTCTTCTTTTAACAGACGCGCTTGCAAGCTAATTGAAGGTCACGAGGGTACTTTCTCTATTTCGGCTAAATATTAGCTGACTCCATATGCTTGAAATTACGACCCTACTGCACTTGTCGACTAAGCTATGCTGCCAAAGCTGGCAGTGGTCGAAACTAGAACCCGTTCTCAATCGAGGTCGAGGGACATGGTCGGACTCTATTCAGAGCAAAATTATCCCTTGAGATTGCTGCTGCTATTAACTGCTTGCGTTAGTCGCTATTCTGCAGATGCTGGAATACCTCCGCAATAAGCCACCAAACCTAGTCTATTGTTTCCGATTGTACGTTTCTGGTAGAAGATAAGTTGTGAAAGTGGATTCCGTTGAATCTATTATACATAAAGGGATTTTTCAATCGGGGCTTGAGGATCGGTCTTAACTATATGTTCGTCGTCATTCAAATACATTTCATTTGTCGAAAAACGCTCGCATTTGTGGATAGCACGCTGTGCGTTATTGTGCCTCTGAGCTGCAGTTGGATAGTCTACGTTTGCGCTAGCACATGTAGAGGAAGTTATTGGGATGTTCAAAACATTTAGATTATTTACTATAAAAAAAAGACTGGATTTGAATATATATTGCGTTCACCCATGCAAATATATTGTATCTCTGTAGACGAAATTATAGCAGCCTTGGGTGTCTTCTTCTAGCGATGCTCACTTATCATTTTTGTTCTGCTTGACAGCTTCTTGATAATTCGCAGAGAGAGCAACAACTAGTGTGCTTGGGTAAGATAAGCGTTTAAGGTGTTTATGTAGAGTCGACGGCGTGGATTCCGGTGTTTCTTTGCTCACCTCAGTTTCTTTATACGTTCTCTAATGTAGAATTTTCTAATGCTTACAAGCGCGTATATCAATAATCACCCTGGCGAACTTTAAGGGTTATTACCACCGAACTGCAATTTATAGAAGTGTTCGCATCCAAATAAATTTCAATTATCTGCACTATTAGCCCATTGCTCACGCGCGAATATGACGGCAGCGGCTCAACCCGACTCCTCCACGTAATGCAAGCACAACACCTGTTTCATATTTTTGCGTCCTTCCAAGGTTCGCAGTTGTTTTTTGAGTCTCCTTGTTTAACCCTGTAACGTCGTTTTTTTAATTTACGCGTTTTGTTTATCATTGCATTGTAGAAAAAAAGTATAAGTTCAATCACATATTACGGATAACTTATTTGTATGCCTGTTTCTAGGTGCAATGCTTTTCTATGGCACCGTGCTCATCATCATTGGCGGGGTCGTTGCGTACTTCGTGTTCGACCACTCATCGGTAGCGTCGAGTCTCATCTGTTTTGCTCCCGTTCTCTTGGCGCCTATCGTGCTATTTGGTATGTAGTACTACGAATTACTGCATTTAGGTTTCTCAAAAAGATGATGTAAATACAATAGATACTTACTGGAAAAAGGCCTACGACAGGAATGCTCATGTCCTACGTTCTGAATCGTATGGTACTCGAAGATAATTGCAAAATCGTTGCTATGAAACCGCATTTAATTTTGAAATAGGGTACCATAGTAGTGCAGTCAAACCGTCAGTACCTCTATTTATTTGTACTTATTCGAGGTAATGACGGAATGAGTTAACTCAATGAGCGATAGAGGCAGAACAAGTTGTGTGCAAAATGCAAAACAGTCCGTGCCGTATGGCGATGATTGATGATACTAAGATAAGAAATTACATTATAAAGGTGATCTTTTTTGTAAAGAGTACTGGAAAGACAAACAACAAACGTGAAGCCAGGCGCATGACGTGAGAGCAGTTTGTATACGCACCTATTTCCTAGTAAAGATCGAGCTATGAAAGAGACTATGAACGTTACTCATACAAATGCTGTTATCATTGTTTTGGCAATTATAATGTTTGTTAGTGATACAGCAGTTCGTTGGTAAATTGAGGATACGCTGTAGATCTGATTTTTGGAACAAATGTTAGTGTTTCTGTTGGGTCGTGGCCTCACGACGCACAGCTTTTGCATGTAGCTAGGTTACAAACCTTACGAACGGACAAAAAAGGTTTGACGGAGAAATTTGAGAAGTAGAGGAAGCAATAAATCTAAGAAGGCAAAAGTAGAGCACGATAAACTTATGAGCGGAAATTAGCGGTAAATGATAATATAAATATGCGTCATAAAGTGCGCAAATTTTATGAGTACACTCATAATAGAGATTAGTTCATACGGAACGATAACCTTTTCCTGAGCTGCCAAAATCGTATAAGTGTCAAGTTGTTTAAACAAAACCCTCGCATAATAAATGTGTAACTAATGCTGTTCGTTTGCGACCCACAGGTAGCAAACGTCTGTTGCAGTACCACTACACCTCAAGAATCGAGAGAAAAAAGGAAGAACTGAATAAACTCATTAAGAAGAGAAAGTCACTGATCAACCGAGTTAAGGAGACAGAAACCTACAAGAAGGTAACAGAGCTTTCTTTAGCGACAACCTGTGCGAGCAGCATATGTTTAAAATATACCACTTTACAAGCATGTATGGATGGATGGATTTATTATTCGCGTGGTATGTGTACCTAAATTCACATGTCACTCTTTTGTATCAGGGGCCCTTAGAGCGGCACCATAAGCGGACATGTTGAGATATCTAGGGTTTGCCCAACAGCCCTTGCGGCGGCGGCAGCAGCAGCAGCATCAGCATGGTCACGGACTCTCAGCGGTTTGGTCTGTAATTTATACTCAGTGAGCATCGCTCAAAGAGAATTCGATCAACAACAGAAATCGAATCGGCGACATCCCAGTAAATAACAACGATGATTAGCCCTGAAGCCACGGCTAAGCATATATATATATATATATATATACTTGTCCGTGGCTTCAGGGTATATATATATATATATATATATATCACACCGAGCAAGATGGCTTAGTGGCAAAGCTTTTGCCTTGCATTCGGGAGGGCTTGTTTCGAAACCCAGACCGGCCACTTTTAAATTGGTTTGCATGGTTTCCAATTTAAACAAGGTAAATGCCGGAGTGGATTAAGCATCAGCCATGACATGAAAAAACGTACACGGGCATTAGCCTTACAAAAAAAAAATATATATATATAGCGTAAGTGTATTGGCCTATTAGACAGTGTTTACCTGTTTTTGTATATATATATATATATATATATATATATATAATATGCAATTATTTATGTTGCGGCTGTCGGTATATAACATGACGGTTTTCTGGTTGCGTTTGTCGTCATGATTCCTTCTGCTTTTCTCTGTGTGTTATGCGTTTACCTGTGTATGCGTGTGTGCGTGTATGCAGGCGCAGGAAATTCTTGAAAAGTACGATCCTGATACCCGGATGCGCAAAGCGCAGGCTGAACAGCAGCGGGCGATGGCCGCCGTCCTTCAACAGACCGGTGAGCCGTCATCATCCACTTCAGCTTCGGCAGCGATAGCTGACGAAGCTGACACGAAGCAGCAATCGTCCTCGAAACAGCTGAAGCAGCTACAGCCAGAGCGGCCTTTTGTAGAGCTCAGTAACAAGAGCAACAACATCAGCAGCAGCAACAGCAACAACAACAACATCACCACCCACCATCCCCTCATTGTCCTACCCCCCACAAACGAGAGCAGCAGAAGCAGCAGCAACAACAATAACAGCAACAATAACGGTTTGAGCCAATAATGCTCGTTGTTGTGGTCTTTGTCGTCTATTTTTTATTGTTGTTGTTGTCGTCGGCGCTGTAGACAACGTTGCATCTTTGTCTGCTTCTTCTTCTTGCTCTTCGTGCAGTAGCATGCAAGCAGTGCGTTTAGCATTGCCGTCACGAGACGCGATGGTTGATGACTTGATGAATGACTGATGATGAACGGATGAATGGAATAATTGACTTGCGAATGGTGGTTCTGATGAATGCGAGAATGATGGACACTGACTGACAGACTGACTGATTGACAGACACGACACGAGGCGTAGTGACGCATCACGGGTTGGCGTCTTGCACTGCAGAAACGAATAGCATATCTCTATCTATCTCTGTCCTTCTTTCTTTCTCCCTCTCCTTTTTCTCTGATTATTGCACCCTGTTTGTCTTAAAGAATTATCTTCTTTTTTCTGTTTGGCGTAGAATCATTGAACTCGCGTCGTTTCGGCATCGCTCCACCATGTCTCTCAATTGCACATGTGGATCTGATCCCCAACATACTTTGTGGAGACTCTCTCTCTCTCTCTTTGGCATTCCCCCTGGTCTTTCTCCGTTTCTCTGAATGGCATGGCCTGAGCGTCGACGCAGTCTGAGGTCACACAGCTATCGACACGGTGCCTGGTTACCTGCCTGCCTGACCTTCATCAGGTTGGCAAGAGCGCGAAGGTTACTTCGACGTAGTGGGCGCGTAGTGGGCTCTGTTAGCAAAATTCCATACATACTTCTCACTGTAAGCGAAATTGCGATATAGTGCGTAATCTAGCACGTGTTGTGGAATATATGCTGCAATATATTCTACGATACGTTTAAGATTATAGACGATATCGTCTCTCTCTCTCTCTCTCTATGTATATACGCGCTGAAACTATAGCTCGCGGTGTGTCGCGATGAGCTCTATCAATCGTAGTTCGTTCACCCATACATATATTTCTAAACGTCAACTCGACTACTAAGCGTTGCTCCTTTCAAATATTCATTCCACAAAAGAAGTGGTGTATACATTCTCAGCTTAGCAAGTGCACACACACACACCTTTCTTCGAAGCTTCATGCATGACTCTTAGTCCACATCACGGGTATAACCCGAGTTGTAAAAATACTTGAATATTTTTTCCTTATATCTATATATGTTTGCATAACAGCGTGGGTCCCGTTTGTGTGTGTTCACTACTAATGACAGGAGGTGCAGGTATGGATATCCGGAGGCGAATGGTTGGCACGCCGATGGGTAACAGTATGTCACTTCGTAGTGGGAGCATACCGCAGCCTAACCAGTCGGCACAGCAGCAACAGTTCCAGAGTCAACAGATGTCATTTACACCTCTACGGCATGGCCAGCTAAGGAAACCATCACCGGCGATTCAGCAGCAGATTGGTAATGCGTGATTTTGCGTACTACGCTGCTTTTCTAGCCTTCAGAGGGTATATATATGCATATATATATATATATATATATATATATATATATATATATATATATATATATATATATATATATATGTATTAGGCCGAGCTAGTTTTGTAAGTACTGTACCAAAACATCCAATTCATTGATGTCTTCACTAGTTATCAATTAATAAATTGTCATGATGCCAGCTGATTACTGATAATCATGATATATCACGTGGCCCCTTTTTCATGCATTGGTTTAAATTTAAATGTCTTTTCTGTTATTTTCTAGCGGGAACATTGACGCCGTCGCGCAGCCCGTACGTGCCACGGACGGCCCGACCGATTCTTCCACAGGAGCGCGGGACAGTGGAAAAAGTGATTGACTACATCGTAGGCGAAGGCCCGAACAACAGGTGCGTTCCCGGAACTGTGCTGAACTCGTTTTGATTTGAGACTTGTAGGTATATAAAAAAAAAAAAATATATATATATATATATAGATATATACAGGTAGTTCAACAAGTTCTTAAAATGAAAACCAAGAATTTTCCAAATCTTGTTTTTCATTTTTTCTTATTCGATATACTCCCCGAGAAGCTCAATACACTTTTCCCACCGAGATTTCAGAGCATTTATACCTCTTGAGTAGAATTCCGCGTCTTTAGACTGAAAATAGGCATTGACAGCAGCCTTAACCTCTTCATTGCTGGAAAAACGCTTTCCACCGAGACTATTCTTCAAATGTCCGAAGAGGAAATAATCAGAGGGGGCCAGGTCTGGAGAATAGGAAGGTTGTTCAATAAGTTCGAACCTCAGTTGGGCCAGTTTTGCCGTTGCTTGCCGCGACTTGTGTGCGGGAGCATTGTCCTGGTGAAACAGGACAACCTTCTTCTGCAAAGCGGGCCGTTTCACGATGAGTTCTTGCTTCAGGCAGTCCAACAGTCTTGCATAATATTCTCCCGTGATCGTTTTACCGCTCTCAAGGTAGTCGACCAGAATTATTCCACGTTGGTCCCAAAAAACCGTAGCCATCATCTTTCCGGCCGATGCCGTTGTCCGCACCCTCTCCGGAGGTTCTTCACCAGGTGCACACGATTGGCGAGATGCTTCTTGGGTCTCGGAAGTGTAGTGATGGACCCAGTTTTCATCGACGGTCACGAATCTGCGCCAAAAATCCGGATTTTTCGACATCTTGGCCAAATTTCGCTGTGAAGCGGAAACACGCGCGTCTTTTTGGCCTTGGTTGAGCAAATGCGGCACTCATTTTGCTCTGAGCTTTTTCATCTTCAAGTTTTCGTGCAGGATGAAATGCACACTACCCAAACTGATCCCCAAGGCCTCCGCTATCTCCCTAATGTTCACTCGCTTATCTGCGGCAACGATTTTCCGCACTTTTTCCACGTTTTCCTCATCAGTTGCCGTTTTGGGCGTCCTGAACGTAGTTCATCCTCGGTGCTCCTGCGACCTCTTTTTAACTCATTAATCCAGTTGGAAACAGTGGCAAAACATGGCGCAGAGTCACCGTACACCTCGTCTAACTCAGTTTTCACTTGGGTCGCATTCCAACCTTTGAAATAAAAATGCTTGATAACCACTCGAAACTCTTTTTTCTCCATTTTTCAAAATCACGCCGATACGTTGCACGGGAAAAGCGATCAAACGAAATCGCAACGGCCAATCACCATAATATTTTGACTGCTAGCATTCGAAAAGTTGCCGTTTCCAATAGCGGTGAAAGCGCGCCAAAATTCGAATCCTGAAAAGCTCATTTTAAGAACTTGTTGAACTACCTGTATATATTTATATATATATTTATAGCGCGCGGCGATACGCTGCCACCATAATTTTAAAGTAGCGAAGTAGTTCGGGCAGTTTACTATATGTGTCTGTGTGCTATTAGAGGTAGCTGAGCAAGTCGCGAGGGTCACCACGCGTCATTTCTTCTCAGAGTTAACGGCCATGAGGATGATGACACATGAGTGAAAGGATGCATAGGAGGTAGCTGGTCGTGGTAATATGTGCAGTACGCCGTACACCATGTATGTACACCCACCAGTATGCCACGGAATGATGCATTCCTCTTTACCTTTATGGATCATCCTTCGCAGCTCTCTATAGGCGATTGATTGATTGCCTATTAGTGTGGCGCTTGAGTTGCTGTGAGTTCTGAGACAGACGGGGGAGGGACAGGAACATACTTGCACTCGAATCGTTTCTAATCGAATTGCATTCTCTTTACCGGTTCATAACGGCTCGGCGTGTCGTCTGGCTGTCTGCGTGTCTGCGGTCGATATCGCGGTCGCACCGGCGGTGCGGTGGTGCGTTGCTGCGTGTAGATTTGCGCTCATCTGTAAAAAGTGCTGCTGTCACAACGGCATGGCGCTTCGTGAGGAGTTCGAGTACTTGGCGTTTCAGTGCTGCTACTGCTTGCACTTCAATCCGGCACGGAAACAGCGGCCACTTGTTCCGCCCCCGCTGAATATCTCGGCCGCCAACTCAACGACGTCGCTCAACGACATCTCCCGATGTAAGTTGTCACAGAAGCTGCTGGAAATGCAGGATGTGCAGTTGCTCGAGCAGCAGCAGCAGCAGAAAAAGGGCCAGCAGGAACAACAACAACAACAACAACCACAAAACCCGCAAAATCGACTACAAGAACTACAAAAGCAATCCCCACAACCACAACAACAACAGCAATCCCCACAACAGCAACCACCACAACAGCCATCACAACAACAACGGCAATCCCCACAACAGCAACCACAACAACAACCACCATCACCACAACAACAACAACAACAACAACAACAACAACCACCACAACAACAACAACCACAAAACACGCAAAATCGACTACAAGAACTACAAAAGCAATCCCAACAACCACAACAACAGCAATCCCTACAACAACAACAACAACAACAACCACCACAGCAACCGCAATCCCCACAACAACCACCACAACGACAACAACAGCCACCACCACCACCACCACAACAACAACAACAACCGCCACCGCCACCACCACCGCCACAACAACAACAACAGCAACAACCACGACAACAACCTCCACCACCACCACAACAACAACAACTACTACTTCTACAGCAATCCCTACAACAGCAGCAACCAAAACAAGCAGAACAGCAACAAGCAACAACAAATCGACCGCAAGAGCAACAAAATCAACCACAACAGGGACAACAGCAATCGCAAGGTCGCCAGCCAAATAAACAAGAAACACAACAACAGCAGCAGCAGCTGCAGCAGCAGCAGCAGCAACAAAAACAGAGACAAGAAAAAAAGCTATTGCGACGACAACAAAAGCAGCAACAACGATGGCACCAGTCACAACAACAACAACAAAGAGGAGAAGAAGAGGTTAAAGAGGAAGAACGACCGCAACACCCGCTGTGGCAACAGCGGGAACAACAACAACGACAACAACAAAGAGGAGTAGAAGAGGTTAAAGAGGAAGAACGACCGCAATACCCGCTGTGGCAACAGCGGGAACAACAACAACAACCGGTAAAGCAACAACAACAACAACAACAACCGGTAAAGCAACAACAAGTTAAATCGCTGCCATCGGATACGGGACGCGACGCAAGCTTGCACGCTTGGCGGCGATGGGGTGAGCAGAAGCGACAGTCTCGTCGACGCCTGCGTCGTCAGTGGCGACACCTGAATGGAGAGAAGAGACCGGCCAGCGGTCGCCGAGGGACCACGATACCACCGTCCAAATGTGCCAGTGAGACGCGGCGAGCTTCAGTGGAGCGCTTCTCGAATGAAACGGGATCTTTACGTTTCGAACAAGCGGCTACTTAACTGAGCGACGCTACTTCCGATACTACTGTTACTACTACTGCGACTACTACCACTGCTGCTGGTACTGCTAACGAATTTCATCCATTCACCTTTTACCGGTAATGGTGATGCTGCTGATGATGATGATGATAGTGAAGTATGGGCAGATTGGAAAACAGACTGAATGATGAAGTACTAGATGACACGCTGGACAGACAAACAGAGTTTGCGACGAACGTATGGATGAAGTATGTGGGTGGGTTAATGTCCGCGTCGCCCAGATGAGATGCACGCCGCTTTCAACCGGCCAATCAGCCAACCAGTAAGGAGAGCAACGAACCGTTCAAGTAGCAGTAGTTAGTCAGTGACAGCTGAACAATCTTCTCGTCGAGAAAATTCAAGAGCAAAATTGAGTCGCAAATATAGCGTCTACGTACAAGTGACAAGTCTTCTCATGCGGGGGTGGTATTTGTCCAACAAGTTGTTCAGAGTAGAAACAAACTAGTCGACGACGACAGCTGCGGCCGAACGACGTGTTTAAAACAAATGTGTTTTGTTGTTAATGTTGCGTAATTTTACGTTTTAGCCAGGCCAGATTTGTTCGTCTCACTCTCAGGAAGTGCCATCGTAACTATTGGCTGCGTATTAAAGCATTTGATTGTAATTATACTATAGATATTTGACTCGATCGATCGATACCAATGTTGTGTATGGGGTGTGGTGCGAACAGGTGCGAACAACAGCTGGGCGAAAATAAGTGATTAGTCGACAGGTAGAAGGGAGCAGGCCCGTCGATCGAGGCTGTCGTCGATTCGGCCATTTGTAATTTGTTGTTTGTTTTCGATTTTATTTTTTGAGGTCACTATTTTGGTTTTCAAGTAAAATAGCAGCTGCAGAGTGCGAAATAGGTGGACGCCTTAGATTGATGACGACTACACGAATAGCAGTTCGTTGTGGATGTAGGCACGAAAAGCAAAAAGCTGGTTTGATTTCACATTGTTGCCAGAAATTGCGAGAGCTGTTTATGTGTAACTTTCTTGTCGGGGGTCCCTGGAATTTCTTGCTGGAAATTGTCTGCGTGGGCGGCATTAACCACAAGAGGAAGAGGGCATTTCCGCTCTCTTTTATTTGCAGAGTCACTTGACTAAATTTGCTTCAAATAGCACTACGCAGAAGAAGTTTGTGGTAAAAAACGCGCATATATTTATGAAATCGATTTTATTTCATGTATGCCGGAGATGTAATTTTTGTTAACTCGAAAAGCTACAACCAGAAGCATAATCTGTGTTTCACGCATTTGTTAGTCGTCCGAGTTTGCAGCAGCTGTGTATTCACGTTAGCCTACAAGTAGCGCAACCGACTCCACGTGTTAATCCGAGGTAGTTCTACAGTATTATTATTGCTAATAATAATTATAATACACGAGTACGTCACTGCTAGCTGCCGATGACGCAAATGCACCTCGCATTTTTGTAGCCTTCCAAAAATAAAACAATTAAAAAGAACATGAGACCTAAAAGTTAATAGACACGGACCAGGAACAAGACAAGATCTATTTTTTCTCGACTGTTGAATTCATGAATGGTTTGCTGGCTTGATGGGTCGAATGCGTGCATTTACGTATTCGGACTTGAGTATTTCTTCGACTTTTTATTAGCCGTTTCCTTACCTTAGACATAATTAAATACCCACCGTGTGTAGTTGTAGCTGAAGAGAGTGTGTCTACGTCACTTAATTGAATCAACGAGCTGTGGATTGGGAATTCAACTGGATAACATAAATGCTGTTTATTGCGCCAAGAAAAGGAAATACGAACATACCATAAATACGTAAATACGACATCTAGGAACACAGATACGCATGTGTACTCTTCTTTACATCTTACTAGGCCCGTAGAAGCAAATACGAAAACACGTATTTTGTTCAGAGAGCTATGAGGATAAAATTGCATAAATGTTTACCTTCAACGCGGTTTCTACCATACTCTCGCGGCTCTCAATGTACTAAAACATTATCTCTTTGATGTGATATTATAACGCCAATTCACGCCAAAGGCTGCCTGTAGTTCTGAAAAGGTTGTTTTCCTGCTGCACAAAGTAGCCTATAGAGGGCGATATTTCCTTACGACCACTGCCCTGGTGATAGACGCGAGTCACTATTGTGCTTTACCATCGCGCATTGGCGCCGTGATTTAGGATGGAGTATTGTCACGATTGAATGCAACCCGAAAAATTCACCCACGATGTCTGGTTGAATGTTTCAGCGGGCTCACCAGTTCCTGCAGGTCCTTCGACGAAGGATTCTGACCAGGAAAATGAGGTAGGGCAAGCAGTGTCCGACTGTACAGAGCAGATCCCATCAGAGGAAGAGCCTAATTTAGCCAGTGGAGACGCGCCGAAAGGTGCTCGGCCCGCACCCGAAGGGAATGAAAATGACCCAGAACTTCGCGACGACCAGCAATGCGAACTCCTCACACAACAGGTGGGTTCTCTGTCTGAGTCGTGCCACAGCTGTGACAACAGCAACGGCAACAGCCGTACTATTAACTATAATCGTCACGGCGGCGAAAATATAAGCGACAAACGTTAACACCGAGAAAAGCACCGTTATAAACGGGCACTAAAAACAATATACTGCAGCAGCAGCAACGATAAACCTGACTTTTGTGCATATGTCAGTTTGAAAGCCTTCTGATTCAAGTCCATGATGCTTCGTTATCGTTGGTGATTACGCTGCCCTATGATTCATGAATGATCAACGCAAGCAGGCGCTCAATAAGGTCACGCTACCTATCCGTATAATATCCGTATGTAAGATATGGGCTTGTTATGTTAAACTTGTGTGAGGACATCGTCATTAAGATATATACTTGTATGTAAATTATTTTCTGTTTTGATAGCATATGCAATATTTACACAGCGAACCACCCGACAAGATCCGTCCATATGAATGACTGGAAAGGTAGTTTTTGCCTTTTATAAAAGAGGGCGTCCGCAAGTGGAGAACTATCGACCTATTGCACACAAGGTTTGCAAGCTTATGAAGAACAAAATACTTGTTGACCACATTTTAAGGTTTTTAACCCGAAGCAGGATTTCGAGTGACTGGACCACACTGAACTATTAGGCTCTAAATGGTGCTCCCTGAGCTACGATGGTTAGATGGTTATTCTAGTACTATACTTGGGTACGAATCCTTCGGGGATTTTGCTAAACCCTAAGGATTTGCATATCAGGCGTGCCCGTAGAAGAAAGAAATATGAGATCTGTTGTCCACAAAGAGTATTTTTAAATAATAGAGCAAGCAATAGAAGATCGTGCAACCACATTGCTTACAAACAGGCGTGACAATCTCGGGTCTTAAATAATCGGAAACCGGACGCGCAATGATCATGTACATAAATGCATCGTTGTTAGGCACGGCTCAGTACAAGGGAAGAACCATTTGCTAGGGCAACGCATACCACCTACGGAATTTACTATGGATCTTGGCAGTCAGTGTCCTTGAACTCGACCTCTCACGTCACATCTTTTAATTTGCTGCGTTCACGAGAATGCTTAGAAGTACTGTTTATACCCGTTGCTTAGTTTTAAGAGCAACTGTTTCGGTATCTGGTTTTACCGAAATGTATCTACTGCTGCCTTATATCGAAACTTTATTCGGGAAAGATAGGATGTCACTAAGCTAGTTGCAAAACCTATTCCTGCGGAAAAAAACATAGGATATCTGAGATTTGTGTATAATTTGTGTTATTTCAGGAGCTCCAGCTAATGACGGACGAAACGGTCGAGGAGGCTTGTGAAGTGGTGCGTTAAGGAATTGTTCCGCAGCTGGTTGGTGTTCTGTGACATTGTCGCGGTTCGGTTCGGCTGCGTAGAAGAAACTACAGATGATTGTTGATTTATTTTTTGCGCAGTCGCTGAATGCACTTCGAGCTTTTGCGCCAATTTCGTGGAATTATTGTTTTCATCAGAGTGCATTCGGCAAACGCCGAGGCGGACAACGTCTAGACCAGAGTAAAAGACTAGCAGCAATGGTGAATATTTGCAACATTAATACAAACAATGTTAACGACCATGACCATAATGTACCCTGTGTACGATAGGCAATGATAATCAATTGCGTCTGTAACTCAAAAAAATAATATATGTATGTGTGTGCGTGTGTGTGGGCGTCTGTGTGCCGAAAACATGTTGCAATAGTCTTAAATGGTAATTTTATGTAAGGAAATTGTTATGCCGTGCTTAGAAAGCGCAGAACGAAGAGAAAGCGGATAAGACCGTAAAGAAGAATAAATCTCTCGTTGTTCACCTGCAGACCTTTAAACGATTCACAAGAGATGCGGTTTTACTTCAAACTTCAAACTTTCAACTTACGCTTATTCTTTTAAATGTCTCAGACCTAATACTTGTATAATTTAGAGGCTAAATCATATTCTTTACGCATGGATTTTTTGCGAAACACCTCCTGTAGTACAGCGGCCTAAAATGTCCTTATTTGCACTATTGCCGACTTGAGTGACCCTATAGCTAAATAGTAATTTGGCTTGCCCTAACAAACTGGGCTAAGGTGTACAACTGTTACTGACTTGGCTGTATGCCTTTCCGTGAAGTTCTACGGTATGTCTTGATTCTACTCACCTTGCTTTGAATTATTTACGGCATTCACCTCCAGCCTTCAATATGAGGAAACTAGGCAGCTCCTCTTTTTCTTCGGCTGTCGCTTTGCTCTCTGTTGCGTCCAAAAAGCTCTTGCTCTCCAGTTCCAATGCCTTGTGCTCTAGACGTGATAGATAGCTGGTTTGTCTTGCAGGCTGTGGTGTGGAGTTCTCAGATCGTGTTGGGAAGCAGTGTAAGTGATGCTGCGGTTGAATTAGGCGTCATCCGAAAAAAACAAGCTAAGGTTTTATACGGACACAATTTCTTATCCAAAACGGCCTGCATGGTCAATTATATTTTTACTTTTACAATTGTGAGGTATGAACGCTGCTATTTATTATTAGTGGAAATGGCCCGCTTGTTATCCATACACATACAGAAAGAAAACATACAGGAGGCTTGTTGGTGTTTATTCGCGTACAAGTTTAACCCTGCACGAGTATTTCGGCCAGAACCTAATAAAGATTGACTTGGTGTAGCCAAGTCTATCGAGGAATTCGTGGGCTCGGGCTATCATAACATGCTCGTTTAAAGACTGACGCATATAGCTGGAAAATAGACACAGCTAAGAAGATGAGAATGACAAAAATAAAACAGACAAGGCCTAATTGGCTCGACAAAAGGTCCGGCTCTACAGATGGCACGAAATCATGACACACTCGACATATATGTTTTGTTTTATATACAAGACATAAGTAGTTGTTTTTATTAAACACTTATCGCGGTGTGCAGCAAGCTACACCTCTGGCTTTCGTCCACCTATTTTTGTGTGTTTTCTTATTCTCGATTTTCTTTTGTCCTCTAGCATACATACTATCGATGCAACCACTCGCCGGTGTATTTCCCGAAAAGGCTTTTTGGCGGTCGGAATTCTCTATACACCCTACATGCTTTCGTGTGTACAGGAGTTTTGACCGTTACCTTTCCTCTGCATTTGCCTTTGACATTTTTGCGACAGTATAAAAGTTCATTACACTCCACCAACATACATTACTCTGGGGTTCCTATGCATGGTCAAAACATCCTTTTTCTAAGTAATTACTTTATTTAGCATTATGGATGTCCTCCTCCACTACTACTGCTACTCGCTTTATTACCATCATCAGGAATACGTTGGCTTCGTGTCTTCTCCCGCTATCTTGCGCGTTTCTTTCCCCACTCGCTCTCTCTCTCTTTCTATATGTTTGTCTTTCTTGCTTACCCTATCTACCTACCGGCCTACATGTCTCGCTCATGACGCTCCTTTTCATAACACAGCTTCTCCCGTCTACGTATATTCATATTCCGGTCCTCGGTGTTTTCATCGCTAGTAATAGCTAACTATATTACATGTGACACCGACGACACTGCCGACAAAGCGTAAACACTCTTGACCCAAAGCGGCAGCTATATTCGAGTCACCAACCGCATCATCGCGTCGCGCTCTCCATTCTCGCCATGGTACAAGGAGTCATCGTCTCTAGTCGCCCCAACTCAGACGGCAAGCCGGACGGGCAATCCTTGTTGTTGTTGTTACTGTTGTTGTTGTTGTTCCGCCTAGAAATACCAAACCGTCACACCATGCATACACACTAATATACATACAACATTCATTCCGCCTACAATCTATCCGTACAATCAGAGTCAGACACACCACCGCTATTTACAGCGGGTACAGTTTGCCTTCTTCATGAGCATCAGAGGGTGGTACCCTGATGTCAAGGTGAAACAGCAACAACAACAACAACAACAACAACAAAGCATTGATAACAGGCGTGTTTTGTTCGCTTGAGTCACGGCCGGGGGCAAATTAAGAGTTCCCTGATAGGACTGCTGCGTACCAGCCCGCCAGCCTAACGCCTTCTCACGGTCTGACTCCGACAATCTGGTAACTATAACGCACACATTCTATATACTGACAACCGATAAGGATGGGCACATCAGAACTGTCTACCGGCTGTTGTTCAAAACGACGACGACGACAATGACGCCGCGAACTCTTTCATTTCAGATTTGAAATAGTCGCCGGCCGGCTATTATGCCTGCTCTATGATCCTTGACTCCGGGTACGATCTCCCTATCTTACCCGGAGGTCGAGGCTTAAGCAGCACAATACGTAACTATCGTAACGGCCATAGCAGAGGATGCGGTTGGTGCTCGGTTGTTTCTGACCTGCAAGAAATAAATGCAAATTCTCCTCTAGTTGTTGCCGTCTACTTGTATCTACCTCAGCCTTCCAACAATAATTCGGTCACTCGCATCGGCACACAGTTCAGTTCGACTAGCCAACACCGTGATCGTTCTGCGAAAGTCGGAATGAGCGCCCACGACATTTTGCTTAATTAAACGCTGTTTGTCCTTTTAGCGACCCAGTCTGCCTTTTTAGTAATGATTCATACTAATCACATCAATTCTTTTTTTCGCCGACCTAAAATCATTCTGCCGTCTTGTCAGATATCTACTACAAAAGCGTTTTTTAGGTAGGTGTATTTTACCGTCATAAATATACATACACATGTGCACGAATGCATGTACATCGTAAACATAAAGTGGACCCTGCAAGAACTACGTTTGTGTCAAATGCACAGCGTACTGTTTCCACATTTGTGAGCAACGTAGCAAAGTAATAAAATAATAATATATTTAATTGTGAGCAACAGCCAAGTAGCATAGGCCCTATTTCATCCGAAGATAGTGCCCACCCGTTTTTTTTCGGTGCGCACTTTTTACGGCAAGAACATGTATATTCTTGCCGAGTCTCCCAATGTGTTTACTCATTCATTCTCTCTCCACCGTCCGTCATCCGAACGTCACTACGGAATCTTGACAACAGTGACCGCAACAACAGTGACCGGTATCGTAGCTTATTCATGGCTTTTCTAGCATTTAAATATACCGCCACACGCAGACCGCGTCTTTGTAATGTTCTTCATCCGCTTAATAATAATAATAATAATAATAATAATAATATTAATCACGAGTGTCGTCATAGTCGTTGTGGCCGTTGACGTCAAAGACATTTAGACAACATAGCAGCCACGTAGTGTTTCAGTAGTTATCGCCGACTCGACAGGCATGAATGCGTTATCGGTATCATCCAAACCACCACCATCATCATCATCACCATCCCGCCATCTGACGAGAAAGTTCCTCTAATGTGTCTTCAACGTGGTTTCAAGGGTTTAGTTCAAACGCTAACACCGAAGAGGCTGTAATTCCGCATTCGGCGCTCTCTGCTCCGAATTCAGCAGCCCAGCGTTAAATAGCGTTGCGTAGTAGGCCGTTCACCGGACTTACGGCTTGCACCCGTTCACCATGGCTTACGCGTTTCAACCGAGTATTGGTGAAAAAGACGGAGCGCCGAGTACAGTTTTGACTCCCACGGCAGAGGACTAAAGGAGCATGTCAACGTAACGCACAATATTTGCCCAAGTAGCATGCAATTCAGCAGAAATGCTTGAACACCGCATTGACCATCCACGGCGTTGGGTGAAAAGTTGTGGTAGCATCTAGCAATCCGACAGCAACCTAAACATTGGGTGCTATAATGCCTTTTTTTTCTTTCGTTTGGCAGTTTTGCTGAGGTGATCCCGGCTCCTCTGAGTCATGCAGAACCGCCCACTGTTTAACTGTTTGTGTACTTGAGCATGTTTCTGCTGGCACGGGTCAGCCTTCGCGGCCAAGCTTTTTAGAGACCCAAATAGGATCCGCCACGAACACTTGAGACACGTGCTTATCGCAGCACTCGGTAAGGAGGCATAGAAGCTCGTTCTGAGTCTAACGAGAGTTATTGACATTTTGAAGAAAGGAATTACCTGTGCCCATAGACCCTATCGGTAGAAGCTAACACCTCGCCGATAGGTTTTTCTTTACAATAACATGTTGTGCGGGAATACCAGGGACGCCAAGTGCCACACAACTGTCGAGCCCGGTGGCGTGATGCATTCGCCTGCACTTCACGAGAGGAGACACATAGGTACGCGGGTTCGAGCCCCACCGCTGTACATTTGTATTTATGGGGTCCGTCTATAAAGCAATACGAAAAGCAGTACCGTGGACATAAATGTTGGCCGAGGGTCAGCCCGAAAGGTTTTTAAGTCCCACGCAACTAGGTCATTGCAAAATAGAAGCAGATAAACGATAATGTACACTTATCGCATAAGACTTCCAGAAAACCACTAAAAACTAACAATGATAATCGTCAGACTTGACTTTTGACTGTTTTAAGCTTGCTGAAACTTTCAAGGAACATATATACTAGAATTTTTGTTAGGTTGGTTTGCTTACACCGAGATCTTTAAAGCCGCTCATCAAATGGGACGCAATTGTTATCCTTAAAAGTCTAAGGCCGAATCGCTAGAACCCCTACTTACCGGACCGTGAAGAGACAGCAAAGTTCTAGGGATGAGTTTGAAGATATTTTGCGTTGAATCTGCAAAATGCTGAACTTAAACGACCCTTTGTTTATGCAATTTTAGGTCTTGACCATGACGAAGAAGCTTCACGATGGTAAGACTAATCCTATTCTCCTGTGTCTACAGATGACCTTCTAAGGAGAGGGGGGTTTAGTTGGGGAAGCGCCCGAAGGGTCACTTAACGCATGCATAGAAAACGCGGCCTTAAAGAAATTGCTATATTCATGCCCAGATTTCGCCACGGGGTCTCTTTTCTTTGCGTCTAGGGAGAACGCAACCGTACGTCCTGTGATAACCGTGGATTCTATCCTAAGCAATGACAACGCTTTGGTCTTTTTAGAACAGTGCGTTAGCCGTCTAAGACACAATTACTACTATTACTACTACTCCTATTACTACTTTACTGAATTTAACAACTCATATCCCGATTTCAAAAGACACTTTTTATTGTTTACTCGTTTATCGTTATTTCTATTCACTTATCTTATTCACTCGCTTGTTAAAGCTAGTTTTAGTCCATTCGTTACTTAGCAAGCTCATCAAAACACATTTCTGCAAAGTCCAAAATGTGGATCGAAACCGGCCATAATTCAGCAAGCCTGGCTCACTTCGCAGGTCATCGTTGCAGTGTGTGTACATCATGTTGCCTGCAGAGAAAGACTGCAACGCTGAAGTGAAGACGCTTTGTGCGATACACAGATAGGGGCGTCGGCAAACAACGAGCAACCTACGAAGCCTTGGCAAAGGCAGGCAGGGAGGGTACGATAACTCACAATGCAATATATTCTATAGTATTACTGATTGCATATACAATGCGTTGTTGTAATGACGTGGTGCCAATGTCCTTACGGTCTAGCATTCGGTAACGTCCCAAGTCACACAATTTGCACGCAATTGTTGCACGGGCGTAGCATTTATTGACGCCGCCGCACTCGACGTGCACACATATACACATATACATATAATGGTAATAACCTCGCCGCCGTTTGCGCGACATTACTATTTGTCTGTTCCTTTTCGTCGCCTGTGACCCGTTTGGCCGGAGATGAAGGCGGAGGCCCGGCTGAGCAGTTGTCACATCGAGCGAACTACAACGTTCGTCTCAGAATGTTCGATATGATTCTGACAAGGCGAGTGTGTGTTTAAACCGGGCTTCGTTTAATGCAGTTTTTTGGCGAGCATTCGTTTCCGAGTCGGTTCAGGTGCACGTTCTGTCGACGCGTTTTTTTAGCAAGCACAGAACACTCGCTTAATAACCCATGCCTCTTTTATTCTATGCACGTGTTCACAAGAGCTCACAGAGTATAGCAGGGTATGCATATATATATATATATATATATATATATATATATATATATATATATATATATATATACATATAAGATCAAGGCAATATCTTACAATAGGCGCCACTTTGATTAAAAAATGTTTTCAGACTACTATTAAAACGTCCCTTCCGCGAATTTATTTCTAGGCCCTTACGGCGAAGGTAACCTTTTACGTCGCCGACAATACGACGAATGGCACCGCGGTCCCGGTGGGCCACTACTATGTCATCCGCGTACATAAAGACAACGGCGTTTCTAAACTCCTTCCGCACGTGGCGGGCTAGATCTGCGATGAGCAAGAGAAGGCTAGGCAACTGAGAGGGTCCCCTTGAGGGGTCTCTATGTTTTGCCTCAGCTGCAAGGTGTCTTCGCCCCTTATGTTTACTTCGAGGCGGTCTTCAGCAAAGAAGCTGGAGAGCACTCGTAGAAAAGAAACACCCACCCCAGCATGTCGAAATGAATCGACTAGTAAGTGACGGGGAGCTTTGTCGAAGGCCTTGTCACAATCAATAAAGACGGCGTACAAGTGGCCCCCAGGCACAGCCAACACCCTCTCAACTTCCGACTGGAGTACGTGGATCGCGTCCTGTGTACCTCGACCCTCCTGAAACCGAATTGCTCCGGAGGTAGGGTCTTCTCCACAGTTGGAAACACCCTCGAGATAATCAACTTGGCGAAGATTTTCTTAAAAGTGCCGTTCCTAGGCGATACCCCGGTAGAGATTGGATCGTCCACGTTGTCACCGTATTTGCCCTTGAATAGCAGAGTAAGCCTGGCCTCGTGCCAAACCTGGGGTATGTGTCCCCCGCTGAGTATCTGATTAAACAGATTACACAGCTCCCCTGCTAAAACATCGGACGACTCAGCCCAGTGTTCGTAATAGATCCCATCAGGACCACTACTCTTCCTCTTGGGCAACCCGCGCAAGATCTGCACCACTTCTTCCACCGTAAACGGCGAATTTATGCAGTGCTGCTCCGTGTGAGCGGTTGCTCAATAACTAGGCGCGGGGGCGTTTGCATCGAGCAGAAGAGCACTAAAGTGCTGCCGCAACTGCTTCTTTGTCATGCTGTGCATGCTTTTGCTCAGCCGGCGAACAATGTAGACATGGGGTTCGCGCTCTGCTCTCTCAAGCGTGCGAAACTCCTCCTCCTCATCATACCGGCGCTTATTCTCCACGAGCTGTTTCTTGTAGGTTGCTCTATGTCGGCCATAAAGCGCCCTACGATCAGCAACTATCTGGGGGTCGGGGTGCAGAGCCCGTGCTCGGCGCAGGAGCCCCAACACTTCCCGACGTTTTAGGTAGCAGGCCTGTGTAAACCAGGGCCGCGCCCGTCTTTTTCTGTCTTGACTACAGCCGCTTTGACAGTGGCCTCCAAAGCGTGGTTGCTTTGTCAATGTCAGAAGTTGATCTCAGGAGCCGTAATTTGCGCGTCAATACACGCAAATCTAGCTGCCTAGACAAGTACGTTGTCGGCTGCCGCCGCGGGGCGCGCCCCTGGCCAGGCAGACACAGAGACGCTAGCACCAGCAGGTGCTTCCGTGCTGGAATATTAAGGACCTTGCATCTCTGAAATTCCGTCGGATGTTGAAGGTTATGAAACAGGAGGTCGATAGTGCTTCTTCCACTTTGGCAAACGTACGTGAACTTATCACGCTCATTCGCGCAATGCAGGCCTCTATTCTCTAGAAGCGTAAGAAGCACATCGCGCTTCCTGTCGGTGGCGCCACTATCAATACGACAGTTGAAGTCGCCGCCGACCAGAGTCGGTAGCTGGAGGTTTAGTCCCGCTAGACCAGCACTGATCGCATCGGCAACTTCAACGTCATCGTAGTGAGGTGGCAGGTATAGAACAATGCGAGGTTGAAACTACCTGAGGTGAGTGTCATGCAACACTCACCTCGACACACACATTGCATTCGGGGTGACCCTGTTCGTAAATAGATTGAAAGTCCACCTACTGGTCTTCCCCGCCCTTCGTCTGGAAGACTCGCTAGCAGATGAAACCTCGCATCTCATCGAGATGCAGTTTCACTCGCATAATAGTTGTTGTTTTCGTTTCGAACAGTGCGGTTGTGTTTCGTGAGTGCTCCGGTTTTTATCATTTGACACCGGCCTACCTCAGCAGTCCATGACGCGCCGTGTGTTGTCAATCGGTCGATTCTTCTCTCGTGCTTAGTTTGGAGCCACTGTCAGTCGTTGTTTCACGACGGATCGCATTGCTACAGTGTCATCTCATACACAGCCGCGCCGTGACACGGTACACATCCGTCGATTACGATGCACCCGTCCCGCCGTTAAGAACGTTGGTTCCGTCGATTCCCAAACGGCTGGAACACTTGGGAACAGCTGTGTCAACCGGTGACTGTTTGTAAACAACGATCGGTTGGGTGGTGACATAATATACGTGTGAAACCAGCAGCGACGCCTTTTTCGTTTTTCGGTTACGTTACGAAAGTCGAGATCTGGGCCGCAGATCTATCCCCGACGGATGCGCTACGGCACATAAACCTCCACGGATCCCCACAGAGTTACTCGTAGAACCAGAAGACTACTAGTACTAACCTCTGGTGATCTACTTTCGCCGCGATCTACCAAGCACAGCTGACCCGGCGTTAAAGGACCTCCCGGTGGCTAGTACTTACGCCCTTAGGAGGGTGCAGGGTCGACCGGTCGTGTACAGTTGTTTGTGGGGGCTGGAGCGCGCGGAAGTTGCCGGTTTTTTTTTAACACTCAAAATTGCGTCAAAACGCACTTTTTAGTCTACCGGACTCACCGAAGAGGGAGACGTTCAAGCGCGTCCCATCGGTCATCCGTTGTGGTTAGCCCATTGCGAACCATGGACAACTCCCCTCCCGTTCCAGTGACCGGCTTAAAATGCTGCTTGGCGATTGCCGAATCCGGGTTGCAATGCGTGGGATGCACATATAGCTTCCACGCATCG
>QVRM01005368.1:0-39823 GCA_003439945.1 Dermanyssus gallinae
AACGTGGCCAATGCTGCGACGACATAACGCTGGCGGTGTGGTCGTCCCATAACGATGGTGTGCTGTCCACACTGCCGGACAGCCAACCCATGAAACACAAGGCCGGGCCGGGGGGAAGGATGGGGGTTTGACGACGATGCCCCATCGTCGGCATCGTCGTCAATTGCTGCCGCTGCTGCTGTTACTGTAGATCGCTTCGATCTGACGACGTTAGATAATGGCAGCTGGGGTGTTCTTGGTTGTCCCCCTTCTGTGCGATCAAACGCCTGCGTCGTTGACATCGGCATTTCTCAATGAAACACGTGGCGTTTTCGTCGTCGGCTTTTTCTTAAGGTTTTCTTCTCCACCTTCACCGTCACCATCGCCATCTTCTTGTCCGTCCTCGTTTTGTTCGCCTTGTTCTCATTGTTGTTCTTCTCATTCTTATTTCTTATTTTTCTTCTACTTCTTCTTCTTTGTCTTCCTCCTGTTCTTTTCATTCTCGGCGCGTTGATTGCCCGCCCGTGTTGTTTGGGTTTACGCTATTGGGCTGGCGTAACAAACGACCTTGCCGTAGCGAGGCTTAGAGGCGGCGCGTGTACGAACGCCGAACGCGGTTTAACAACGTGCGGGGGGCAACGCGCAGTCAGCTTCAGTCAGATGTCAGTAGCGGCAGAAAAAGAAGAACAAGAAGAAGAAAAATAGAAAGAAATTCCTCTGAGCCCCCGTATCTCCCGTATCCCAGTGCTCTACGATCAATTGTCATTACGAATAGCAGCCGCGGCCGCTGCTGAGGCAACAACTACAGAGGCGGCTGTATTTAGACGGGAGACTACCGCTGCTGCTGCTAGCCGTTCCATTTAAGACACCCTAATTAAATGAAAAGTAAATAAAATATTATTAACAATTAAAAATTTGTGTTGCATTTTTCGTGTTGTTTTTTAACAGCAAATGCGTGGGTATATATTTAGTGGTTAGGGCCTAACAGGGTACTTTTTGAGATCTCACATACATAACAGCGTGGCAGCGTCGAATGTCCAAGCACAGAAGCCACGTACGCGTGCAAAACGTGTGATTTTTTTCTATTCCGTTACGTTCCTGACATGTTCGAACACAGAAAAAAATAAATCTATGCAATGGATGTGTGTGACCTGTGATCGAACACACCAAGCGCCAGGTGACCCGTTTTACCGGCCTTGTTCGCCCTGGGTGTGTCCAGCCTGATAGTCTGCATGGCATGGCCTTTAAACGTGTGGCACTTACATACCTACGCGCAACGCCTGAAGGAATATCAAAATCTAGTTGTTTCTAACCTAATCATAACAGTGGGACGTAACATTTACGAGCAATAAGAAGAGATTTACAAAGCTGTTGCTAAGTCTTACTGGGACGTGGCAGAATTGAGGGCCAAACAAATCATCGATCCAGGCCCCTGGAAAGAACATGCCACGCAACATACATTGAAGGCTACAGATACGACGGTGTGACTAACAACATCCTCGAATGTATCGAATCTTCAGTGGCGACCGCGATCTTCTTTGTCGCACGAGAAAGTTTTACTGGCAGCTTTCCTTCTCCGCAGCTGCGTACCACGTCGGACAACGTCTCATGCCGCACAGTGACAGCACTTCTGGGGGACGGGCTCTACCTTCTGAGTGGTACTAAAAACCAAGACAGGTTTTCTAGGCACATCGATGTTAACACAATTGTAGGGAGAGCTTTTCTCGACGCCACGCAAAGCATACCGAGCATACCGCCTAAATCTCGACGGGGGCCCGATAACAAGAAACGACCTCACAATGTCACAATGTTGTAGTGAGTGGTCCATTGGTAAATGTTCAGTAAATGCAACGCCACTTACTGAATGCCACGTTCGAAGCGAGACGGGTCGCTGAGCATGCATAAAAGGAAGGTACCAGAAGTTGTATACAGGATACAACGTAGTGCCCATCGCTATCGAGGAGACATATCGAGCCCGGCGAGCAAGGTAATGGGAGATTCGGTGCTTGGAAAAGGCAGACGACGCAAAGACGAGTTCCTACGACAGTTATTGCCGCTTGCGGTTTGTAGAGGAATGCATTGACAAATAGGTTGTGTATCTCCTGATAATCCCACTGTGACCATGATATCTGAGCTGAAAGCCACACAGACTCGTGAGGTTTTTTCGTTTAATTTGATGATCTGGACACAGCAAGTACGAATATGGCACTAGATTCAGTTTTCGCGTTCTCTTGTCTATGCATTTCGTGGCTGGTAGCATCTTAAACTAAGTAAAAAACTTACTTAAATTAATTATGTTAGTATATATTACCTTTATGTAGATATCACACATATATGTGTATTTTTTGTAATCGGTTAGTTCAGTGTTGCAGTACCAGCTTGTGACCATTTGTCAATTTAGTCGACCCTGATGTTACTTGCCCCACGCTGAAGAGAGCCGCTGGCAACGATAAGGCAGTAGGCTTCGCCTCCGCGGCATTCTCTGCTGCCAGTTCCATCCTCACGTTAACATTGCTTTGTGCCCGGGGCAGGCGCAGAACGCACATGCAAAGTAAGGCTCCTAAACGTCGAATTAATTATCATTTGAGATGCACTGAAGTGAAGGGAGATTGAAGTATTTACTGACTGCTCAGAAGGAGCCGTTCGCCTGGTGAACCGACACGAATGTATTTGTCTCTGGGTTCGAGTACCGGGCGTCGCCGACTTCATTGGTCCAGGGCCGTCCGAGGCTATACATCATCAAATGTAAGATAAGGTTAACTTGATTTAAGAATTTTATTAGGCATATATATAAATTATATGGAGAAGTGTCCACCGCTCATAAACCATTCTCATAGCCATCCTCTATTAACCCTTTGGTCAATTATGACACGGCCGTAAATGCCGCCATTAACGCACGCCACCGGCTATACCTAGAAAGAACCTTTAGCAAGTAAGGGCGAATGGAGAGTGTAACCATACAAATTAGAATTACCCTAGATATTCTTCGATGGTACCTATGAGAGCAAGGACCGATGTTTTTGGTCGTTTTATTTATAGGATCTTTTATTGGTATTTTTAGAAAAACGTCGTGCTACAATTGGTTAGCCAGCCTTCGTTTGGACAACTTAGATCTTCTAGGTGAATCCCGTCCTGGAAGGCCGATTACGCTCGAGGAAGACCGCTGGCGCAAAACTGTGGACCAAATCCATGGTATATGGGGTGTATCACAAGACCATTGTCACTTGCTTTCGCGCTCATGGTTTCGTGTCAAAATTATTTGCTCCCCTTGGCTTGCCAGAAACAATGAGTGTCGTTCTTGGATTGAATTGTTACCTGTGGCGAAAAATGTATGGTGTACCTCGGGCCAACCTATTCAGAAAACGCCAAAGAGGCTAACCGATTTGCACCAAAATTTTCTTCATATTTGGTCTGTTAGGCATGGCGCGGTCCATTACAAGTTTTTTTCTTTTTTAAGAAGAGTCTCTTTAACTAATAACATCTGTTACTCCTTTATTTTTAAGATTTGTTTTAAAGTTGAGCATGCTAGTTACTTATAATGGTGTGCAGTTCGAAAACAGGGTCTCTTTAAAATATTTGAAGATCAATAATAGAAATTGTAGAGCTCGTTTAAGTAAATATTTTCAATATAACATAGTCTCTGAGAAGTCTTGTTTCGGAGTGAGAGTGAATTTACTAAAATCCGTGACACTGGTGTTGTTGCCCACAAAATATACAATTGTGAGACAACCAGTCCTTCTACACAGAAACTAAGCACATCGTCGAGCTTTTGAGAAAATTCTGCTTCTGCTGTGAAGAACATATAACGTCGACCAAAAGATGCGACATGCTCGTCTAGAAGAGAATTCGTAAAAAAAATAAGTTTTTCTATTAGCCTTCATAGCCTTCACGCCAAATACCTCAAAATAATAACCCTACGGCAATTCGCAGCGCTCAAAACTAACACATTCAAGCAAATGCGAATTTCATTACGATCACTTTGGTATCAAATCTATGACAATGCGAGCCGTGATTAGAATAGAACAGAACACGTCAGGGGGATCCAGTAGTGGTGATGCTGTCAGCAGAGTGAGTCGTCTTTCGTAGCGCTCTCGAAAAAGTACCGCAGAACCTAGTTAAAGTACGGAAATTCCGAGAAATCTGCGGTCCTACCACTCCCCGCGACCCAGTGATCTAATAAATGCAGTGAATTCTGAGTGAAACGGAGGAAATTGCATATTTTGTGCTCCTATGTCGGGCAACAACACCAGTGTCACGAATTTTAGTAAATTCTCTCACTCTCTGAAACAAAACTTCTTATAAACCGTGTTTCATAAAAAAAATGTTAACTTAAACAAGCCCAACAAATGTTATTAAGAATCTTTAGATAGTTTGGGGAGACCTCATATATATATATACCCCGAACTATCTAAACATTCTTAGTAAGATTTGTAGGGCTCGTTAAAGTTAACATTTTTTTTAATGAAACACGGTCTCTAAGAAGTCTTGTTTCAGGGCGAGAGTGAAATTATATATATATATATATATATATATATATATATATATATCCAGCCTTCGGGTCAACCCGTCCAACATTATTTAACTATTCAACTGGAAGGGTCACGAATCTTCCTTCGACCGATGCTCACTGACCTGTTCGCTCAACGGTGTGTGACAGGAGGTTAACAACCTCCGACAAACCGCTGTCTTCGTCACTATATCTGCAATTGTCGTGCTCAGAACTAGAGCTTTTCTCGTCCAACGACAACACCGTGGTCACAGAATTGCCGCAATTATTGGCAGTGACTGCCTTGCTTGTCCGCTTATAATGTGCGTTTCTGCTATAAGTTTGTTGAGTCCGAAGCTCTTGCTCGCATCTGGTCGAATCTGTTTTACAGAACTAGGGTCCATTAAGTTCACCGTTCCAGATTGGTGTGTAGTTCGACAATCCTTCTTTCTAGTCGAGAATAAAATTATTCATCCCGCGTAGATGTCTCGCCCGTCATTATTCAACCCTCCAGATAAATATGTACTTGTATGTATTGAGGCAAACATTTCTAAGATGTGTATATATATTCAGATACGAGTGTGTTACTGTTGTTGGGTTGCATGACAAAGTCATACCACCATACTGCCATGGGGACTATAGGGGAAACCCTAGATGTCTCAACGTGTTCGGCCATCGGTGCATTGAAGACATAGCTCACGCCGATTTCAAGCCAAAAAAGGGGCGGATAATTGTCTATAAATAAAAGCAGCCCCGTAAAAAAGGTTAAAACGATTTTATTATTCCTTTCAAAATGTTTTTTTTATTCAAGTATTGATATGAACGTGATAAAAGGACTTGAAACCGAAGCTGGGTTTAGCTTTAGTTTGCCGGAATGCCACACCTTTGTTTAAAGAACTACGTTTCCGAGGTCTCCTCAATCTGCTAACAAGTACATCTACTTAAATGGATTGTCATTTTATATTGAACAAGTTGTTTTGCACCGCTTTTTTTTACGTTTGTACTTTTGTTCTCATCTTGAGAAAGCTCGCGCACTTTTAGATGCATTATGAGCACTCATGCAGTGCATGACTGCTCATACTATTGACAAATCATTCTAATTTAACCCATATATCAGTGGGCAGGATCCTCGAGGACCTGCAACACAGCGAGAAGTCGCTGTGTTGCTGTGTCGCTGTTGATCCAGATGCCCCTCCGACTATATATAGACGCCCTGAAGTATATATACCCTGCAAGTACTTGTAACGTCCCAACACCTGCGTGGGATAGAAAATTAGCTCTTAGTGAGCCCTTGTATCGCACGACCTTATATTCATTGACTTGGGTCTAATATTGGACATCTAGCACATCCTTAACTCATTTAACCTACGTCCCTCTATCATTGTTGCCATCTTTCGAGAGTGTATTTCCAGGGCTTCTCAGGGTTACGTGTTATGCATCCACCCCCCTCCGGCTCTTCCCTGAGCACTAGGTCATACGGCATGTCAAACCCGGTGGCCCGGTGCATCCGCGTGCGCCTCGCAACCGGAGGAGACATAGGTGCACGGGTTCGGTCCCCTTCGTTGGACATTTGTATTTATGGGCTCCGTCTTACGAGGTAATGCAAAAGCAGACTCGTGGCCGTTAAATGTTGGCTGAGAGTCAGCTCAATAGAGTATTTTTAATCATTACGGTATCATCCCAACTGGAACCAGGAGTGCTGCCATTGACACGTTCCTTAGGCCTCACACATCCTTCAGACGGGCAGGTTTTCTGCCCTTCCCAAGACGGCTGTACAAGGTGATGTAGTTTTCCACACCTGTCAGTTGCTTTTTCAGGCCCTACTTTGGTCCGCAGGTGCTTGGTATTAATCCAGTTAAATCGCTAAAACAGCAACTAATACCGCAGCTCTTTTTTATTTCTTCTCCGCCATGTATTTCACTAGAGCGGTCACGCTAATCATTTAGTCAAGTATGATCGTAAAGTTTCGTACCTCATTTTGTGGAATAATCTGGAGTCTCTTAACTGAATGTCCAGGCTTTGGCAACGTCTCCTCCCTATCAATATGCGACTTTCTGTTCCGACTTTAGTCTAATACAATATTTGCAAGGTGTTTGGATGGCGGCTGGTCTCACCCTTTTCATTAGGCTGCTAATCTGTTCCCTACGAGAAGCTTTTCTGATGGTTATGAACATGTTGACAAATTAGAAGCGCAAGACGACGCCCAAGACATGCCGCTAATAATGATCTTCAGCGGAGCCCCTAGGTCATGCGGTCGGCCTTGCGTACTTGAAATTTCAGGCTTCTGCGCGGTGAACGGCAGGCGTCCAGGCGGGATTACACTTACACTTTTCGAGCGAGGCAAAATGCTGGTTTGGTATGCAATCTTTACAGACTCCTTAGCCCCTTCTATAATCGGTGGTGGCGCATCCGAAGCTGGTTACGCAGCCCATCTCGCGGAGACTAGCAAGTTGAGAAAATAGTCATCAATCGGGTATACCCACGAATTCTGCCTCCTCGCGTTTGAAATCCTGAGTGTTCCTTGCTTTTGAAACCCTGGGTGCACCTGGCGTTAGGACCAGGCAGCTGATCCGCAACGTCGGCACTATGTCTGTGATTCGGTCAAAGCAGGTCGTCGTCCTTAAGAGGTTCATTTCGATGACTTGTTCTTCGCGTGCTCCATTCCTTCCAAAATAAAGTACTTTAAAGTAGTCTGCAGAACTAACATAGAGAAAAGTGAAAGGCTTCTTAAGAAGAGCACCACACATTATTCGTTTCTTTGCTTTCGTTGGATATGCTGAGTTCACTTGCCAGTTAATCTAGCCATCCTGCATAAGTAGCCGTCAAGCGACAGAGGACTCGAATATTTCCAGGGTACAACTCTTTCGTTCTACCGGAAAGTCTTCGTTAGAAGCAATTTGTCTATGGTCTCGACTGAAGAGTGTTCTCTCGTACTAAATCTCGTGCCTATTTGAGTTCATATCAGAGCTGGTTCTTTGTGCCCATTAAGTCCAATTTTTGATAGCAGATATGAAACGGAACGCGGCATAGCTTAGTGTGCAAACTAGGTTTATACCTTTCCCCATAAGTAAATCACACAGGATCGCCGCTGTTGTACTAGCAGTGAACCCATCATTTCACATCGCTTACATACATGTTTTTTTCTTTCTCACAGGCTTTTAAGTTGAGCAGTGTAATGCGTTCCACGAAAAAAACGATATCTCTCACACAATGGAGAAGGCCCATTTTAAAAGTCGCTAGGTTCAAGTAGATTACTTTACTTACAACTAGCCCACACGTTTAAATTGATACATTTTCTCATAGCCAGGCCGGTGTACGAGCAAGGTCTAGAAGCGATTTATCGAAATTCATTCGATTTTGCTGGGGCCTATTCGTGCACAGCCCAAAGTCACATCGTGGACGGGGCCCATACGGGGGTCCGTAGATACTACAGCTAAGATATGACTCTTATGAAAGCTAGCCAAACAAACACAAATCTAGCCACACACAGACATTTATATGTATGTACATTCAGATTCAGAATACACAATAAGACATATATATATATATATATATATATATATATAAATATATATATATATATATATATATATATATTTATATATATATATATATATATATATATATATATATATATATATATACGCCCGCGCTCATTCACACGTCACACAGGAACATACGTTGCGTTACCAGAACTTGACAGTAAATACTGCCTGCCGCGGATTTTGGGCCCAAGAGAGACAAGAAATCGACGCTTGACGGGTGACAACGACGACGACGACGACAAAGACAGTGAAAGTGTGCCACTGTAAAATCACTAGGGCAGCGCGCGACATAACCAACAACGTGCCGCGACATACTAGGGGGTTCAGTGGTGGTGGTGGGGGGGTTGGGGTCGTTTGATCATAGTACGAGGACCGGCCCAGTTTTTTCGTGGCCCTGCTCGTTCACTCTCGTTGTGTTTCCCTCGCCCTTCGCCTCTTTCCATCATCACCTACCGCCGTTCATACTTCGTTACGGGCGACTTGTTGTTGTTGTTGTTGTTGTTGTCGTCGTTGTCGTCGTTGTCGTTGTTGTAGGAGCGACAGTGATGATGACGGCGGCGACGATGACAACGAACCCGAAGTTCCCGAAGTCCCGAACATTTGGCTGGCTACGACTGTTTGAGGCGGTCCGAGCTGCGGTTTTGTCCCTCCGGTCGCCGCCGCCGCCGCCGACGCCGCCGCCGCCGCCGCCGACGCCGCCGCCGACGCCGCCGCAACCCCCACCGCCTGGCTGCCCCCGCCAGTCCGCCCGCGCGCACCCCCTCTCCCCCTCTTCGATGCGTAGTCAGCCGTAGGGGTTCAGCCAGTCAACGGCGCTAGGGCACAGCAACGGTAGAACAGTGACAACAACGACGCCGACAACGACGACGACGATGATGATGAAGACGACGGATATGCGACGGCCGACCGCTCTTGCCGACTTGCGGTGTAGTTCGTGCGACGATGATGATGATGATGCTGATGAGGGCGCTGCTGTGTTCCGGTGTCGTTGTATTTCATCGTCATCACCCGTCGGTGAGGGTGGCGGCGATGGTAGTGGTGATGGCGATGGTGGTGATGGTGTTGGCCACAGCCGATTGCCGGTTCCACGGGGCCAACAGCGCGCCTCCGTGTCCCACAACAGACCCGACAGAGACGACTGAAGTCGAATCAAAACTAACACCAAGTCGAAGCCAAGATCCAAGTCGAAGCCAAAATCCAAGTCGCAGCCAACCACCAAGTGGGTCCGTTCGTCCATCCGGAGCTGAGTCGGTCAGCCAGCCAGCCCAATGACAGCAGGAAAGACACGACGTATAATAATAATAGGAGGGGAATAGCACGTTGCTATTCCCCTCTTATTATTGCCACTGCTTCTGCCAACGGCGTCATCACCTTCGACATCATGGCAGACCAACACCAGCGACAGCAACAGCAACAGGAACAACAACAACAACAAATACAACAACGCCAACAACAACAACAACAGCAACAGAAAATAATAACAACAGCAACAACAACAGCGACAACAACCACAGCAACAACAACAGCGACTGACAATAATAACAACAAAAACAACAACAACAACAACAACAACAGAGAATAACAACATCAACAACAACAGAGAATAACAACATCAACAACAAGGTTCGGAAACCCTTTTCATCTCCTCATCGTCTTTTCGTCGTTTCGTCTCCTCGTTCATCAGTGGCGTCGGCAGACTACGACAACGACGACAACGACAGCGGTTGCGGAACGGCCAACACCAGCAGGATCGGACAGCAACAGCTGCAGAAGCAGCAGCACGAGAAACAGCGACAACAGCAGCAGTAGTTTGGGCTTCAATTGCAAATGGCATTGCTAGTGCGAAATACGAGACAGAACCTCGGAACAACTGAAGCCAGAGCCACAAACCAATCAGTCAGTCAGTCAGTTAGTCAATCGACCGATCCAGCAGGCAGACACAGATAGACAGACAGGTAGGCGGGGGATAGGCAACTAACTAGCCAGCCTAACCAACCAGTCTAACCAGCTGCTAGTCAGTGGTAACCAACCATTTTCGACTGTTTCGTCTTTGTGTGTCTTCGAATGCGGGCGGCGGTGACGGTGACGGTGATGATGACGACGACGACGACGACGAGAGCGACAGGGAGCCTCGTGTAACCGACTTTCAGTCGATGTCTGTTTGTCTGCTTGGCCGCCCTAGCTGGTTGACTGACTGAGTGACTCTCTCTCTCTCTCTCTATATGTGTCTGACTGTCTTTCTCTCTGTCCGTCTCTCTATCCGTCTCCCTGACTGTCTGTCTGTCTGCCGCTTGACGCTTGCGTGCTTCGGCGCGTCCGTTTTCCATAGGCTGCTATTGAGGGCAGCTGCAGCAACCCTAGCTTCTCTGCCAACTGTCAGAGAAGCATCTGCCACGCTGTCACCGAGGCCGCCGCTGCCATAGCTTCTAGTTCGGCGTTTACCAATAACCATCATGATGATGTGAATGGCGATGGCGATGAACCCCCCACGACGGCGTCGCGTAGTGTTGTGTCGGTGCTTCGGCGGCGACTTTTTTTAGTTGCGGTGCGGGGGGTGGAACGCGAACGTGGACGGTGGAGGAACAGGCAGGAAGGCGACAACAGACGACAAATAAACAGAGAAGCGGAAGAAGAAGAAAACGGGCAAGAATAAGAAGAAGCGAAAAAGGGCAAAGGGAAAACGGAGAAAACAAAGCAACAAAAAGTGGAAGTGGTGAAGAATAGAAAGAAGAGGACGAAAAGAAGACGAATAAAAAGAAAGGAGAAATAGGATAAGAAAATGAGGGAATGGCAAGAGACGAAACGGACAATGAAAAGAGGAAGGAGGGGACATTAAGGCAAATAGATGAAAAAATAAGATGAGCAAAAGCGGAAGAAATTTCAGACGGAGAAAAGGACGATGAATGAAAAACTAGCAGAAGCAAGGTTGGAGAACCTCAAAACGGGAATGAAAGTGGAAAAAAACATATATATATATATATATATATATATATATATATATATATATATATATATATATATATATAAGTGAAAAGACGACGGGAAAAGTAGAATGTATGTAGAAAAACAAGAAGGGAGGTAAGTGGAGAAAATTGAAGAAAAATAGCAGGAATGAGAAGAAATCTCATAGAAAGTACGCACAGAAATGGAACACAGAAAGTTATACAATGACGAGGAAAAGAAAAACAAACAGAAGCAAAACTAGATAGTGCAGAAGAGAACTGACGACCAGCCCAAGAAGGCAGCACCTGTAGTAAACGTGGGCGATGACGACCACGCCAGCGATCCGAGCGAAGACTTAGGGCGGGGTGCGTGACGAGCAGAATCGTCAAGTAGTGGACGAATAGACGCAGCATTGATATCAGGGGTTCAGCGGGCAGGTAAGATCGGAAGATGTTCCGTTGGGCGGCTTGATCTGCATCCCGACAGGTCGGCCCGAACAGCCGATCGGTTGGGCTTTTGCCAGCCGTTTGGACGTGTGATAGCAGGCTAGCTAGGGAATGCGGGGGTGAAGGGGAGAGAGAGAGAGAGAAAAAGGGTAGAAAGAAAAGGGAAAAAGGAATCAGCTAGCGGCTGACTGCTGCACGTTGGTCTGTTCCCTTTGACGGGCTGGGGGTCCTGTCTGCTTCTTGTTCTTCTGGCGGCGACGGCGGCGACGGGTATCAGTCGTCATCACCGTTACCCCAAAAGCGGTGGAGTGACGGAGGAGTTCTGCTGCCGATTCTGCACGTCACTATTTCGCCCAAGTTTGTCTAGGCCAGTGACACACAGCGGCGATGCCTTGCCTTCTCGAGTAAGCGCTAAAACGGGCTGAAATACATACGCCGAAACGGATAACACACACCTATGGTAGCGACGGAGAGAGAATACAGGGGTAAAACAGAGAGGGAGAGGGCAAGAAAAACTGTTTGTGAAGTAACAGAGAGCTTTTTGACAGAACAAACATATCGAGAAATCGAGATCGAGGATCGACGAGCCGGATCAGCTATTGTAGTAACAGTAGTAGTAGTAGTAGTAGTATTAGGGTTAGTAGCAACGGTAATGGTGGAATCATGAATCAAAGAGGTAGAACGAAACAAGTGAAGTCTCAATGGAAATGCTAGTAACTCTCTAGTGGTTACGTGGGAAATACCAGTGATGCCAGTGGGGGCAGTAGGCATGGTAGAAACAGGTCTGTGTGTAGTCGCGGTAGGAGTCGGACAGATGCCAACAACGAAGAACATCTGCTACATGCGGGAGGCTGCGTGTCGGCTGTGAGCACTGCTTCCGAACCGCAACAGGCGAACGAATGATTGCCGCTTTGGCTGAGCCAGACTTTCATCGGCCCAACAACTACGGCAGCACCGATGGTGGTGGAACAGCAACAAGAACACTAAACAACAACGTCAGCAACGACGACAACGATGACAACGTCAACAACAACGACGACGACGGCGACGACGACAATAGCAACAACAACAACAAAAACAACAACAACAACAACGACAACGACGACGACAACAACGACGACGACGACGACAACAACGACGACAATAACGACGACATTAACAACGACAACAACAACGACAACAACAACAACAAGAACAACAACAACAACAACAACAACAACAACAATAACAACAACAATAACCACGACAACAACAACAACAACAACAACGACGACGACGACAACAACAACAACAACAACAACGACGACGACCACAACAACAACGACAACAACTTTAAGTAACAACAACAGTAGCAGTAGCAGCAGCAGAAGTCAAACTCAACAACGACAACGACGATGACAACTATGTCGCCGCTGATCATCCGGCCGCATCAGCAGCACGTAGATAGATAGTAGGTTGGCGACAGGGCAGATTAAGCCAGATACGAAGCGATAACTTTTCTATTCTACATTCCTGCCTACAAGACACATCTTTCTGCGCCACTTGTGTGCTGTGTGGCTGAGTGTGTGTGGCTCTCTATCTATGCCTCTCCCTCTCTCTATCTCTCTCTCTCTCTCTCTATATATATATATATATATATATATATATATATGGCCTTTTTCTAAACCAAAGTGCAATATTTTTTCTCGTATTTAACTGATCATTTGCCAATAAATGTAGGCGATTAGTCTGATCAGCGATCTGTGACACTGCCATACTAACGGTCTGAACAGAAGCAATGACTGTGATGATTAGTGTAGCAGCACAACGACAAATGATAGCAGGATGTAGGAAGTGTCAGAAGGACAGTCGAGAAAGCTCAGGCAAAGGATATCGAAGAAAGTATTATATGATCAAGGTTTCGCCTTTGTTGCGTGATTCGACCTGGACGCTAGTGTCTGAAAGCAGGAATGGTAGTGATCATATATATATATATATATATATAACACTTCTCTCATCTTGTTTTATATATATATATATATATATATATATTGTTTTTTTGCATGCACAAACCCTAATTCTAAAACGACTGTTTCTACAACAACTTGTTGTAACTGTGTACGTATGTTTGCCCGCTTTTGCGCAAACTTTTAGAATACCAACATTTCTCTTTCGAGTTGAGCCTAACTAAGACCTCAGGCCAGTTCGTGACGTAGCAATGGTCGGGTGTTTACGGGTTGGGCAATATCATTAGTATGGCACGGTACGTTCTAACGCACGTCGTATACCTTTGCAAGTGGCTAACTTAACTTGACCATAATGCACCTATATTGATAACGAGAATGGTGATGATGGTCATGATGATTAACTGATTTCGCGGAATTATCTCAGCGTGACGTGACAGCAGTTACCCCCGGCATAGTCGCCGTCCGACACGCGACAATTCTGTGACTGATGGGATGCTGCAAAGCCATCATGTTGAGTCTGTGGAATCTGCGTGACTTAACCCCATCTCGTTCGTTCGTCGAACGCGGAAAGTTCGGAACGAACTGTTCGTCTTTAGTTAGCATAAAACATGTCGGTTTTATTTGGAACGTTTCCAGCTTACTCTCGCATCAGTTGTCATTGTATAGTGCATAAGCGCGGCAGACGAGAGGGGAAATCAACCTGTCTACGAGACGGACACCAAGTCAACTCCCCGGCAGTATCTTTAGGAGGAATCCAGTGTGGTCGCATAGAACAAAAATAGAGGAAACATTTAAGAAAGACAAAAGCCGACAAGCACGTGCCGACAAACGATACCAAGTGCTTGCGGTCTGAAGCCATGATAAAAAGATCTGTTCTTGAACGAGAAGAAACCTAATTGACCTTTGGCTGCCACAAGTCACGCATACACAAGCACATACCACGTATCAAAGTGGCTACGCCGGGGGCACAATTGAACGAGGAGGTGTGAAAAACCACCGCTACCAAACCGACTGAATCGGAGGTCGTGGGGTTCGGGGACAAATACGTCGTTTTAAGCAAAGAAAAGGGTCTGTATTCTAGCAAAACACGTGCCTACCCGCGTATACATACGCGGAAAAAAATTAAACTGTTTCTTATTGCTGTCCATCTATTCGGCATGTTTTACGCGTGTCGGTAATGAAAGAAGCCACCAGGTAGAATAAGGGTTTTTTTCGTTGTTGTTGTTGTTGTTGTTGTGCAGAAAATGATCATTAATATCCCTACTAAACGAGAATATAGGGGCGCTCACCTAACCGATGGTGACAACTCGCCAAGGGAAGGTAAAAAGACAAAGAAAGAAGAAAAAACAAATATAGGCAAACAGAATTGGCATCTTACTCCATTACTTTGAAGCAAGCTACGCATTGCTGGCTCATCTCACAACAGCGTATCAGAATAACGGCAGATCTGGCGGCATTCGAGGTTCTACTCTGTGGTTGTAAGTATCATGGCTGGATCATAACAAAGTAAATGAAAATAAAAACGCCACCTGAGAAAGTTATGCTTCATTACAGTACCCATTGAAAAGGTGCCTGGCTCATTGGCCCTTGCGTAAAAACGATGATGGCATCCTGCCGACCTGTGTCGAGCGATACACAGCGTTTCTGTGCCGCCGCATCAGGGTTTATTGTGAGGCCCTTGCTTCTTCTATGGCCACCTTTCTCGTCATGGCTATTTGACCTGTCGCCGACGCTCGCAAAGGCTCACCGGCTTTCCTGACTAAACTAAGTGGCTACTGCAGGCGACAAAACAGTCCCAAGCACACTGCTAACTACGCATCATTGTGCACATATATATATATATATATATATATTACAAAAACGTGTCCCACGCGGACATCACATTATGAAACGACATCTTGCCACACTAAACTATGAGTTAGAATGCATTGAGACACGGCTGAGGATGTGAAACCCCCGACCAGCCCCGTACAGGATAGTCAGAAGCAGAACGGAAAATGCCTATACTGCTTCCCTGGATAAACAGTAAGACTCTGGCGCCCTCTTTTGAAAAAACTAGTTATAAGAACACTATCACAAAGGAATGCGAAAACGAGATCTTAACCATTTAGCCACACGAGGTTTGTTGCGCATCGCACAGACAAAATACGACAAAAATTAGACCAGACAAGAAAATACTATATATGGAGTGGACAAAACAGTGGCCGAGGTTTTCCATGCTTTGCTCAGAGATAGCGTTTTTCCGCTAGCTATATGATATTCCCAACAAAAGGGATGTACCGACCTATATGCATGCTGAGCGCGCCAGCAAGGGAATTTGAGACCATGAACGAGAAATGGGGTTTCTGTAAGAAAGGCGAGTCAGCCCTTCCTGGTCGCTCTCCTGAACGTTAAAGACGCGTTTGGCAGTTTACCATGAAGGGTTATTCTAAATACGTTGGCGCAGAAAAGGGTTCCCTCGTATCTGGTAAGAGCTATTTCTAGCTAACTTAAGGAGCGGTCAGTTGTTATTGGTTAAATAATAGCCGGAGCTTACAGAGATTTATACTGGGTCCGCTTCTCTAGAACACGGACTATGACGATTTCCTTCGACTGACAGGTCTTTCCCAAAGAGTGTACAGATTGATTTATTCCGGCGACCTTGCCAGAGTCACTGTCAATGAGATTAGACCGAATATGAACAGAGTAGAGAACCTGACTGGGTAACACACGAATACTATTGCGCTTGCAGAATCAATCCCCGGAATCTCAGGACACTCCAAAAGAGGTGATTGTAGGTCTTAGGTGCTCCCACGCAGACAAAAAGACAAGGAGAGGAACGTTATAATGTGAAAATAGTAGGCTAAGTAGGGCCGAACGGCGACCTCGCCTATCGTCTTATCTGATTCTCACAAGACACAGGATCATCTATTCGTACTTTTTCATGTTGGAAAGGCTTCGTCGGTGACATGCGTTCTGCCAAGAGGCACACGAGGAAATATCAAGTCATACGTTTTCACAGTGCTCGGTTTGAAAGGCTGCGCAGACGAGGGCGAAGACACACGTCCGGGAGAAATGGCCCAGGAAAGGATACCCACACCGCGAGTTCCGCAACCCACCTCGGATCAGTCTAAAAAAGTTCGTAGAATACCTCGTGTCCTATAAGCAAGCCTGGAAGCTGGGGACAGGTATGACAAAAGAAGTTCTTCGGGAAAAATACACTGCTTGAGATAGATACTTGTAGCAATATTGCGAATTACATTAATATCGCTTTCGTAAAAAAAAACATATTATCCGGATTTTCTTGATGTCCTGGACCAATGGTTTGCAAATCTCAGACGCGTATGCGATCAAAGCATAGTTGAATCGCGCAGCGGCTTCTTCCGCCGTTCGTGTTCGTGACATTTTCTTCAACAATCGCCGAATTACTATCAGGAAGAGAGCTGAGGAATTGGAGATACTTTGTAAATCATGTTGTAATTGTATTGACGAATATTCTTTGTGTCAGAAGACTGGCGGTAAATTTCGTTTCAAAAAGTTGAATTTTTAGCAAATAAACGCCTGTCGGAAATGTCCAGATTGAACCTTCGTGCGGCAGCAGAGACCCTTGAATGCTTCAGAGTTATTACAGGAGACATGCCATAGAGGGTATATAGTTATGACATCGAGATTAAAGCCCAATCCTCCCACTGAGTGTGTGTCTCCTGCTTCTATGGTTTAAAAGGATACCTCTTAGAAGATTGCGCGAAGTAGGTCCGACGCGAAAGGCTAGAACTCTGGGCACGCAACATTTGGAATCGTCCATGCCACCGACAACGCCGGCGTATATATTGTTGCTGATTTCGGATAATTTGATGACAAAATTGATTTTTGTATTTCCGCAACGTTCATATTTGGCCTGGCTCCGTGCAACACTCTCCTGCTTCCCATGGACTAAAAAAAATACGGAGACAACGTTTCGAGCTTATAAATTAGATAAAAAAACATTTGCAGAAACCACTCAGTATCTCTTGTGCTACTAAAGCAAATTTTACCAACGCAGTTGGGATGCTGATTACTTAATTTTTCCAAAGACTCGTTTAAAAAATGTTCCGAAGAGTAGGAAAGTCGGTGGCACAGTGCATTGCAGTAGGCGCGAGTTATTTTGAAAGGAAACCAAAATATTTTGGAAGAATAAGTATCACTTTTCAATATGTATCAGAACTTTTCAATCCGTCCTTGTATATATATATATATATATATATAATACCCAGTAATATATAGTCTCGGATGAAAGACGTGAAAAGTGTAAAAACGCTGGTTAGGGTGACTGCCCTTTGACACCCCATCCCCTAATATCTCTGGCAGTTCACTATATCACAATGTGTAAATTGTCAGAGATCTCATTGGTCCGCCCTATGCGCGTGGCTCTCCTTCTGGCGCGAGAAAAGCAAGGTTATGATAGAGACCTGCGTGCTTCATTTGGTTAAAGCGGATTATTTCGAGGCGGTCGTTCGTGAAGCGCGTTGTCCCCCGTCGCCCGATGTACCTGTGCCGCCGTGGTTAGCAAGGCTTATAACCAAGCTCACACCGATACTGAAGATTCAGAAGAGAATGCACGGCTACAGGTCGGAAAAGGCTCCGAGGACCAATAAGTCCCGCCCGACCGGTAAAAGCGGTTTTGTCGCTCTCAGGGCTGACTGATCTCCTGCAGGGAATCAGACCCGAGTTGTCCAATACTGTTGGTAAGGATCTAGAGCTGCCCGACTTTCCCCTGTTTCTGCAAGGAGTTCCAGCTGCACTCCAAGGGTGGCTGACCAAGCTAGATTATGTGATGTCACACATTCACCTAATAGATTCTCAATGATGACTTTTATTTTTGAGATTCTAATTTTCAGCTCGACAAGCTATCACCTCTTTTAAGGTTCAGACTCTTCACTCGCCACCAGGCGACTCGACGGCCGCTGCTGATTATCGTAGAGACGTTTTTGAGCCTTGCTCTATACGCAAAAGCACGACATTAAAGCCTTATTCTAGTTTCGTAGGTAGCTAACCCGCTGGGGTTAGCCAATCGAAATTAGCTCTGGCGGCCTCCCTACACAAATCAATGCAACATGCTGACAGGATTATTATTCACCACAATCACGTTGAAGCTGTGTGCCAAAAAAATGGTCGGCGACTCTATACGAGCAAAGAATCAAGAACCTAATTTGTGGATACACTATGGACGCTGACGCTGTCTCCTCTAAAGGGAAGGGCGCAAGTTCCACGCTCTACCCTCTGTCCGGATTGAAAACTCTCTTAGATGACGAGTCGGTGAGGATTGCGTTCGAACTTTGAGGCAGACCTGGTGTACGTTTACACCTTCGTCGCACTAGGCCTTGAACGACATTTTCAACAGAGTTCAAATGGCCTAGCGTGCGTCCTAGAAGCCGTCGGAACTGACAGAGTGTGGGAGAAGACCTTGGCGGACCGGGTCCATCTAGTTGCCGTTCTCACTCTGCAGACAGTCGGGAAGCGGCTGATCCTAGCCAACGGAGACAAAAGAAACGTGCGATTTCCCCATACAGCGCATGTCACTGGCTGTACAACGGGGCAATGCGGCCTTGGTCCAGGGAACCCTCCAGAGATGGCTGGTATTCACATATGTATACTGTTATGTATGCACTAAAACGCCGAGAATATTTGGCTTGTATGCGTTCATGCCTCGAATTTCGAAACCCTGGGCGAGCGATAGCACCGATTCAAAAAGGACGTGTGTCAGTTTAGAAATCCTATGCTATACAGTCAACCCCATACTAACTTAAGGAGTTTGTACTACATATATAAATTAGTCAGATCTGGTACTAATACATTCTGACTATGGAGACATGTTTTGTGAATGCATGTATCATTAATAGCTCGCGGCAACAACACTCAGAGAAGCAACATAGGAATTCATGTTGCGATGCTCCTATTGATCTGCTTTTATCATTCGATCCATGATTATTATTGTTGTTATTGTTGATAAACTAAGCGTTCCGTGTTTGTGTGTTTAAGTGTTCTATTCTTTCTTATCACAACGCAGTTACTTTTAGCGTTTTATTCCTTTAAGGCGGAAACACAGCGGTCTACCGCGGAGAATGCTGTTTTCCTATTCTGACGCCATAGATCAGGTACATATTGTCCTTGTTTATCAGAGCCTCAGCAAATCGTTAAGCTCAGACCAAAATCAACGTCAATCCATGGGTGAGTCTAAACATTTACACTAATGGAGGCTGGCCAGAGCCCAAAGAACAAGTTTAACTTACAGATAGCCAGTGCAATATTGTGACTCCTGAATGAGCCGAATCATAGCTTAAAAAAATCAAAGCCATTGTTCAGGCACGCGAAAAGGCTATTTTCATGTATTTTTGATTTTGTATATAAGCCTAAATCAAGTGCGCAACAAACCGAAGTCTACAATGCACCACTCCACCGGGTTGATTACCGCTACTTTTTCAAGCATTTAAGTGGAACATCTCTTTATAAAAACGGCAAACAATCAAATGCCGACAAATGGCGAAAACTTCAGCTGTTTGTAAAATCTTAGAGAAATTGATGGTGTATTTATTACGTTTTTGTTTTTCTATCGTTCAAAATAAACTGGATGAAAAACAACATAGCGGATGTACAGCACGCCGATATGACCTAAAACTGGACTATGTTTTAAATGATAATGAGATATTCTATAGTATTTACTTTAATTTTTACTAACAGATTCGATAGAGTAAACAACTCGAGATTTCCATCAACGCTAAGTCAATTAAATCAATTAAATTCGCACGTGTAGTCCTTGTTCTCGTGGGTGCCTGAGGGCAGATATCTGAGTTACTCGTTATTCTGTAGTCATGTTTTACATCTTATAATATTATACTAAACGCTGTCAATACAAACTTGATGCCGACGATTTCAAGGTGTACATATAGTTGTACAAAGACCTGTTTGCCACAACGACTGGAACTACAGTTAGTAACTAGTCCCGTTTCACGATGGTGCTGTGATAACGATCTGACTACTTCGATACGAAACTGTGTGGCGATAAGTTCAAAAATTTGGAGGCCATATCTTCAAAAAACACTGATACCGCAGTATGTTCTCGATATTATTTAATAACAAAATTAATTTATCTTGACAAATGCGCAGCGGTGTGGGTGTCTCTGGCCATCATAATCAGGGGCGGACCCTTTTCCTGAAATAGTCAGACCTTATATACTACTTACTACTCCCTGTTCGGCTAGAGGCAAATGTTTATTTTAATGAACCAATAATAAATAAAACTTCAAAAACTTTCAACTTAATGGGGGGTTGGATGGTAATGCACCATCTCTTTTTATTGAGACATCTGTGCTCCCCATTGTTTTCCAATCATGGTCGATTTTTAATTCACACCGGCTTTCACCTTGTTTAAATTGGAAACCAATTTAGAAGTGGCTGATCTGGATCTCGAACCCAGGCCTCCCGAATGCAAGGCAAGAACTTTTGCCACTAAGCCATCTTGGTCGGTAAATTGACTGTTACTGAAAAGGAAAAACAACTTAGTATTTGATGATGGTCAATATTCATTTCGAATCTACAATTCTGAAGCAGGACGAATTTGTGGCCAACTATGGTTAAGCTATATTTGGCTACGCGATGCTTACAGTTGTTGAAGGTGTGCACCATCATAACATAAACCCATATGGTACTGTCACAGCACCCCGATAGTTGTGTTGTTTCTTGGCATTCTAATCTAAGAAAATTCCGGCTCGCCTGTCGTTTTACGAATTTAGCGGACGCTGTCGTGTAGCATTTTTCTTTGTTCTAATAATACCTGTATTCTGGGCCCCGCCTCTTTCCGCAGGGCTATCGGTCACACACTGAACAGGCGCGTACGCGTTCGAACGAAGTGAAAGCTGGCTTAATTCTATAAAAGAAACCACTAGACCCTTTGCAATGGGTCCCGCCACTGCCGCTTGCTGCTGCTGCTGATGCCGTATCTTATTTGAATCGCTCCGAGCAACAATAGGCGCTGACTAACTGGCGATGGAATATCAACAATACACATAGTCCATAATCTGATACACGATAACCTAAAATAATAGTGGCGCATAACGCGGCAATCATATTTGGTTGAATTGAAAAGATTTCCCCTTGTTGTGTGATGAAGTACGCCGCCGATACTGTATAGGCTCTGCACACGGCGCTTTGGTGTTGTTGGTTGTGGCCGTCTACGCAAGCATAGCTCAGGGCAGCTCCGTTTCACTTGGCTAAAAGGCAGTACCTCTTAGTCGATAGTAATGAATTATATATATATATATATATATATATATAAGCTCTCGGTTTGTTTGGTTGCTCTCGTATGAACAACACGACGCCTTGCCGAGTAGCCAGCAGCTGCCGGAAACATGCCTAACAAGTCATATGGTCGGCAGCTGTGGCCGCATTTAAAGGAACAACTCGAAAAAGCAGGCTGGCTCCTTGAGTGGTAGGAAACCCGCTGCTTGGTTGCGTAAAACTACACTTTTAAATGTACACTTTTACAATCTCTACGAATTTGCGTTTTCTTTTTCTTTAAGCGTAGCGGTTTTGGACGACCAACCATGTCAATCTAGAGTGGCTTGAGGAAGACTCCGAGCACAATACGAGGATACCGGGCTCTGCTTGTCTGAGCTATCAATAGATTATTAAACCAGAGTATTCGTCAGTCGTAGTGGCGTCAGTCTGTAATTAGCACGTAGAGTATACTTGAAACTGTAAGCACAGGAAAAGGGAGAGCGAGAGATAGATACAGAGAGAAAGAGAGACGGAAAACTACGTGACACAGCTAAAAAAACATACCGTAACAACAACAACTGCTGCTGCTGACAGCTTATGTGGTGGACATTCTTCTAGAAAACATCTAGTCCGAGCTTGACTTCACATGCAAACTACCACAGGAAGCAGGACAGCACAGAGCACATCGACTTGGAACTGTGCGCGAAACCTTACAGAAAAGGCAACACAATCTAATGGATGTTTTCAAAACAACGAACACAGAGTCAATTATCTGGCGGTAGTTTCGTTTTGGGCGTCGCAGGGCCAAGTCACTTAGGCGGATTACGTAAGTATCATGCTCGGATCGAGCTCCATATTATCCGCAGACAACAGCAGGCATGAGGAAACGCATCTCCTCTGCGCCAAACGCAGCTAGATAGATTTGGAAACATTTGATAAAATTAGCGCTGGACATTTTCTTGGCAAATATCAGGCAGCAGTATTTGTATGTAGGAAACAGTACCTTGGAATAAAATATAAGAAAAATCGTTGTCCTCTCGTTTGTGTGGTGCATTGGTTCCGAGCACGACGCGTTATCACGTGTGTTATCGTAAACTAGTGAACGCAATTTGCTATGTCAAAAGCCTGTTTGACACCGTACTGTGCTGTCCTTGCCCGGGAAGAACATTTTCATAAAAATCCCTACAAAATTGCCTTGCTGTGTATGGTTTAAACAACGGTGCATTAATAAGTTTATTTTTTCTTGTGGGCAGAAGCAAACTACTTGTCTGAGGTCGAATTGCTTAAACAGTTCTACGAGGCGGCTGGCTGCAGCATTTGAGCAGGATGCCCCACGACTATGGCAATGAAAAGTGTCAGAAAGCCAATTACAAATCAGCATCATGCCAGAGCAGCGTCTGGTTCTTCTTAGCGTTAGGCCATCGACGCCGCGCCTGGGATCCTGAATCGGCCGGTATGCACGGTATGCTTGGAGAGCGCCGGAATCTATAGTAAATGCTGAAATGCGCTGTGACGCAGGAAGCAAGCCGAAGATAAATCGAGGGTGCATTTAGGTGTAGATAATCGAGATACATTTAGCACTTAAGAGAACGTGTTTCTTTTTTCTTTTTAATTGCCTCACAGGGAGGGGTCGACAGATCACAGAGCAGGCCGGGAACGATGCTTTGCGATCGCTTTGCGGGACTCTCGAAGCGCTTCGATACGGCTCGACCGATACGCCTGGACCGATACGCGTGGAGATAGATATTCACCAGACGCGAATCCGCTCTTCAATGCCTATGCAATGACAAATGAACTGCTCAAGCCACGACTTGTTCGACGTTCGTTTGCGTTGATCAACCCCCGTTGCGATAGGATAGGGCCCCCTTCAAGGTAGGCCAGACGTAGGCAGACAAGATAGACGCGTCTGCCGTGCCGACGAGGTGCTGCGTACACCGTACTAACTACGCCGTACTGCACAGTAGTATGGAGAGTGGGTTACTTACTGCGGCGGCCACGACACGACGATCGATGGATAATCGTGACGATCTGTATACACATACGGGTATATAGGATTGGAGCGGCCATGTCAAGCGATCCCAGCACACAGCGCGCTGCTGTTGCTGCTGCTGCTGCTGCCGACGCCGACGCGGCCGCCGTCAGTAACTGACAGATCCAGTTGCGATCCAGCAAGCGACCGCCGCCAGGCCTTGGCTCTACCCTGGTTTGTCCAGAAAATGCGGACCAAAATATCGCCGGATACATAATCAATGCCGATGCCAATGCCGTGACTGCGACATGTCCAGGTGTTTTAACGCAGCTGTGTGTATAGGTGTGTGTATGTCTGTGTGTGTGTGTGTGTGTGTGCGTATATAGTTATAAATATCTACACAGCCGGTCTAGGCCATCATCATGTCTTCTGTGGCTCGAGTTCGACGCGCCGTGGCCCCACGCTTCAGACAGCGGCGGCCGGGGGGCCCCGGCCACCAAACACAACAATCGCACCCCCAGAAGACTTCGTTCTTCGTGTTTACTCCGCGCCACAAGATTGGACCCCGAATACATAACACACTACAGACAGAGAGAGAGAGAGGGAGAGAGAGAGCGAGAGAGGAGAGCCACAACGATGATGATGAGGTGGTGGTGGTGGAGGAGGAGGAGGATGGTGGTGGTGGTGGTGGTGTTTTTGATGCTTCGTTCGTTACAAAGATCGTTTAGATGGCGTGATGGGTGCCGCGCAGAGTAACAACAGTAATGGCGACGCCAACGGTAAAACCAACAGCAACAGTCGCAGCAGCAGCAGCAACGGCCGTAGCCGCCGCCGCCGCGTGAACAACAATTCCAACAATAACAAAACAACAACGATAGCAGCAACGGCGGCGGCGGCGGTGGCGGCAGCAGCCGTGGCGGCCAATATAAGAACGACACTGATAACAGAAATAATAACAGTAACAATAATAACAGAAGCAGCAGCAGCAGCAGCGGCAAACACATGGTGGACGATGATAGCAAGCACAGCAACAATAAGAGCAGCGTGATGTCAACAACAGTAACAACAATAATAAGAACAACAAGAACAACATCATATCAAAAGCAATAACAACCGCAGAAGCAAAAGCAGAAGCAACAACAACAAGAGCAGCAACAACAACAGCAACAACAACAACAGCAACAACAACAGCAACAATAACAACAACAACAACAACAACGACCACTCAACGGAGCTCAGTGTTTCCTACCACGCCAAAAGCTACCGAAACCCGAATAGTACGAGAATTCGGGTTCGACAGCAGAATCTGTAACAAAAATGCCGCGAATACCGAGAACTCACGGGTGGTTCTCAGTCTAGTTAACCGCACATAGAGCACTGAGCTCACTAATTAATAGGTAGGACCTAATTGCAATCGTTAAGACAGGTCGTGAGACCAGTGAACCAACCACTGGCTGGATTGATGATCGATGGTTTGGTTGATCGAGCTGCCTGATGATAATGATGATGATCACTGCCACTACTAGATGGTGGACAACCTTGTCGAAGGCATGTATGGTTGCCGCCGTTTCGTTTCAGCCACAGCGTGGATTCCCGTGGATTGCCGGAGGTTGTTGCAGCCGCCGCCGCCACCGCGCAAGATGGCCAAGACAAGCGCAGGCAGTGTCCAAACAACAACTATTGATCGTTTAGCGCCGGCTATCAATGCAGACAAATAGCCGCGATGGGTTTGTGTGTGTGTGTGTTTGCATGCCGACGCCGTATGACGCCATCTTGTGGCGGATGCATATACTACGATGTATACTACGATACCAAACTATAATACTATTACTACCACTACTACTACTACTACTACGACTACTGACTATTCAATTCGATTCGATTGGTAAGCGTGCGAACTCCTCGACCTACAGCCTTCCCCCTCACCATCAAGCCCATCTGCCCTCACCGGCGAGGCGAGGCAAGGCGAGCCCTTTTTGTCGTCACCACTGCCATTTTCTGATTCTTCTGCTTCTGGCACCAGCAGCGGTTGCGACCGCGACTGCGGCATTCATTCACGTAGTGGGCCAGAAAATCGGCAGCGTCGCCATCGACATCGTCGTCAATTACCCCGCGATGGCGATGTCGAAAATGTATCAATAATACTGCTGCTGCTACAACGACAACCACTACTACTACTACTACTTCTTCTTCTACTACGAATACGAATAAAAATAATCATAATAACAACAACACCGAACGAGCAACTAAACGGCTGGCAATTAACGACGGCAGCACAAGTAAACAAGCTGAGAGAGAGAAGACTGTGGTCGAATTCTTCTACGGATCATGCCTCTCCTCTCTCGCTCATGGGTCTGTCGGCTGTGGTGTCGGTCTGTTGGGGTGCGAAGCGCGGAATCGCCGGGCCATGGTTGTCGCAGCATTGAATTTCTGGCTAGCTGCGAACGACAGAAGATTACAGAACTGGGGGATAGATTTAAGGAAAAGCCGGCGGAGAGAGGAAGCTATTGATATAAATAGAATGGATGAGGGAAAGAGAGAGAGAGAGGGAGGGAGGGGGGCATTATTCAAAAAGAGCGAAAGTACGTTCTTATGGATTAAAATAGTATTCTTATTAGTTTGGCTTTGATCATTTGTGTATTGTCATCAATTAAATTCGAGTGATTAAGAAATGATATACAATCGATTTCATGTAAATTTCTTAATGGTTATTTCTAGATTACATTGTATGTGGTAATCGCAAAGATTTGTTTAAAAAGTATATATTTTAGTGTTATTTTATAATTTGTAAGTTATGCTTTTAATATATAGCTACTTTTGTTCGGGCCACATTGTTGAACAGGGGCTTATCCCGGGGTTGGACAACTCGTGAGCACACGTTCTCGCGCGCAGAAACAATTGTTCAATTCAAAGTACTATCATAATCAAATTATAAAGCTAAGTGTATAAAAAAAAACGGAAGAATAGTAAACAAAGCTCTATCAAACATGTATAAATATACCGATAATTGTATATCAATATTTTCATAAATCACAAACTAACTTGAACTATGGTCCACAGTATTTGTAATAGGGGGACTCTCGAGCAGCTTACGACAGTATATATCACGTATGTCAATCGTGAGATGACAGGACCGATCCGGCGTAGACCAAAAGCTCGCAAACTCGAATACAAGCTTGCAAGCTGAGAACTTGATAACAATGAGTCGCCCAGGGCTGGCTCCGACCAAATCTCTAGAAGAAAAGCAAATCAGTCAAAGCCTACAACATATAACTACTACACGAGGTACTACTACACTACAGTGCCCGCTCTGCTCTCAGACAAATGTCTCAGAGCGCCGTTGTCACATCAGCGTACCTGGTACTGCATAGGACTGGTGTAGGCAGCCTATTTCATATCGCAGCGGCTACATCTATAATATGAATGCGTATGAATGTATGTGTATACAATTAAATGCTCTAGAATTTAAAACTTTTTTAAAGGTTGTTTTTTAATTCTCGCCGTGAGGTATATCTTTAATGTACCGAGGGCCGGTTATATTAAGATATCTAGGGTTTCCCCAACAGTCCTTGTGCAGCATGGCCGCTGACTCTCAGCAGTGGTATGGTTTATCATCAATTCTCAATGAGCATCGCTCAAATAAAATTTGATCAACAACACGGACCAAAGCGGCGACGCCCCTGTCGATGACAACCATGACTATATATATTTTATTTATTTAAAATGCACCCTGTTTGGGTATGTAAATACGAACATGATATATATATATAACAAACATGGTAAAATGAATTATGAGCATTCTCGCTGAAGCTGAGAAAGCGACACGGATTCCGTACAATCAGGTAGGTGGTAGAGGGGACATGGGCCGCCACAACGACGGCATCTGCAGTCCTCCTTGGGTTCATGAAACCCAGCAGACCGGCATAGTAGATGATGAAATCCGTGAACACTGTAGCGAGTAGTGAAGTGACGACATGGCCGGAGAGAGTCCTTCCAGGCCTGGTTAGTCATAGCTGGTGATAGATAAAACTCTCTGGGAATTAGAGACACTTTTTGAGAATACTCATGCCGAAACGTTTCCAGAGCGACTGTCTGCGGCAAATTAAAGCGGTCTACGAGTTCATCAAGCTGTCCAATCCCATCTGAAAAACTCTTGGGCCACTTTCAAGCTGCTTTCACCCACGCGGATACGGTACCTCTCGAGATTCCTATTTCGTACGAGCTCGAAACTCCCGAGAGATTTTTCTCTGAGGCTCTTGATAACCGTTTAGCCTAGACGAAGTCAATGTTGCCCTCGCTCGTATACGAAATAACAAGGCATTCGGGCCAGATCTTGTAAGGAATGAACACCTTCGGCAGGGACATCTCCTCGTGCCTATATGGCAGTTCCTTTTTAACAGATGCCTCTCTGAGGGCGCTCTGCGAGCCAAGTGGTATGAATGCCTTCTTAAAGTAATTCCAAAAGGAAAAGAAGATCCTTCGGACCCTGCTGCGTGGCGGCCGATATCAAAAAGAAGTTGTGTCTACAAACTACTCTCAAGCATACTGACAAGACGTCTCACGGATTTTCTGACAGCACTGGGGTTCCTTCCAGATGAGCAGCATGGCTTCAGGACCGGGCGTTCCACTATCTCAGCCTGCGAAGTACTTCTCGAGCAGATCAAAATCTCATTAAACCGGTAAAACTCCCGTTGTTTGCGGTTTTTATTGATTTAAAATCTGCCTTCGACATCGCACCCCGTAGCATTGTCTTAAAGAAGTTGGGACAGGCCGGAGTCGGACCGCGAATGCTCACTCTACTCTGCGCACTTCTGAGGGCTAACCAAATTATCCTCGATGATGGTGTGTGCGAGGATAACACGTTTAATCAGACGACTAGGTATCCGCAAGGCGGCAATCTCAGCCCATTGCTATTTATAACGTTACTCAGTGATCTGCCACGCATCATGAAAGAGCGGCACTCAACGGTCATGATCCTGCTCTACGCAGATGATCTGGTAATATTCAGCAGAATCCGTACTGACCTGCAGGCTGCTCTTTGCACACTGGATGAATAATTCTCGCAGAATGGCCTCATAGTAAACGTGTCAAAAACCAAGGCTGGTAAGTTTCGGCGTGGCGGGCAACGAGCCCGCGCAGATAAACTGCGATTTCACGGTGAGCAAGTGCAGTTTGTAGAGACCTTTTGCTATCTCGGGGTAATTTTCTCGTCTTGAGGTACAACTTTTTCACAGCATGTAACTGAGCGTTGTAAAAAGGCGCTTATCGCGGCAGCGGGTATCAGAAACCCAACACAGTTGTCCGTCCGGACGGCCATGACATTATTTACGCTCAAAGTGGCATCCGTAGCTGCTTACGGAATTCAAGTGACATGAAAACATCTTAGCACTTCGCAGTTATGGCAGTTGATAGGGTGAAGCCAGCCATCTTGAAGCGAGTACTTGGCCTTCCGTCAAATTCGCGCAACAGATTAGTGTACATGCTCGCGGGTTCAGTATAATTTATTGATGAACTCGTAGATTATATATATATATATATATATAATAGATAGATAGATAGATAGATAGAAAAAATATTTTCCCTAGATGGAGGAGTAAACATTCGGGAGATAGCAAAAGCTTTAGAAATACATTTGGGTAGTGTGCATTCTATCCTGCACGATAACTTGAATATGGAAGAGCTGAGAGCAAAGTGGGTGTCGCGTTTGCTTCATCAGGCACAAAAGGACGCGCGTTTCCGCTATTCGGAGAAATTTGGTCAAGATGTCAAAAAAGCTGGGTCCATCGCTTCACCCCTAAGACCCAAAAAACAATTTGCCAATAGTGTGCACCCGGTAAAGGACCTCCGAAGGGGGTGCGGGTGTCGACCAGAAAAGTAATGGCTACGGTTTTTGGCACCGCGTGGAGTAATTTACGTCAACCATCATAAAAAGATGTACAGGAGAATATCATGCAGGACTACTGGACCGCCCTCAGCAAGCACTTACTGAGAAACGGCCATCCCTGCAGAAGAAGGTTGTTGGCAAAACTGGCCAAATTGGGGTTTGACCTTCTATTCTCCAAAGCTGCCCCCTGTAGTGTTTTTCTCATTGAAATTTGAAGAATAGTCTCGGTGGAAAGCATTTTTCCAGCAATGAAGAGGTTAAAACTGCTGTAAATGTTATCTTTAGTTCTAAAATTATAGAGGACATTTTTTTATTGAGCTTTCCGGGAAACTTATCGAAGATTTTTTAATTGCATAATTCTTGGTTTTCATTTTCTAATGTTTCGAACAGCCTAGTATATGCAGCGTTGCACAAATATGAAACAGCAATGTTTATTGATAAATTAATTACAAAAAATCAACTTGTTTTACCGGGGCCCATTTGTTTGCCTTTTCAGTATACGACCACCTTCGTACACAGTCTGTGGGCTCGCGTAATAAATTAAATATATATAGCTATCATCAAACAATATTTATTTGTATTGCATATAAACGCCGTTTATATACCATAATATATACATTTATTTTCCGTATAATACATTAGGTATATATTACACACATCACAATAGACTAGCTAAGCCAATGCGCCTAGTAGGCGCGCATTGTGACTGTCACGTGTCCGTTTCGATGAGGCCAGGCCGAGACCACATATATATATATATATATATAGCGAATTGCACGTTTATAGTTTAGGAATCGTACCAGTTGCAAAAGTGGTGCTGATCATAATAGTGTATATATATATATATATATATATATATACCATGCCGTTTCTGTGTAATAAAAGCACTTTATAGTAGTTGCGATCAAATGACCTAGTTGTTCATAGGTGAACTTTTCTGAATGAAGTACTGTTAAACTATCATTTAATAGTAGCTATTGACGGAAATTCCTTTGGGCCTTGTTGCTGATTTTAGAGTCAATGTGAATGAACTAATCACTTCCTGGTGGTCAAAATTGAGATGAGTTTTTTGGACGAGGAAACGGCAGATGAGGAAATTGCATAATCGTAGCATAGAGTAGTCAATTAGTTTTTGTAGTATGTAGATGTAGAATCGGAGATAGAATTTAAGATTTTACAGTGTATAGTTTCGAATAACACGGATATGTCTCCCATTGCCACACATGTATCGCCATAGTAAAGAATCGACGACAAACATGCCGGCTAAACTTTTTTAAACAGCATCGATGTATTATTTGCAAACTAGCCCTTGTCATGCGGCCCGATGTTCAAGAGACAGCGAATTGGCAAGAGTGTGAAAACTCTGCTAGTGCGTGCAAGCAACGTTAGACATGGTAATAATCTCTTGACCCGGAGTACTCCAGAAGCATCCGTTTGGGCTTCCGCGTATATTTTGCTGAGCTGTCAGCTTTTCGGCATAAATTGAGAGAAAAAAAAGCAGCGCAGAAATCGTTTTAGGGTTCTAGCCGAAGCCGAACAATCGCGTCGACGGCTGAACACAAAAAATCGAACACACAAACGTCGAGTTATCATTGACAAAGGTTGTGGACATATTCAGAGCATTCAGTTCCATTCATCGACCGCTTATGATTGGCTGCCCGCACTATTCACTACAGGAAAGTGTTTTGTTCAGCTACGCTCACCTTTGTCTAGGTATTCACTTGTATGGTACCACAGCTTCATAGGTCATCTTTAATTAGGATAAATGCTTCCTCTTCCACTAATACTGCACTTCCATACATCTACTTCTCTATCAAAGGAGAAGGCTGGACGTCCACGTTTTTTAATGAAACAAAAGCCCAGCACAAGCCAACAATGCTCCTATTGCAAAAATAGAGAAAATCATTTATAACAAATGCAATATATATGTGATAAACGTACATATGCGTGTCTCATAGGTGCTGTCCTAAAATAAACTGCTGAAGCGCCGTCACTATGCAGTCCTCACTGTAACCTCCAGTCTAACGTATGATATAGTTTGCATGTTTCCTTCAATTAGCTGTAGTTTGATTGTCCAACTGCTCAGCAGTTGAACCAGAATTGCACTTGCATTGGACGGTACGTTTGCAAATGATTGGTTCTCACGGCTGCTCGTTGATGTATTATCAACATTGATAAGAGGTTGCAAAACACTTGACTGGCATCTTCCTCTCGCGCCTGTTGGTTAACCTGCCGGGCTATACTTGCACTAAGTTTCAGGGCTTAATTATCTTAAAAACCAGGTTCTAAGGCGGTGCAGTGCAGCAATCTCTTTGTAAAGGTTAGGCAGGCAAACGCATGATACTTTGTACACGCTTGAGAGCACACACAGCCGACAGATGCACACTGTGTGCTCATTGTGAAAGGTCTAGGTCTAGTAGGCCTTGCTAAGGAGGTACAAGTATGCATGAAGAATAGTGAATGAGTAGTTTGTCAGCGCTCGTGATAAGCAGTCGCGCATGTACACATTTCTGTACAAACAAACAGGTCTCTCTCAGATTCTACGTAAACCCGATTTGTGTGCCATGTTCTGAACTGCCAGTCTGGACAAACGATATAAATTATCTGCTAGCCGTTGTAAAGGGTCAACTGGCAAACGCTTATAAGTAGTTCGACGTTGGTTGGGCCAATGGTGTCGCAGTCTGGTCTGGAAGTCCCCCACTCTTGAGGTGACAGGTTCACACGGTCTCCTCGTCGAGACATCAATTGTGGATATAACCCATTAAATAAGAGGTACGAGAGTTTAAACGTATAATTGATGATTTCAGATTAAGAGTCGACTTGGAAACAGCTGAGCTAGGTCCGCAAGTTCCGGCTACAGTTAAATCGGTCGTTCTTAACACATATTTCCGTTTGCGCTTGCGGGCCCGCACGGTTCATCCGGACATCATCCAGTCATTAATTTGCTATATTTGCCAGCTAATTGGCAACGCGATAGTAATATTTGTCTTGAATAGTGTACTCACACGATTTACCTGGGACGAGGCAAGACATGGGGGACGGATAAGGCTTGTTTGTCCCACATTGCCAAAGTCTCGGTAGAAAGATTGATATTTTTAACACACAACTTTTTAAGATTGTGTTTTGCAAGGCTGGTAAACACATTTATTTTATTGACATTAGATAAATGGAAATTGTATTTATGTAAATGTGTCCACCTTCAACTTGGAACACCTCGGTGAACGTCAGTGGAAAATATTTGGCGTAAAAATTGTAGCTTTCTGGCTAAGGTCGCGGCATGACCAGCTCTAAGTTCAACACCGAAGCCGACCATTGATAGAGAACGAGAGTCTGTTACGATGGTGTCCCAGACAAGTGTCCGGCCCCGTTTAAATGGGATTAGGGTCATTCCGTCGAGACGCTTACCGTCATTGCTGGTCATCCCAGTGAGGTCCAACGTATTTAGATAGTCTGCCAGGGTCCTTGCTTGTGTATCGTTGAGCATGATGAGCTTAACGCCCACCGGCTCTCCGCACCGGCATAACTTAGATGCATTCTGTATAACTTCTAACACTGCCGTACAATTGAGCAGAATGAAAATGCGTACAACCCTGCTCACACAATGGCTGCAGAGTAAGCTAACATCTCGACTGTCGAACGCTTGGTGTACAACCACTTGGAACAAATCGTTCGTTATTAAGAATCACGCCATTATCAAGTTGCGTAAGTGATAAGCCATACTACTAAATTGCGGATTCCTTCGGTTACAACCCTTCTGCTTGCAGTGTTCGAGTTTATTGAAGCATGCGGCATTCCCAGCAATCTAAACGGAAGTCTAAGGTAAGTCAAATTGTAGCAAAATTTGTTAGTTAGAAGACCGTCACGAAGATGAAATTGCATGGTTTGACGTGAGTTGTTTGACCGCATGTATGTACAAACGCAACGGTTTAAAAATTGAAGTTTTGTTTTTGATATATTTAAGGAAGGTTTTGTGTTATAAATTTCGTATCTTCGAATTTACAAACACTTTTGTCGGTCGCATGCGACGAGAGTAGAAATACAGCCTGTCAATCGCTGTCGAGAGGGCTAAAGTAAGCAAGGCTAAACACTGGCTGAGACCAAGATGTTTACTTTAAGTCTTAAGACCAAACAGCTGGCCGTGTTTCAGCTACCGTCGTACCACGGAAGAAAATGCTTGTATACTTAGATAGAGTAATGACTAAATTTGCTCATATATTTATTTATTTGTAAGTTAGTGCAAATGTAAATTAAATATAAAACTAACTTCAGCAAAGCAGCAACAGCGGGAGATAAGTTCCATGAAAATGACAACACGCGTATCGGAGCTTCGAGTGCATGTAATAAGTGTCGAGATGCAAAGCTAACGAAAAACACATATAATACCAATATATACCTGGCTCGTGTGGTGTATATATTATCAGTACGGTCAATGAATCAAGTTAAAGACGAGCTGCGGGCCAATGACTCTGATACGAATAAGCCCTGGGGTTCGAGTCTGCCGCGACACATCTGAGACGAAGCCGTTGTTCATAGAGTTTGTAGGCTTATATTAAACATTGCTAAAGATTACAAACGGAGAAGGGCGTGCAGTTGCTAGTTTTAAGGTGGATATATCCGTTGTTTTATCTGTTCGTTGAACTCTGCGCACGTGCTTATGGAAAGATCAACGCCGTTTTCGTGCAGCGTCTGATAAATGTCGGTGATTTCGGGAGTGACAGAGAAGCGCCCCTATAAGATATTAGAAATATTGTAAGGATGAATGAACACTCAGTTATTTTCAGGACCGTTTGAAGACTTTGGAATGCGCATCGAATATTTTTCGTTGTTTTCTTTGAAATCGTTGGCTGTTGCCCGAGTAGATAGTGTCAATAATCTTCAACGTTACATGACGTTTTGCGGATCTGAAATGCCAGTGACATCTAATCTCGGATGAGTTCTTTGACCGCGTTCGGATCCGAAGTACCCTGATAATAATGTCCCTAAGTTGTTCGCGACGTCAGAATTTTAAATGAGCAGAGGACGTCGTCGAGAAATCAGCAGCTGCAAGAACGTTTACAACTATTACGGTTCTACGGTTCCCAACAATTTACGCTCGTCGAAGCGGCGCTCGAACGGATATGTCCGATTGGAAAGCGCACGTGTTTGAACCCCGGGGCGCGCGCGGTTCGCCCACTGGGCTTTCACGTCACATGCTGTGACGTTAGAATGTTGACGCTGCTGTCGAAGCTAAGACAGCTTCAACTGTGTGGAAAATGCGCAAATATATTTTCAGCTGCAAGGAAGAATTATTCTGCTGCTGCTGCCGTCGCCGCTGCCGACGACGATGACAAAAGCAACGACAACAACAATAACATGATGACAACGGTAAACGACAACGACGGCAGCCACAACAACCAAAACAACAACAACGAGAACCATTTGATTTTTGTGCATTTTAGAGTCGTTCGTACACATATATATATATATATATATATATATATATATACATATATACATATATACATATATACATATATACATATATACATATATACATATATATATATATATATACATATAGATACATATATATATCAAATACGGCGGAAAGCGGGGGGCATTGGCGCGTTTCGAACATCCTCTATATGTGTATGTGTTTACGTATGAGTGTGTATATGTTCTTCACGGATCAGGACAGGTTTGGATGCTTTCTATAGCGGCTTACGAAGGTGACGGGTAGAAAAACGACATTTATATATTGTCTGACATCATGGCTACAACGAATAAAACCTTAATATATATATATATATATATATATATATATATATACAGGGCCGGTGGCAATGGCACAACAATTCCGATCGGACCCGATCTCCGCTATCGTTTCATAGATTGCATGTAATACACGATCAGCCGTCTAAAATGGCGCGCACTTTACGCCATTTTTTGAGCTCGTTGAAGGTAGATATATACCAACATTTTGCATAACCCGCATTAATAATATGCGTACTTTTGCAATTCGGAGTCTAAACCACATACTGCCCATATCAAAACGTCGGTATCTAATTTTTTGAACGCCTTCCTAATGTAGGTACTGAGCGAGTCTACGTTACCTACCGAGACTTATTAGACTCTTGATCAATTACACCCTATATAAAGTAGTTCAAATGGCTTGCAGCAGCAAGATAACCTTGCCTATCATATGGTTGGTTCCGTAAATATTTTCTCGCTAAAGAAAAACGAAAACGGTCTACTTCTTTGTGCTTAAGAGAAGAGAGCAGCTTACAGCATCTGAATTGTACTAGAGGTCCCCGTGAGCAAGCCCGCGCATAGCTGTTATGGCCATGTTAAATTTACGCGCCAAATTGCTAATATAGTTAAAGGGTTCTTAGAAATTCGTCCTTGAACTGTGTCGATTAGTGCTTAAGGCGTTGCCCGCACTCCGTCGTGAGTCTTCCTTAAATTTTTTTGTACAGCGTGTAGGAACCCTGTGGTCAAAATGAAAAGCTTGGCGAGTGCGCGGACGCTTCAGAAGTGGATGGAGAAGATGGGCCTAGCTGTCGTCAATGAAGTGGAGGCCCCAACGTTCACAAGACGCATACGTGGATCCTACGTAGATTTCCCTGTAGCTGACAAGTCCGCCCTCCCGATGGTAAAGGATCTGAAGGTGGAGAACGACGCGGGGATGACAAGTGGCCATTTCACTCTGCCTTCACAATTCGGAGACCACAGGACTGAGGCCATTCCATTCTGCGTCCGATTCTCTAAATCGTAGCATATGACAGCATCTTAGAAATCAAAGTCGACCCGGGCGCGTAGGGCCTCTGATCTACGCTAACGATTAGAGCGTAGATCTGCGCATACAAACGCGTACCTTAATAACCAGATATAGTTATTGAGGTAGGTATGCGTCTAACTATAAAAGCCTTCTGAGTGAATAACCAGACGCACAATAGTCTAGCTCAGACACTAGAAAGCCCAGATAAAACGGTTGCTAAATGTTAGCTGACTTCGAGGCTGGCCAGTACTTAGTAAGTCCCAGTTTCTTTGCTGTTAAGAGATTTATTTAAACACTAGTTTGGCGCGTCTTGGATTATGTATTTATCTAACCGGAAACTCGGCGTGTCCCGGCCGATGTCGTCCGGTGATGATGATGATGATGGCGGTGACGATGATGACGATGATGATAAGAACAAACTACGGTGAATTTCGCCGTCAGCGGATACCATCAGTTTCCTCTTCTAGGTAACCCCTTTGGTGAAGAAACACGTGTTATCGACCAAGCTGGATTACGACTGCACTCGTGGTCATCATACGTTAGGTCAGAATAAGAATGCCGCCCAGGGACAGCAAAGTAGAATGGCTTGGTGGCAAAGCCTTTGCCTTGCATTCGAGAAGCCCGGGTTCGAGGCCCGGATCAGCCATTCTTAAATTGTTTTTTATGGTTCTAAATTTAGACCAGGTGAATGCCGGAGTGGACTAAAAAACTGGCCATGACATGGAAAACCGCACACGGGCATTAATTAGCCTTATGCAACAATAAAAAGGTAATTAAAATACAGGTTTCCAGATACTTAGAAAAATGTCTTGTTTTCACTGCTGACAATTAATGAAAACAATTAAAAACATTAAAAACAATTAATGAAAAAAAAAGTTACCGAATCTTTGAGGACGACCTGATTTAGGCATATTCGAACGACTTCGAAACAAGTATGACAGAGAATGCTTGATGACTAACAATACAAGAGGTCTTTCATCGAGGCGGAGAGCGGTTTTACCGGTGGTTGCACGGACGCTGCCCGTGACGTAAGAAATTCTAGTAAGCCACTATGTTATGGCAAAACGTGTCAACACCAAATAGTTTTGGCAGCAATGGCTGATTACTTAGCTTACATTAGGAATATATTATATTTTTAAGTACGCTTTATTTACAACTTCTTATGTGTACTACAACATTATGACAGGAAACAGAAAGGTAGTAAATGGTGCCGGCCGGGAAAACATCAATCCCGAGTGTAGATGGGTAAGCCTTCGCCACCGCCACATAGCGATTTTCTGTCGAGCCGAAAATACCTCATTTCTATCGCAACGCCGGCTGTATAACGCGAAAACACAATGCAGGGGTCGTCAATATTCTGTTGCGTGCCCTCTGCAGAACCATCCATGTTCACTTTTTAAATTTATTAGGCAGGTTGTAGCGGCTATCGATAATAGGTACGCAAGTGGCACAAGGTCCACGTGCAATCCACGACTGTATACGTATTCTGGCCCGAAATTAATTAAAGCTGAGAAATGCATGATTCGCCAGGCACGAATACCTCCTATTCTATAAGCGTCGATGTCAGCTGCGTTCTTGACATCGTAGGCTGGTTTTCAATGATCGAAGTTGATCACTGTAATAACCGCTAACCCAGTTTTGCTGTTGTACATGTTTACATTTCGTCGGCCGGAAACTCAGTTTGTCAGAAAGTAAATCTAGAAGAAGAGTTGCGGCAGACATCGCCAATGAATGGATATAATAAAATGTGGCGTTTCTGTTTATATATATATATATATATATATATATATATATACGTGTATTATAGAAGCTGGTTTTGTGTAAAAGTAAACAATGTATTATGTAAACAATGTGTATTAAAGAAGCTGGTTTTGTGTAAAAGTAAACAATGGCTAAGATATTACATATGTACATAGTATATTAATATACGTTGTTTATTCATTAAAGTATTCTCTCTTGCCTCGCAGCCTACTACTTTTTCAAAGGGGTCAAAACATTGGAACACCGCTAGACCAACTTGCAGAGCTCCAAAGGACAATGCCGATAACTAAATAATGTATTTATCATAATTTATTTGTCACCTTACTAAATGCTATATATATACTTTTTTTTATATATGACCGTCTTCTCCGGACGGCAAATTTAGTAACTTCTCATTGAGCTTAAAATTTCCATAATCACACAAATTCAAACAATTGTAACCATTTAGGGCATTTTGCAGAAAAGGCTATCGCCCGTGTCTGCCCGCTCTTGTGAGTGTGTCAGCATCCGTCATATTACATAGCGGTGTTTAGTAGAATGTTTTATTTATGTTTTAATTATGCTGGAAGACTCATCCAAATAAACATGTTTCTAATATATGTAGAATTGGTGAAATTAAACAAATCTGTTGTTTAAGTTTGGTTTTGTATTCCTTTGTAGATAATTCTAATACACATCTAAGCATATAAGGATATCTGGCAATTATGTTTACCAGGCGATAACTAAGCATCGAATAATTTGTCACAAACCTTGCATATGGGTGTGTTATATAACATTATCTACAGCACTCCTGGTAAATAAGCTTTATTAAAAGTAGCTCCAGAAGGGGTACGGTTCCTGCTATAGTGTGTCAGAATGCTATATATGTATATTCCATAGAAGTGCAATATATTTTCATCTCTCTCTATATGTCCTCAGTGGTTGCCCTATAAGCCAATCCAAATATATTTCGTACGCATCTTTTCTGAGGAGTTACTATTGGTTCGACATTCGACCTAACTAAAGCACCGTATAACAAGACATCATATTTTAAGTGCAAAAAAAATAATTCATAATACATGTTTTTCTTAAATTCGAGGAAGGCAATGTGTCGTAACTTATGCAAAAGTAAAGCAAACGTTTGTTTATCATATGCTTAATATAAAATTCCCATTCTTATGTTATTTTGGAACGCTGGATCAAGGTATTTATAGTTGTGTACATCACCAATTATCGGACAATTGCAGTTTACCTCATGATCTAAGCTCGAGCCGGCAATAGAGGCGAAGCATAGCCTGGTATCATTACATCTGTTTAACGATAGGCTATTCGACTTTTGTATTAGCATAACAACCTAAGGAAGCACATGAGTGACAGACAATGTTAAGTGGTGGTTCAGCAGCGTACCCCATCTTGATTTTCATAATTTTTGTCTTCTTTACTTTCAGACATAGATTGTTGATTCGCAACAAGAGATTGATCTTTGCCATTGTACTTGTTACCTTTCTCTATGAGCTCATTTCTGGTATCACTTTCAATTAGAATACATGTATTATCCGCGAACTGAACAATTTCCACATCATTACTAAACGAGTACATATTCTTAATGCATTTATTATCTAGTGTTGGCCCCAGAACCAAACCCTGAGGTACGCCGTGATTAACAAAAGCAGGTTCACTCAAACATTCCTTATATTTTGTACGCTGTTGCCTGTTAGATAAGTAGTCTTTAGGTATGTCGTATTTGTCTTGCATAGCCCAAACGCCTTCAATTTATTTACTAAGTAGCTTATCTGATCTACATAATCAAGTGCTTTCTGTTAATTAAGAAAAACCAGACAAACTTGTTTTTCTTCACTATTATTGCCCCAATGAGGTTTCGAACTCAAATTATTG
>QVRM01005369.1:0-64818 GCA_003439945.1 Dermanyssus gallinae
TTTGATTCAGAGTGATTACGCTTCAGTCTTGCACCGAAGCTTCTACAGCCTCTCTATAATAGACTGCGCATCCATCCTCGGTGTCGAGCGTTCCACATATCGGTGTATTTTTAGAAAAGAGATCCCTCAGTGCTGGACTCAACTTAACTAACGATTTCCCATTATAACACTGTCCTATTCGGCCGTCGAGTACGAGCTTGAGTGAAGCTCTGACGGCGCCAGGCGGCTCTGCATCCAATGCGGGCACAGGCACCGACATCCGTGATTTCTTCACCTCCACTAAAATCCTGTTTCACAACACACAAACGATGAAACAGAAATTATGCACACCACATCGCTCCATTGCTGACGGAACACGTATCCGAACAGTTCATAAAACGTTTGATCGACCAATCTGCACCCTCCACACCGCACACTCGGCAGAGCCACTGGGTTGGCGCGTTTACACTCGGGTCCGTTTTGTCAGTGGCCATGCATCCAGCATGAAACACTCTGCCACATCAAGAACAACATTCAAAGAGACCGACTTTAACATTTTCTGCACATCTTGCGCATACTTTAGCTTTCGGGCTGAATAACCGAATGTCACTGGCAAGCGGCTCTAGGTTCGGTGACAGTTGAGATTTCTGTCATACATGTTCGCTAAAGATAAATGTTGGCATAAATGTTCGAAGCATGTGTTTGCTGCTGCTTGTTTGCTTTGTCGTTTGGGTTGCTCTCACAATATTCTGTTTAGCATGAGCCTAGGTTGGCAATTGCAACAATTTTTAATTAGTGGGGGGAACACCGATAAATTACCAGAGAGATCGTGAGAGCAACCGTTGAGGTAAGACAGTGGCACTAATTTAAGCACAAGAACAAAATTAACCGTTGACACGCGACAAGTGAGGTCGCCGGATCTCTTGATGACGTGAGCGGCTGCATGAGCCGTTTGGCGCTGGAGTTGCTACGGACGCCAGGGCAGGATTGAAGTAAAGTTCCGGGCCTCTCAATCAAAATACGTCGTCTATCCGGATCCATTGTTACGCCGGAGGTCAAAGTTTGCCCCTCTTCTGCGTGGTCTGCTCGAGGAGTAATTTTGTCCGGATCTCGCTTTTGCGACGTTCCGAGCCTCGTGTGCGCCACGAGGACAGCATGACCATCCGACGTTAGACGGTCGCCATGCTATCGCCATGCTAACGACCTTCTACAGCGTTACAGCTTAGGACAGCCTAAGGCGACCAACCCAATAAAGGAGCAGGTCATCTGCAACAGTTTAACGACTTTTTGACAATGTCTTTAACGACGTCCTATTATTCTCTCAAATGAAGCTCAGAATGCTGTGTTCATTTTAGGGCTAGCCGCCGTATCAGCGGCGCACAAATCAACTGATATGGCCCACCTCTCACTCCCAGACGATGCTTTTTATCAAGTAGCTCGCAAATCTCTTCACCAAGATGAATCTCCTTTTCGATCTGGCAGAATAGAGCCCAGCGTCCCAGGAACGATGGTTTACAAAAACATAAGAAACTTATAGGCATTCATTGGTGCGGTAGCGGACGGCTCCAAAACGGTTAACTGCCTTGCTCTTCTTCGATCTTCAACGGGGACCTGCCTACTTCCGACTACGGTAGGTACATTAAAGCGATATTTCTTAAGATCTGCAGACTTGCCTAACAGTATAAATAAAATTTAATATAAGAGCAACTTACCCGGCGAAGAAGTACTCGTTCACGGTGGCGTTTACAAAGAGTGTTTTCTTGTCGGGAACTATCCCTCGTTTTCCTCCGTCCGATTTATAATAACGCATGGCCCTAAAATTCGCGGTTGTAATTTTATCGTCCAAGCTGCCGTTTGACATATTTGGCTCGAAAAATAGTGTTTGCGTTGTGTAAGATTCAAGGGTATCATTTGTAATGGATGTTTTCCGTTTGCTGGTCACGATCCTGGAAAAAAACAAGGCAAATAGAATTTTAATAAAGAAATGTGAAACGTAAATAACTTCACATATGAATATATGAAGTTAGATATGAACTCACTATAATTGAAAGTAATAGTGAGTTCATAGTAATAGGTTCTACATTACACCCCACAGCGCGACATAGCTTTATTATTTCAGCGTTAGTATGCGAGCAACCAGCTACGTTCCTTATAAGGTACACCGTCAGAAGCAACCGACGCCATGGCTAGTCATGATTGTCATTTACCGGGGTGTCGCCGCTTCATACCCAATTGTGGATTGATATTTTTGATGATTGATCGTCCAAATTTCATTAATCAATTTATATTACAATCCTGTGTAAGTGAAGGCGTTAACTTTCAGCCTATAACGGCCCTGGTGTGCACTATTCAGCAAGCGATCCCAAAACTGAGATCGAGTTGCCCCGCTGGACGTCAATGGAAAGTCTTTGGCGCAAAAATTGTGCTGCTCTCTTGTACCCAGTAGTTGTCTTTAATCGTTCGCCCAATTTAGTAAGTATTCTCTCAGTCAAGGGGCCCGGTGGTCCTAAGGTTTCGAAGGCCACTGGGCTGAAGTTATGGGCTCTTGCCAGTTCGGCGTATTTGTTCATCTTGTTCGTTTCTGCTTGGGTCGCGACGTGACCAGCTCTAAGTAAACCGAAACCGACCATTGAGGGAGAAAGTGAGTCGTTTACGGTGGCATCCCATATGTGGGTACGGCCTCGTTCAAAGGGGATAAGAGTCATCCCGTCGGGACGCTTGCCGTCGTTTCTGGTTAGTCCAATTGGTTCCAGCGTACTTGGGTAGCCTGCCGTCCTCAAGGCATTTGCTATTGGGTCGTTGATAGCCGCGAGACGTGGTCGACGACCTTCACTGAGGGCGCAGGATAGAGCGTGGTGAGCTCTAATGCCCACCGGCTCCCCGCATCGGCATATGTGAGGGTGAACGAGCGGCGTACCAAGTCGAAGGCCAACACATATTCTTGTAGTGGCATCATCCAGTAAGGTTCCTAACGATGCACTGGGTAGGGCGTGTAGCCAATCGCCTGGATGTTTTGCGGAGGTTGCCCTAAGCCGAGCCCTAGTAGAGTCATTGTCAGCTTGATCAATAAGTAAACAAGCATGTTGATCGGCTAGCATGGCGGACCACTCACTCTGAGATGTGACGTTATTTGGTGAAGTTCCAAGGGCCTTAACCAAATTACTCGTGACTTGATCTCGCATGGAGGTAAATTCGAGCTGGCCAGCTTCGTCAAGGCGTTCTCAGACCCTGCCGGAAACCTGATGGGTGGCAGCAACTATCGCAGGGAGTGCTAATATTGTCGGGTCTGGTAAGCCAAGTCCCCCCTTGGCTATTGGCAAGAACATATGTCGTTTGGCTGTATCGTCCAGTTCGATGTTAAGCAGATTGGTTATTGTATTGGCAGTAAGATCATTGAAGCGTCGTAGCTCGTCCGTTTCGCCGGTAAGTTCGATACCCTTCAGAATATGAGTTAAGAGAGCGCCTTAGCAGGTAAAGACCGCTGTGGCATCCTATCAGAGGAAGGCGCTCCAAAGCGGTATTCAGTTTATCCAACCACTTCTGCAACACGGGGGCGACACCTTCCCGAAGTAGGGGTATCCCTAGGAGCTCTACTTCGTTTGCGCTGAGTATCTTGCAGCCCGGTAACAAGTGCGTGATTTCAGAGGTTGTTGAATCTGCATCAGTATTCCATACAAAGAGTTCAAATTTCGAGGGGCTCAGGGCTGACGAGGTACGTCAGCGAGGTTGGTCTTACCATCAACAATAGTAAAACTGAGGCCCTCAAATTCTGCAGAGGAGGTCGCCTGCCTGCTAGCGACGAACCCCGGCTAGGGAGTGCGCCAGTCAAGTATGGGAATTCCTTTACACACCTTGGCATAACTCACCACAACAGGAACTGCGTTCCGCCTGCATGTTGAACAACGGGTAAAAAGGCTTTGATTGATTAACAACAATCGAAGCGCCCTAGAAGCTCTTCATCGACACCGCCATGCGCCTATTCTATCTTAAAGTAGCGCCAACGGCTACACACGGAGTGCAATTGATAAGGCGACACCTCAAGATGAACAACCTCGCAACGCTGGAGGGAGTTGAGCCCGCGTTTTTAAAGCGAGTGCTGGGCCGGCACTCTTCCGCTCGCAACCGCCTGATTTATGTACTGACAGGAATACTCGCTATTCGTAGAAGACATACGGAAGATGCATGGGCTGAAGGAGACAGTCGTTCATTCAGCTTCAGGAAGACAAACTGGCCGACATAGATTCCGATATCTTCACAACACCCGCAATGACTGACGACGCGTGGAAAGGGCCCGACCGATTGAATCGCCATGTGATAGCGCGTTTTTCGGTATACGGCTACCACCACCACCTATGCAGTGCAGAAGGCTTCCACGACCCCGATGTTGACTGCGGATGTAAATATTGTCATACCGAATGCTCTAGATATAATAGACGGTCTTGTTTGTAGGAACATTGGGTCTCTAAATCAGTTGGCCCGTTTAATGTCATCATAACTTTGTATATTGTATATGTCTATATTTTATATTTTATACAATCCTTGTAACTGCATTTGTGAGCTGACGCCAAACCAAATATTTGTATTTACGCATTATCGACACTAAGTGTGTGAATAAATGGAATTTGTGTGAATATCGAGATACGCTGGCACCATATAGACTAAGACTTTATTATATATATATATATATATATATATATATATATATATATATATATATATATATATATATAGAAAACTAACCTGAATACATAAGGACCGAGTTCGCTCACGACAGCACGTTGTACACTTCTTGTAGTTACAAAATCCTTATAATTAGAGAGATTGAACACGTAGATCGATCGGTAGGAATTAATCGGAAAATTAAAGAATAACCGGTCGAGTGCAGAATTATTCACCAGAGGTCCAAAACCTTCGTGCTGTATACCAACCATAGTCCAACATAACAAACCGACGGCTAGAGGGAATAGAATGGCAACTCCAACTGCAAAATTTAAAAACACAGCAAACTGATGCCTAACTGAGCAAAATAGCGGGCTAATATAGATTGAGACACTAACTCATTAGATTATTCAATAACCATTCTGCATACATGAGTTATATCATGTTTACAACCTGCTTCCTTAATTACAACACAAAGGCATTACATAATAGGTGTATGCACAGTAGTTCATAATATAACATAACAGTTGTGTAAGTGGGCCCCGCCATGCGAAAGGACCGTTGACGAACAAGCGCAATTTTATAATTAATTAGGCTAGGCCACTTCAGAAGTGTGCTTCAAACGAAGGCCGCGTTTACACGTTGTATATCAAGATCCAGACGTTTAAAAAGGACGACAATCTGCTATTACCGGTTACCATAGTTAATATAGTGCCGATTTTGCAGACTAGCCGTCTGGCCCAAACACCAGGAACGCCTAAGGTCTCAAACGCGAGAGACCAGAATTCGTGGGGATACCCAATTGATGAGTATTTTCTAAGCTTGTTGGTCTCCGCAAGGTGGGCTGCATAACCAGCTTCAGATGCGCCGTCACCGACCATAGAAGGTGCTAGGGAGTCAATAACGGTTGCATCTTAAACCAGCATTTTGCCTCGCTTGAATGGTGTAAGTGTCACCCCATCTGAACACCTGCCGTCCTCCGCACAGAGGCCCGGGGGTTCAAGGTTGTACGAACGACCGCATGACCTAAGGGCTTTGCTGAAGGTCTCATTGATAGCGGCATGTCCAGGCCGTCTTCATCAAATAGACGTCGTTGTACTTCAGGCAGGATCGGCCAGGCTATTCAAATTCGGAACTTCGAGGCACCTCTTAGAGGGCGGGCAGTAATGCATGTTGCCGTGCGCTAGGTAGTAAATATGTGTTTACAGGGCCTCGAAGGTAGACAGTGTCAACCCGTTGACCGCTTGCAAGTCTTCGGCCCGATTAAATAGGTATGGTCCTCGAAGAAGGTGGATGAGTTTTAAGGAAGAGAAAGAAGACCTAAATATAAAAAAATACCTGATGGGCTCCTAGAAGAGCAAGGCATCTTCCAGCTTTAACCTCCTAGACCCCCTCCACCATCCTTGGCGGTCTCCTTGCAGCCGGGCAGGAGGTCTTGGAGTAACTGTATATCAGGGGAAGACTCATGGGTAGAGCCGAGGATGCACACTTTGCAGTTGGCAGGATTTATATCTAACCCAGATGTTACACGAAAGTTGAGGACCCGTCGAATATCCTTGGCTACCGTATGAACGTTTCCTCCTAATAGAACATCGTCAAGGTACCAGAGGTTCAGTAAGCTATTGAAGGAATCTACCAGATCCTTGATACCCAGACGAAACAGAGATCTGCTGAGGGATTCGAGGAAGGCGCGAATCAAGGAAGGCACGGGTTGCATAAATGCCTACTTCGGTCGTACCTGGCGTTGCAAATCCTAACTGATGTGCACCAGTTGCGTGAGAAATAACGGCTTTGTTCTGGTTGCATCAGATTTTTGCGGCGAGCCTGCGTAGTGTAGACGAACACGCAATTGGACGTACCGATTCGTCCTTTTTCATAAGGGCAAATAGTCTCGCACCAGATACCAACGGTTGAAGGCAAGAAAGGGGTAGCCCTAAAGAAGAACATTTACAACCTTTGTCAATGCGGAGAGCAGACTAGCGGCGACGTCTTCGAGGGACGTGGAAAAAAGGCCCATTAATGCCCGTGGTCTCATGAAGCTAGCCTTGCGGCGGAACTCTTGTAGAAGCTTTTAATAGCCACCTGAATATCCACCTTCGATGTGACATAGGGCAAAGGGGGTCAGTGTCGGCCCTTCGGAGAGTTGAATAATGGACTGGCGCACGGTATCTTTATGATTTAGAAGTCAATACACAAAAATGAGAAGTGGCAGTCACGTGTGACATAAAAAATGCTTATAGCAAAGTTTTGCACATTTTTTTTCGGATCGTTACCTAAACGTTTTTCGTTTTTTCGGACCGTTACCTAAACGCCCACTGCAACCACATTTAACCGGACAAAGTTCAATTAAACTTAATGCACTTAAACAGATTACATACAAGATGGTTTAAGCTAATATTAAATATCGTTTATATTAACTTAAGATGCTCGTGAAGCTCCCTACGGGACTACGCGAGTCACGGAATCTTCGCACTTTGTATCTGTATAAACGTGCCGATGATCGCAGGCTACTCGGCTCACATCCTGTATTTTACAGATTAATGAAATTAAGTAATTATGGAGGCAATGAAAAAAGGGACATCCGCTTACCTTCATCGGATGATTTTCTGATGAAGGTAAGCGTTCACCCCATCTGGTTTGCGATGGGGTGTTCAAGATAATTCTTCCGAACGGAGTGGAGACGCTGGCGTACACAGACAATCTTGCACTCATATGCTTATAACTAGGATTGAGTCCGTCGTAAAGAGCGCCGCCTATAAAGTCTTGACGCGTGAAAACGAGTGGATAGAAAGCCATCATCTTAAGCTCGCACCCGACAAGTCAAGCAAGCCAAAAGACGATCAGAGGTGACACTCGTAATTACGGGCCACCCTATAGTACCTCAAGATTCAAGATTCAAGTTTCAAATCGTGGTTTATTAAAGGAACTGCATTATACAATGATTTATTTCTCATTTAAAAAATATAAAATTGAATAATAATAATTACAAAAGGATTAAGATATCTTGCTGTCAGCCATGGACAATCACAAAATAAGTTTGTTCAGCCTTGCAGAATCAGACATCTTAACACAACACAAATAGTACGTGTGCCTCCGCCATGTCAACACCCATTAGTGAGTAACCATTTCTGGACCTCACGTGTAAAACAATTCAGGGAAGTGATGCGGCGAATGCGCTGTGGTATATTACTCCATATCACGGGCAAGCGAGAAGCAATGGCTTGATGACTACATCTCTTAGTAACTAATGGCCCTACAAATGTTGTGGCACGCCTCGAGGTTCTACGAAACAAGGGAACAAGAGGAAACGAAACATCGTAGGGAACAATATTCCGAGTAATTTTAAAGCCCAGCACGGCAACCTTCAGCAAATATAATGAATCGATCGTGAGGAGATTATGTGCCCCATAGATATCACTGACGGAGTCTCTGCGTCGCCTGCCAAATACAGCTCTTAGAGCGTCGCTTTGTATTATACGCGCCCTACGAAGAACTACCTCGAACCCACTACCCCATATAAGGATACCGTAGAGGAGAACTGGCAAAAACAGTGTTTTGTATACCATTATAAGGCCATCTATAGGTACTCCGATAAGCCGCATGCGAAAAAGCGTTGAGATTATGGCATAGCATTTGGGTCTGATATGGTCCAGATGGGCACGCCAACTCATGAACTCATGTAGTATAAGCCCGAGGCATTTTGCGGTGTCAGAAAAGACCAACTCACTCCCTGCTAGATAGAATTTCCTGTTAAGGTGCATCCTTAGCTGGGGGGCTCGGAATAAAATAACGTTTGTCTTGCTAGTATTAACAGCAAGACCAAATTTATTGAAGATTGAAATAACTGTTTCCACTTGTGAGAGGAGGTAAGGCAACTCCGAATTGATTTCGGAAGCGTTGAGCCGAAAAAGTAACGTCGTGTCATCAGCAAAAGCGATCGGTTTGCCCAAGTTTTCTTTCTGGATATTCAAGAGGATAAAATTGATAAGGATTAAGAACAGCAGAGGTCCGAGCACTGAACCCTGGGGAGTACCGATATCTACCGGTCTCCATGCAGATTCGACTGTACCAACTCTCACTGCCTGAGTTCTTGAGGTTAGGTACGAGCGGAGCCAGTCGATTGCACCCGATGAACACCCTAATACGTGCAGCATTTGTAGGAGGAATGCGTGGTTGAGACAATTGAAGGCAGCGGCTACATCCAGGAAAATTCCGAGACATATTTTTGTCGATTCTACTGAATCCACGACAGACTGCCATAAATGGGCGAGGGCCAGCTCCGTTCAACGACCATGGCGGAAGCCAAATTGCTGCGACGACAAAAAGTGAATGGACTCCAAATGTTGCTCAAACCTTGACAAAGCCGCTTTTTCTAGTATTTTGGACACATAATCCACCAGGCTTATAGGACGGTAGCTGCCCGGTAGAGTTTTATCGCCTTTTTTTTATAAAGCGGAGTTACATACGAGGCCTTGAGGCGTGTGGGGAAGATCCCAGAGGTAAAGGAGAGATTCACAATTTTTGTCAGGGGTCCGACAATGAAAGGAGCCGCTAACTTTAGAAGTTTACCGGGTATTCCCATAGCCCCAGAGCTCCAGCTCGCTTTTTTTATTAGGAGTGAGTACACTTCGGACTTAGACACTGGGCGAAAACGAAAAATGATTTGCCCTTGTGGTTCCATAAATCTGCAAGAATGGGCGCTTAATCGCCTTGTAGGCAGAGAGGCGCGACAGTGACCGAACCAATAGTTGCAAAGTGCCGATTGAGCTCATCGGCAATTTCTTGTGGTTCGGTAACAGACCGATTAGGAGATACAGTCAGAGTGGGAGGCAGTTCTACTGAGCAGTTTTGTTTACCACATGTTTTATTGATGAAGTTCCAGAGATTTCTTGAGTCGCTGCGCAACTAATCGAACCGTGATCTGTAAAAAGCAGTTCTAGCGGCGCGTAAGCCACAAAGATACCGCCTACGGCTCTCTTGATATAAAAGTTTACTCTCGGGAGAATTCATCTTTTTGTGCCTCCGATACATCTTATTGGCGTGCCGGCGGAGCCGTCGCAATCCAGGAGAAAATGAGAATGACCCTTTCGGCGCGCCGTCTCTGCGAGTTTTAGTGCGCAGTGAAAAAGAAGACTCGTAGAGGTTAAAAAGAATATCTCGAAAAGCCTCAAGAGCTAAGTCAACGTCTGCTGCATCGAACACGGTGAGCCAGGATGATTTGCCGACGCGGCTTAAAATAAGATCGATGCTAGCTCTCGTGTGCCCGATAAGGCACGCGAGATTCAACCTGAGGTGCATTGCCCTCTTCGCCGTCATCAGAAATGAAGACGAAGACTGGTAGATGGTCTGAAAAAAGCAAGGTGTCGAGAATCGCTGGTTGGACAATAGAAAAGCCGGAGCAGTTACGAACCGCGATATGGTCAATACAAGTGCGGGAGAGGGGACATGTGACACGATCGATAAGATGGATCAGATCCCTGCACGAAAAGAAGGAGATATAGTCTACGGGCGACGGTTCGGCTAGCAAATTGACATTCGCATCACCGAGAGCTAGGCAAGGAAGTGAGGAGCTTCTGGGCAAAATATCATCCAAAATGTAGAGCAAAGTATCTTTATAAATTGCATTGCTCGAGTAGAAACCTACGATATAGCCTTCAAAGTCCAAATGCTTTTTAATATGGACACGTACCGCTTGCACGTTACCGTCGGCACTGCTTAGCCCAAAAGATGCGAGAACCTTGCAGGTTGAACGAACAAAGATTCCCACCCCACCTCCAAGCCTGTCAACATTTCTGTGTGACGCAAAAAAGTTAAACCCCTCAAGTGAATAAGCCGGAATGTCAACATCCTTCAGCCATGTCTCACTAACAACCACAGCGTCGATTTGCGCTCCCTCATCACTAAGAAAGCCACTCAAATTTTCCAACTGTCCCGACTTTTTTAGTCCCAGGGTGCCTGCATTTAGATGCATAACCGCAAGCTTACTTTTGTTCCTGTGGAGATAGGGCCACTCTTCGCAGCCGCGAATATTTGTACTACTCAAAAAGTCATTGTGGATGTGCTTATACATAATATAAGTAGAGATTAAAATTTAAAACTCTAATTATTAGTATAGACCGCATTTTTTAAACTATTTAAAAACTGATAGAAGTGGATGGATTGCGTCGAGAAGCTTCTTTAGACAGGATGCTGCTCGCGGTGATACAGCTTTGAGAACTCGCAAGATGGGTTTCAGCCCAGAGAAGAGTGAAGACGGCTTTAACAAGGAAGTTGGTTGTTTTCGCTTGGTTGAAGTGTTTGGTTTACAGATTCTAAGTGGACGCTTTGTAGTAGGTACAGTCGATTTGGTAGGAATTGCAGAAACGACCGGCAGATTGGCTCGTATTTCTGGGCCAGCTGAAGTCTCGACAACTAGCGAGCGAACTACCGCAGCGTATGTAGGCTTTGCCGGGGTATTAGTGGCCACTGTAGCTTGACGGTCCTCGTGAGTAGCCAGGGAGGGTTTCGGGTCCGCGTCGGCCGAGTCAACAACCTTCAGCGTTTTGGCGTTAGGCAGCTCCTGGCTGATACGTTGCATGAGGCGGCACTCCATCAGGGCCTTTCGTTTTTCAATCTCATCCGGAGCGGGCATGCCGCGAAGGACGATGAGTGTGGACCTTTACAATTTACGCATTTGGGTGCATTGCGGCAACTTGCCACTAGGTGCCCTGGCTGCCCGCACTGTTTGCACGCGATGTTACTGCGGCAATTTGCTGCAATATGGCCCAGTTTCAAGCATTTATAGCATGCAGTAGGAGCTCCTGCGTGCAGAGTAACTTTGTGCGTTCTGAAGGCCAGAAACACATCTGACGGCGGTATCCTGTTAAATTGCAGAAGCACACGATCCGTAGGTGATGCCGTCGAGGTCGTACCTGTCTTCTTTACGTAGGTCACCCTCTTGGCTGAGATCACACCAGCATCCTTCAGTCCAGCCAGGATATCTTGTTCAGAAAAGCCATTATCAACCTGGTGATGATCGCTCTGTAACCTGTTAAGTCGTGACATTTAGCAAGTACAGGGACGTTGCAGAGTGAGGAAATTTCTGTGGCCTTCGTTGCACCTTCCACCGTGTCAAACCAAGCGTGGATGAAACCAAATTTGGATTTCGGCTTGGAAAGAGGGAAGCGTCTGAAGAGTTCGCCGCAGAGCGGTAGAAGATGCTCACCGAATGGCTCGACTACAGAAACCGTACGGCCATTTATGATTTTGTCTGTCTTTCGACCCAATACAACCTTGAAGAGGCCTTTGGGTTCTCTGTAGGATGAGCGTTTAATTGCTCCAATTTGCTGTTTCAAACACTCTAATCTCTTTGCGGTGGTTTTGTTAACAACCAGATTCCAACCCTCCTCGGATGAGTCATTTTCGTCAATTTTATTAGCGGTAGCGTTGCACTCAAGTTCGCTCACTTCGATGCCTTGATCAGAATCCTGAACAGACTCGGAAGCATTAGCCAAGTTCGGAACAGACGATTTGATACCTTCTGTTAAGGTATCGTCACGAACAGCTGTGGCCACGTTCGATGCGTCGAGAGCCCGCCGGGCAGCTGTTGTTATCTTCTCCTTCCTCGCCTTCAATTCTTTCACCTTAAGTCTACTTGACAGAGCGGCTTTCCTCCTCTGCTCCGCTACACCTCTCCCATTCACCATATTGGGTGGCGAACGTACAAGGACACGCGTCGTGAAGACGCGTGCAGCTCTGATGTTGTCGGCACGCAGACGCGGGCGAGGAGATGCAGGCTGAGTGTCAAGAATGGAACGGCTATGACGAGACGTGCAACAGGGATCCCAGACAGGCGCGAAAAGTGTCAGCTGTATCACCAGACTGTTAAAAATGGCGAATTGTTGGTCAAAAACTGGTACGCGTTCCACAAACCAGAAACAGCGACCATCACAATCACTGAGCACAATCCACCGCACTCTACGCGATCACGAAGACATGTGATCCACTTTGAAGCATGACAGCTGCATGAGCAAAACCACTCAACCTTGAAATCACAGCAAGACGACGCAGCTCCGATGTGAACGACCCGCACTCGACGAGAGCTCAGTGACAACTGAGCTCTCGTCGAGTGCGTGTCGTCCTTGGTACTCGCGTATTCTCGGATTCTTTTTTCGAATCAACGACGTTGTACGCAGCCTCGGTCTGGGCGGACATGGCAGTGCGGGCGGCTAAAGAAAAGAAGCACTAGGGTCATCCAAACGGACGCTGGCGATCAGACTAAGCTGCGCACACCGGACGGTGTCGATTGAAGCCTTCTTGGTTCCAGCCAAGATGCTACCATGTGACCAGCTTGCGGGGGAAAAAAACAAGCGCTTTCTCGATGGACAGTTTGGTCTGACTATGGCCAGGAGTGCCACCATTGAGACCTGGCAGAAAGAATGGGCGGAGAGAAAACTCGGGGTTACCAACGGGAGCTGGGTCTAACACCAGACCTCTGAGTCTAGTGCGACTGCCAACATAGCGTTATTGTAGGACGCATGTGCTGACCAGACACTGTCAGTTTTAAAGCTACATGATAGGGATCATAAAGGAAAACAGTAATATCTGTGTGACGCGACGTTCAGCTGAACGACGTTGAACAGACTGTTCTACGCTGCAAGGCTCTCAGGGCAGTACGGGACGTAGGTTTTACGGCCACGGGCACCTTTACGACCAGAAAGGTCGTCAACCATCGAATGATGTCGGCGGAGGCGTGGAAGCAGGCAACAAACTGATCGACGCCATTTTGACACTCAAGGCCTTGGAAAAGCCAGGAAATAAAGGTTCAAGCGATACAGTGGTTGAGACGATGTGTCTAGCGGGAGCAACCTTTGAACGACAGGGCAATCATAATAGGACATCGGCAGTGTTACAGCCGGCATGCCGCAGGGCTCTGTTCTTAGCCTATTTCTATAGAAATTGGCCTACGACCGTTTCCTGCGGCTGGGGCCGTAACGCGTGGAGACAGTCGCCTACGCCAACGACCTTGCCCTCCTCGTCACGGCTCGGCGAGTGACAACGCTGGAAGAAATTGCTAAACCGGCGCTAGCATACGTACCGGCATGGATGACCGCCCTGCAGCTTACCCCACAGAAGACCGAGGCAGTTTACTTAACGGGTTGGAAAGTTACACAGGGAGTCAATTTGACGCTCGTGGGCCACCATATCCCGATGAAAAGGATCGGCAGGTACCTAGGCGTCATTTTGGACACTGATCTTTTCCGTTCCGCGCGTATCAAAAACATCGTCGCCAAGGTCAGCAAGGTCGCTCAGAATCTGATCAAGATTCCTTTACGGGTGGGAAGGGCTACGGACGGGCGCCGCTGGCTGCTAGCCTCTGTTGCGGAGTCCTCGGCAATGTACGCGGCGCCTGCGTGGGCCGATCTAGCCCTACGCACCTCTCACAACAGACGAGCTCTCCGTGCGGCGCAGTGCGGCATGGCCCTTAGGGTCTGCTGGGCAAAACGCACGGTAAGCACAGATGCAGACCTCGTCCTGCACCTCTATAATATCTTAGCCCGGAAAAGAAGCGAGCGTAAGACCGATAGTGGGACGGACTTCACTTAAGCCCGAGCGGCAACGCTTAACGCGTGGGTTTACGAAAGGGCCACGCCAGGCTCAAGAATGCCCCGGGCAAACTGTACGCAGTCGCTTATACCGGACCTCCGACGTTAATATGACGGCGCTGGTCAGGGGCTACTTACGTTCATTTCGGTCCAGGTCCTAACGGGTCACAACCAATTCCAAACCTATATGGTGCGCGCTACCGAGACACGCAGGTGCCATTAAGTGGTCGAAATGAGGCTGCCCCGCAAGGGGCTATAACAACCCAGCCCTTCGTAAAACAGCTTGACGTATCCCCTTGGGTTCGTTAGCTGAGGACACGACTAGATTCATGAGAGCCCGTGGAGCACGGGGCTCCCCTCCTATGGTCTTGAAGTAGTGCTACATAAATACGAATTCTAGGGAAGTAGGAAGAATTGAGATCTTTATTAGGTGAAAGTCCCACACTAAGTGCTGTTGGTCTCCAGTGCTGATAGTGCATTAGATTTTCCAAACATCCCATATGAAAAACGGCCGTGAAATTAGTGCCGTGAAATTAGTGCCATATTGTGCTTTACCGCCCTGGTAGACATGTATATCAGGGAAGAAATCTATGATAAATGTATGCAAAATCAATGTGCATAAGCTTCACAGCGGAGAACGACTGCCTGCAAATTACATTTATCGTTGCTGTTAGAGGCCATTAGTTTGCAACTTCTTCCTCTACCTGAATGTTCGGATTCATTATATGGGAATGCCATCGCGGCGCACGTTGAATAAGTTTGGTACTGACCGCTCTTCTAAAAAAGGCTATAGAATGCCGCTCCCCGTCAGCCTGTATCAAGTTAAACCTCTTTCCATGACCCTGTCCCAGACTGCAATGTCGTCGGTTACTGCGAGCAGAACCGACATATACACGTGAGCACTATGGTTCGTACGAAGAGCTACATAAGACTCTGGAAAATGCAGCGTACAAAGAAACATAGGCGGTAGACGAAAGAGCACCGGGATTTGGTGGACGAACCCTGGCGAATAGGAACGATTACCGTCGTTTACAGCCAGACGCTTTCCGCTATGAAATTTATGCATATTGATTTTACATACATTTATCTCCAGGTAATGCATGTTTTTATGGCGGTAACGCACAACATGGCACTAATTTCACGGTGAGCGACACAGTGTCCTATTACCAAGGCATATTGCATTTATTGACGCCCATAACAAAATCAGCAAGAGGAAGCATGCACGAGATGCATCCCCTGAGAAATCCTTATATTCTGGGTTAACCGAAAAAGTTGCTCCTTCACTCCACCAAGAGAGTATTATTGTAGAAAAAGCTTAAAATACTTTGCAACAGAGACTACTCCCGTCTGACTGCCACAGCCAATCATAAGGTTGCGCGGAATCTTTCCAAATGTATTTGAGATCGTGTATCTTAAACACCATACCACACCACAGGCATTGACACTAGAAAAACTGCTTACGGACGGCTTCATGGACAAAGCATCGTTCGCTGTACCTTAAACTGAAGAACGTAACCTGCGCCAAGGATCCCTTTTTTGAACCAAAATTTCACCGGAGTCAAAAAATGGCTATAATTTGCTATATTTGCAATGCTTTTAATGATCAGCTTATGAAGAATCTTCTAAAGTCCACTCCAAGGCCACTTCGCGGTAGATTTAGGTCAGTCCTTTCGTTGCTGTATTTGCCCTTGACTAACAAAGAGTAATTGGCAATATGTTTGTCCTTCCTTTATTATTTTAGTAAAAATCTTACAGAGGATTCCCATCAAGAGTGGCTCCTACTGCACCCAATGTTCGTAGTAGACCTGGTCTTGCCCTCCATTTTTCCGCCTAAAAAGGGATCGGCCAACTCGGCATACTTAAGCTAGATTTATTGTGTGCAATTTCAGTGTGAGCAGATACTCAACTTCAGAAACCGATTATCCAAGTAGGGGTTAAGCAGAAGGCTCGTCGGGCGCTCTACGTGCTCGTCACTCAGAGCTGTACTTTATTCTCCGCGGCCTAAACCTTCTTTACTTGGCTGCCTTCTGCATTACTTTTTCAAGAGAGCGACAGCAGACATTCACACTACTCTTAACCATGACATTCTTCATATCGACTGAAGGAGTCGTTAGACCAAGTTGTCGGGTCGACTTCATCTGTGGACGTTTCTGCTCATAAGCCCTGGAGCTCATTATTATCAAGATAATGAAATCTATGATACTCTTGCCGTTATGACAGACGAAGGTGAAGTCATGTCATGACTTTACTTCATGTCATGTCATACGTTACCACACGTTAAACCCACATGTTTAAAAAACTGCAGAATTATTTTCCTTTTGTTACCATTAGCTTAGTCATTTTTTTTGCAATCAAAATAACATCGACAACTATTAGAGCCCCAAGTTAAAGAATCCCCGCAAATTCAATGTCTGTAACGTTTGCCATGAGGAGGGAGATAAACCGTGATGACAATTTTAGCACTTTCGGATGAAAAAGTCAGTGTTTATCACTGTACTTCTACTTAGTCATTTTGAGGGGTGACCATTATTAACAAGAAAGTTTTACATGACCATCTTCTTGCAGAAATATCCTCTTTGGAAAACTGCATGAATTCGTTACTCCCAGGTGTAATGTAAACTACAGCGCCGTCACCTCTTGTGTGCAAACTAAGAAGTAAGAAGTACATTAACCTCAACATCCTTATCCGCCAGCTAACATCATATGTCTATTGCCGACGTATCTGTACCTAGATTGGCCTTTACCTCGTCAATTTGGCTTCGCTGTCATTTGTCTCCATGTACACCCCTGTCATTGGTCCGGCTAGCTGGACTAACCGGACTCGCTGTTGATATAACCGATTGTGACATCTATCGCCGCCTTGGGGGAAACATAACCATATCTTTAGGATAAGACAGAATGTGATAATCCCGCAAGGAAGTTCTTTGAGCTGCGTCTCCTTCAGTCTTGTGCTTGCCGATTTTGCTGGCTATATTCAACAAGAGTGCCGCAAGACTATAGTTGTAATGTGAGCAGATAACATAGTGATCATTTACTATGGCCTGCGTGCTATGAAGCGCATCACTTCTCTAACAGAGGTGTTCCTTGTCTTAGGAAAGCTCTAAATAAACGCCATACATATCATGCCGGTGAATCTCAGAAGAGGGGCGCGACTGGCTGCCAAAAACCTTATACGTAACGGCGGCCAATTTTTAGTTTTTCAGCTCTTCACGGTATCTGGTATTTCGGCTTCGCTGTGCTGGAATGACTTATACTGTGCACATTGTTGAGAAAGTGCGCGCTGCCTTAGCCCTTCTTTATAGAGAGGAAGGCGACGTCCGACGAATGTCCGTTCTAACGGCAAAATTGCCTCAAGGCTAATGTATAGTCTAAGTATAGAGAGACCTCACTAGGGCAAACTTTGGTTTGCTGTATAGTCTAAGTATAGAGAGACCTCACTAGGGCAAACTTTGGTTTGCTTAAAAGGAGAAGCAAGCACTGCCAGCCAATGCGGTAAGGGTTGATTTGTGTACCAATTGTCTCGTGTGCCGGCTGTACACCGGTTGTTGAGGCAATTGAATTGAAGGTACAGGCGCCGCGTACTGTACCACTTAAACGTATTGTCTCAGAATGGAAAAATAGGGTTAAACAAGTCCGACGAGGGGTTGGAGACCTGGATATTTTCGGTGCCTCTATCTTCTAGTCCTGGTCTGTTTAAATGAGAATTTCCACGATGAGTACTCACAGTGCATCTGTCGACTGCGCTACTAAAGTGTACAAAGTACCATGTGTCTGCCTCTGCCTTTGAGACGATTACAGTGCAAAGCTTACAAACCCATTACCAATCTATGATAACACCAACAGCAATTGTATCGCACAGCTGATTTCTCGTTGCCGAGCGATCCTTCTATGGAGGGTCTCGCGGATTAGATCACAGATAAATAACAGGGATTTCAAGTAGCAGAAGCCTAGAGGTGCACTAGACCGGTGGACCGGTGGAGGGATCTCCACTAACAATGAAGATCCGACTGATAGTAAGTCTGTGTTACGAATTTACACTATTTTCCAAGAGCAGACTAAAAAACAATATTGAAAACAAAGCCACACACTATTGAAATAGCTGAGATTACTTCTATGAAGATCGGCAGAGTGTTATTGATAGCACTTCAGTATACCTGTATCCCACAACTAGAGCTAGAAGGTGTGGGTTAAAGGCCAATCTCAGCTTGAAAATAAAATTTTTCAAACGTAATACAGATTTATTAATGTTAATAAGCTAACCAATTTTTTTTAAATATTTAGCAATGTGTGTAGTAGTGCTTTGGCAGAATGACCGGGGAAGGCTCTCCCGGGTCATCCGTGCTGGCAGGTCTGGAAAGCGCTGCGCAGTTAAAACGAAATCGGCAATTAGAGACACAAAGCGACCGAAAGATCCTACCTGCTCAGTGGATGGCAAAAATAGTGGCGATGTGTCCATACGAGACAATGAGATTTTTACCACTGTAGCTAGCCGACGAGATTGCAGCACCAAGTGCAAGATTTCCAGTAGCACTACTTTGTGATGTCCTATTCTAGGTGCGGGCAAAGTAGCGCTAGCGATCAAAGAACTAGGGAGTGAACCCATGTCGTCCACTTGCCCAGTGTTTTTTTTCTTCGAGGTTTCGGGAATGTAAGATGCACTTGAGCCACTAGCAGCCTGGGTGACTAGCGTAAGACTCACATGCCCACTAAACCCGGATTCCTCCCCACCCCCCCACGGCTGCTTCCCCTCTCCTCCCCCCTACCTCGGCTTCTCATCTCGACAACTTAATCGAGAGACCCGCTCAAGCCTTTCTCTCCTGGCCGTTTCCTTGGGTGCCTTGAGTGTCAAAACTGCGTCGAACAAATTCTACGCCTCCCTTCATGCCTCTGCCGAAGTCATTGTGTGGGCGACCACCTCCCTGATGGGCCGGCCTCTCACAGCGGTTGGTCCTGCGTCCCGCGCTTTCCTAAGTGCATCACACCGCAGAATAGTATGCTCCACGGTGTCCGCCTCTCCAGAGTTACACAATACGCAAGTATTTCTGATGGCCTTTTAATCCTTGACATTTAACTCTGGAACTGGTCGTGTTCAGTCAGCACCTGAGCCGTCTAGTAGGAAAGTTCCTCGTGTCGGCGGTCGTATCACACCCTGAGGCCCGGTATCAGACTCTTGGTCCAGTTCCCTGTGGTCACACCGGGTCTTACTTGCGCCTATTCCTCTTGCCAGGCCAAAATGTAGCACTTCTGGCCTTGGTGAGATCCAGATATTTAACTAGATGCATTTTACTTTTTTTTGACCAGGACTAGGAGAGCTTCAGTCGAGACCATCCGATACGCCCGGCTTACCCAGAAAGCAAGCGTTCGTTAGGTCAATTTTAGTGCACTCCTATTTCTCGCCGTCCGCAGTGCCGTTTATTTGGCCACAGAGACTAGGAGCCTTCTTTTCCCCTCTGCCACCCCACCGACCCCTAAGCATGATCCGCACCAGGCTTAGGGAGACCTTCTGGGCCTTTTCGGTCACGTACTTTAGTTGTGCCGATTCGGTCTGTCTCGTGTCTAGCATGACCCCAAGGTACTTTAGATTCTTTCTGATTTCTATCAAGTGGCGCGCCATCACGAGATTAACGCCGGTCATCCTCTTTCTTGTTGGTAGGTACATCCCCTCCGTCTTATCAGGCGCCAGTTTCAAGTAATGGAATTCCATCCACTCAAACACCGTTGACAGGATCTTATTAGCGGCGCTCTCCAGAGCTCTCTCGCTCCTGGCCGTGACCATGAGTGCAAGATCTTCGGCATACGCCAACGTCTCCACCCTATACGGGAGACTTCGGATCTCGAGCACCCCGCCATAAGCTATATTGCAGAGCACAGATCCTAGAATCGAGCCCTGTGGGACTCCAGCGAAACCTCTTACTCCTGCCTCTCTGTCATTCAGATAGGATGAAATTTATCTGAAGAAGGTAGGAAAAAATCCTTTCTTCTTTACTGCCTTCACAATTACTTTCCAAGTCATTGTGTTGAGGGCATTTTTGACACCCAGAAGAGTCAGGAGCACATATTGCCTCGTTTTGAGAGTCTTCATGGTCTCCTCACCCGGCCGTTGCAGAACCTTCTTTAGAACCCCCAGTACTCCAACTGGTAGGGCCCCCTTTTCTTGGATCTCTTCATTAAGTTTCTTGGCAATAATGTTTTCCAAGATCTTTCCCATGGCGTCAGTAAGGCATATGATCCGACAAGCAGAGGATCCCGATACCCGATATCCCGATACGATAGATGAAAATACCGATAACGATATTTTCATCCGTCATGCGCGGGTTTGTGGCCAAAACACAGGGTTAGCGCGTGCCTTTAGTGATGCTGCCAAAACACAGACATATCTTACCACGTTGCTTAAAGGTCGGGAAAGCACTTCGCACCCTATTTTTAGTAAATGCATTGGGCACCGTCAACTCCCAGCATGGCGAAGCTCTAAAAACTGTATATAATTTACTACATAATTTCAATACCCAATCAGAGCAGACCCGAGCAGGGTACGTTAGTGAAATGCAACGTTCTTGAAATCACTTCAATGAGGGCGGCGTGGCGCGAATGTCTTCCGCAGCTCCTAGGACAGCTGAGGTCGTGCCCTCTCGTCGGCGACACTGGTGTGTTGCAAAGGGAGCAACTATGGGGCGCACATACAGCCTCCCCCAGCCGCAGGCCGGCAACGATGCGGAGTGTTGTGTTTTTCAGCATAGTTCCCAGCTGCGGCGAGGGGATGGCTTGAAGCCATTTGGCGCTCGTATCGTTGAAAGCTGCTAGTAGGCGTGCCTTGCCGAGTGCATCAGCCGTGTTGTCCAGGAGCTTCTTTTGAATGGCTTCGACTACCACAGCATCCAGAGCATGCTGGCGTGTGTCGTCAAGCACCACGCGGTGACATGCGGCGAATTCCTCTTTTTTGGACTCTATGAGCCGTTTAGAAAGGGCTTGACGTTCGAAGGAGATATAGATGAAATCAGTTCCTGAAGTGTGGTGATTGAACCCAAGAATGCGGTCTGGGCCAGATCGGTTGCACGTCGTATTTCTAGACCTCCGGCTGATGTAGCAAGGGTAGCCTGGTCCCTATTTGCCCCGTCCAGATTCAAATTTAACACCCGCTTTACGCACTGTCTCACCTTATCGTCAAATTGTTGTAGAATGTCCCTTTGGGCCGACGCGTCTATGCAGCGAAGGATATAGATTAGCCTTGGTGTCGAGAGGCTAGTTCGCATCATGAGTAATGCAGGATGCGCATCGAGGGATTCTAACCTGGAACACCAGAGATCCATTAGCTCGCACTTTATGTTCAGGGCGAGTTTTGCGGAGGCTGTTGTGAGGTAAGCTGCTAGAAGCTCGATGTTTTCATCAGTGCATAGCTTGATGTCTGGAAGCAGGTCCTGCGCCCGGCGGATCTATGCCAATTGTTAGAAGAGTACCGTTCGTCCAGTAAATTCTAACTTGCACAGCAGAGTGATCTCGGTGTCACCACCTGTTTAGACAACAGGGTTTCCCGCAATCCATTATGCTAGTTGGAGACAACACAAATCCCTTATTGGATCCAAGACCAAAACTCGTGTAATGAAAATTATTGCCCGCTCAGCACGAGTCTGTGCAGACTAGCACATGTTATAAAAATGTTAACTGGCGCAATATGGGCTCATGGATAACATTGTACACCTTTACATTACTTAGGTTTCCCCCAGCCCATTTAGTTTGGCGGGATTTATTTCTACGAATAGTCCAAGCACATGCACCGCGCCCAAGTGCACGTCCACACTAGGCATATAGCCATGATTCGAGTTTTGTCTTTGCTAGAAGAGTCATACTTAGGGGTGAAAACATGTGCAGCGAACGAATTTTCAACCAAAAAAGTACAAAAATGTTTGTGCTCGTTGCAGTGCCCACATAAAATAACGCATCCAAAAACGCATACTGAGACCATATATCGTGCTAGGGAACTTCTTTTTTGGGGGAAAGTGTAGGCAACATTGTCAGGTAGGTGAGCCAGTTAAGTGTTCAGTCAGACCACATTTACAATTACAATAACATAGAAAATCGACCAGCTTACTACGCTTTTAACCGACACAGTTCAGAAAAACAAATTCTGAAACGTCTCTTGATTTATTTGAAGAACTCGCTAGGAATGACAATGTCAAAAGAAAATATTGAAAACAAAACCACGTACTACTAAAAAGATGAGATCACACCTGTGATGACCGGCAGTGCTAATATAAGTACGTCCATACACCCCACAAAAATTGCTAGAATATGTGGGTGAGTGGCCAATCTGAGCTCGAAAATGCTTTTTTCTCAACGTAATACAGGCCTGAGTGGGGAAATACCTGGTTAGCGCGTAGAAAAACGAAAGCATGGATTGCTCGTTATCTTAAGGCTAGAAGGCCAGCTCTCAAAAGTGTATATGATCCCGCAATCTAATTTTGTATTGTTCCTTAGAAGAAAAAACTCTTCAAATCACACTAAAAAAATCTTATTTGAAAAAAAATAAAGACCATAATCAAATAATGCGTTTTATCACGCCCAGGTACTCACCACGTAAAACAATCTGTACAGCGCATACATGCATGGCAACGCAAACTCTGCTGCTGGTAAGGACGAGTACACACGAAATGGGACCGTTTGCAAAGTCAGGCAGTATAAGTGGTAGGTGGCTGACAACATATCGTTGTTTTATGAGATTGAGGTTAATCGTCACCGCAATGTTTAGGCTAGTACTTAGAATAAAACAACCCAAATGTACGCACAGTTTTTACTATAAAGCGTATTACTTACTTGCAGTGTTTCCGGTTTTCTATAAATCAAAGAGTAACAAGCGTTTTTGACATCCATAATTGACACGTCTATTTTGAGCAATCGCGTAGCGATTGCACATTGATAACAAAGTGTCAGGAATGCTAAAATACAGATTATTTGATGAATAGCCCATCTCTCTACTGCCACTCGTATCCCTAACATCCCTACTGGAGACCCCTACGTTGCGCGAGACTCGACCGCATCCTTTGTTTCAGCAAGCGCGTCTGGCGTTTGGCGCCAGGCAGTATAAGTGGTAGCTGGCAGACAACGTATCGTTGTTTTAGAAATTGAGAATAATCGTCACCGTAATGTTTAGGCTAGTTTCGCTTTGCATTGCTTGGAATAAAACAACCCAAACCGTGTACGCACATTGTTTACTATAAAGCGTATATCTTACTTGCAGTGTGCTCCGCTTTTCTATAAATTAAAGAGCAACAAGGGCTCTTTTTTTTAAAGAGAGTTTCCGCCTGAAGCTGTTGAGGGAAGTGCATCTTTAAATCGATTAACGCGAAAATTGTCATTTTTTTTATCTTGGCGGGTATTTGTACGTACTAAAAGGCAACGGCATCCGGTGTAGATTACCTTTAAAAAAAAAAACATGTTGTTCTTGTTTCTTTATTTGCTTAATCTTCTTATTATGCAAGGACTAAAATCCGTATGACTGCAAATAGTGTACTTTATGGCTTTGCACTGTTTATAAAACCATGCTTTGTGCGTAGTTCGTTTGTGAAACTGTCTCCTTATGCATAAAATCTGGATTGCCCACCGGATAGCTCTTTAAGTAACAATGATATCGTTTGTAGGCTGAATGAGTTATAGCGCTTGCTGTAATATCTGATTCAGGGAGTGGCTAAGGGTCTGTGCTGAGGGTACATTGGGCTTGTTGATTCGGTGCAAATTAAACGTAATTTTATAGTGTTTTCGATATGCTGAGGGCGTTGAATGATCTTGCTGATTATTGTTATTAACATTCGTATACAAAACTTGTAGTTCTGTATGGGGTACTCCTTCTGTACGACGCAGCCGCTGCGTCTTCGGTAGCAGCTCGATCTTAGATAAGCGTTGTTCACAGGTCTAGCTTGAAGAGGAAAGGAACGTTTAAATCATCGGCAGGTTACTGGGCAGAGTAATTATTTATACTTTTTTTTTATCTGTGAGATATCGGAAATGCATGATGCACATGCTCTACTAGCAGCCCGCATGACTTGTTTAGGACTCACATACCCACTAAGCCCGGATTCCTGCCCACCCCCCAGACTCGGTACTACTTTGACATTACTTCGAAGCCGTGTGAAAGGCGTCTCTGCCTTCGCCGAAGTCATCATATGGGCGACCAACTCCCTAATGGGCCGGCTTCTCACAGCGGTTGGTCCTGCTTCCCGCGCTTACTTGAGTGCATAGCATCGCAGAACAGTATGGTTTACGGTGTCCGCCTCCCCAGAGTCATACAGTACAAAAGTATCGCTGATGGCCTTTTTAATCCTTGACATGTAACTCAACTCCGTGTCTTATTCAATCCTTGAAACTGGGTTGTCCAGTAGGAAAGTTCCGTGACGGTCGTACCACCCTGAGGTCCGGTATCAGACTCTTGGTCTAGCTCCCTGTGGTCACACCGGGTCTTACCTGCGCCTTTGCCAGGCCGATAATGTGGCACTTCTGGCCTGGTGAGACCAGATTTTTATCTATATTCATCTTACTTCTCTCAGCCGCTAGGAGGTCCCATGGCAGCATCCTGGCTAAGACCAGAAGAGCTTCAGTCGAGACCATCCGATGCGCCCGGCTTGCCCTGATTGCCAGCGTTCGTTGGGTGGATCTTAGTGCACCTCTATTTTTCGCCGTCCGCAGTGCCATGTCCCCCATTCTAGAATTGCGTATAGCGCCGTTGATTCGGCCACTGAGGCCAAGTGCCTTCTTTCTATTTTGCCACCCCACCGACCCTAGGCATGATTCGCGCCTAGTTTAGGAAGACCTGATGGGCCTCCTTGGCCACGTACTTTACACGTGTGCCAATCCGGTCAGTCCCGTATCTAGGATGACCCCAAGGGACTTTACCTTCTTTCTCATTTCTATCTGGTGGCCCGCCATCACGAAATTAACGCCGGTCGCCCTCTTTCTGCCTGTTAGGTACATCGCCTCCGTCTTGTCAAGCGCCAGTTTCAAGTGATGGGATTCATCCACTCGGACAGTGTTGACAGGGCCTTATTGGCGGCGCTCCCCAGGGCTCTCCCGCTTCTGGCCGTGACCATGGGTGCAAGATCGTCTATACGCCAACGTTTCCACTCCATACGGGAGACCTCGGATCTCGAGCACCCCGTCATAAGCTACTTTTCAGAGCACGGGTTCTAGAATTGAGTTCTGTGGGACTCCGGCGACAACCTCTTACTCCTGCCCTCCTGCAACCTGGGCTCCCCCTGTTACCCAGGTAGGATGAAATCATTTGACGGAGGTAGGAAGAAAATCCCTTTTTCTCCATCGCGTCTACAATTACTTTCCAATTCATTGTGTTGAAAGCATGTTTTACATGCTGGAGAATCAGGAGCACAAATCGTCTTGTTTTGGGGGGTCTTCATTGTCTCCTCACCCTATCGTTGCAGAACTTCTTAGAGCCCCTAGTGTAGATCTGCCTTTCCGGAAACCGTACTGGGCACCTGAAAGGGCCTTCTTTTCCTGGATCTCTTCATTTAGTCTATTGACAATAATGTTCTTCAATATCTTACTCATGGCGTCAGTGAGGCCTATGGGCCGGTAAGTCTTCCCCGGGTTTGGGGATCAAAACAATGCTAGCCCTCTTCCACAGCCTCGGGAATTTTCCTTCTCTCAGAAGCTTGTTGGCGAAGCCTTGGAAGACCTTGGGCAATCTTTTGGCTATTAGCCTTGCTACCTCCAGGGGAACTCCATCTAGGCCGGACGCTTTGCCGGTTGTCAAGCCGTTTCCGGGCTTGTTCATCCTCTTTCAGCGTTATCTCCGGGATTTCTTCCGAGGCACCTGAGAACCATCGTTCCCTTTCCGCAGCTGTGCCGGAAAAAGACCGGTTACAGTCTCCCTCAGCGCGTCCGGAGATAGGTTCGGGGGAGGCCCCCGGAGTCTGGTCATATCCACTCGGTACGGCAGGCCCCAGATCTCACTCTCCACTTCGTCTATCAACTCCTTCTACGCTCTGGCTTTACTTTTGGCGATAATGATTTATTGGTTTAAGGAGTTTGGATAATGATTTATTTGCTGAAGTAGTAAGACGTAAGAGTACTTCCAACACATGCTTCGAAGAAACGCTGAAATATCGACAATGAAGAGCTTGCAGTAGTAACAAGGAGAAAGTAAGCAAAACGTAACGCAGTCGAAAACGTTTTAACATGAACGGAGTCTTCTCACTGGGATGGTAGAGGAAAGCCAGTAGCATTGTTGTCTCCCTGGCAAAAGCTTTAGTTTTTAAGTTTCAAACGTGTTTTTTAACGAAACTGCACATTACAACAACACAGGAACGGTCCGAACGCAACGCACATTATATGTCGTAAAATCAGCCAACGTAGGCTGGTATCTTACGGTTGTTATGCCATAATTTGGAGTGCGTCACCAAATGCCTCCGGTTAGATTCGATAGTTAGGATACGATATGCCACAAAATCATGAATTATCCTTTAACGTATTCCACTATTATCGTGAATAATGCAGGTTCTTAATTGACAGCACGCTCAAAAAGAGTCAGATACGTCTGGCGGCGAATCTATTTCGGAGTAAATCCCTAGATTGAAGAAAAGCTGCAAGCTAGGTCCGTGATTACTTTCAAAGAGAGTTATAAAGTAGCAGCACGCCTTGTAAAGCTATAAGGCTAGCACAAACGGAAATTGGGTGAAATTTGGCTCGCGATCTTTAAAGGTCGGATAGCATACATCGTATGAACATGCATCGTGTGGTTTGTCGGCAAGAGGCAAGGGTAAGGCAGTAGTATTCAAAACATTTAAGCAAGGTTCTGAGTCTCTGGGAAACATATCTCACAGTGCATGGTTCAAAATTATCCAAGCTCTACCGAGTATCGCGTATTCTCTCCTAAATTAGAATTATATATAAACTAAGTAATGGCAGAAGCTATAGCAACCTTGATCCCCTGTTGCCAGTGAGAGAAAGGACCGAGACGGATGAACCGTGCCAAATAAACAGTCCACGTGTTCAAGCATTGCAAACGATTACTGCAGTAAATGGTGCAGCTACATAGGAAGGCATTTTGTTGTTCTTAACTGAGTCATAAAAGCTCAGTATGTCAAGCTTTATGAAGCCGAACTGATTCGTGATAGCTCCAGCAGCATCGCAGGCTCACGCAGTACGTCAGGGCTCCACTCTACCTTTAATTTCAAACTTCTCAAGGCTCCACTCTGCCTTTAATTTTAAACTCAATAAATTGAGTGCAAACGGGATGCAGCGTTTGCAATAAGAAAAAGTAATGTGCCGGTTTAGCTCATCCGTGATCATCTCAGTTTCCTTAAGTATGCTCAGGTCCGACAGTGAGGACAGTAAGTAAATCGCATGTGGATACGAAATGATGGGGGAGACATACAGGCCGGACAAGGAAAGCTAGCCCCTATTCCCTATTAACGTTACACAGCGTACGTAACAAGAAGCATCTACCGCGCAGACACATCGCAATTAGTACACTGCCTGATCCCATGCAGTCCCTTAGTAACAGTGATCTTTGTATTTAATTTTAAAAAAATTAAATAGACAGTGTCGTTGAATCTCTAAGTTTTTGGTTGCCAACTACAATCGGTTCTGTGCGACGACGACGTATTTTTATTCGTCGAAGCTTCGGGGGGACCCGGTTAGGGTCCGACTGCCCGGACCGCGGACTGGCGAGTACGTGGTAAGGCCGGTTGTCCCCGTGATCTGTCATCACGAGGCGAGACCTTTTAACTTGCCCACTACGGAGACCAGTCCCATCAGAGGTCGCAACTCCTCCTCCAGAGACTTGAACACCGCGGATAACTCAGGCCTGATTCCCTGTGGAAGATCAGCCAGTCCCGAAGGCGATAAACCGGTGTCGGCGCTCTGGCGATTTTTACTTGTTCTCGGAGTCTTCAATCTTGCCTTCGGTGAACATTGGGCTGACTCCCTCAACCTTCGTGGTGAAGAAGGTGAGGTGACGGCCCGGCAAGCAGCCTACGGAGCACTAGGCTTGACATTTGAAGTAGCGTAATTGACTGAGTATCACTAGTAATTATGCAGCCTGGTAACACAGAGTCGATCTCTCAAAAGATTATAAGCATTGAACCTTCGGAAAATAATACATTATTCGACCCGACAGTTGGTTGTCCTCGAAAAGTAACCTTAAACAAATGGATGGTCCCTGTTTCAATGTCACGTCGAAACCTGTTGAGCTGTCGATTCTCGCGTAAAACGAAGCCTTTCTCCCTCCGCAAAATCACTTTGGTGAATCCCTCAGAGTCCACTAGGTGTATGCCACAACAAGCGTAACACAAAACACACAACTGCACTAATATAAAATAAAATGTAAAAAGCGAAGAGAAATGTATAGGGTCTACAAAAAAGTCTTTTTGGATTGGCGCTTGCGCGGCTTTCACAGCGCCCGCCCCGGCGCCTAGGCATAGATCATTGGCTCACTCTTTAGTTTTCTCATGTGAAAAAGAGCGGGAATCTGCTGGTCTCAACCATTTTGAAATTATTGTTTAGCCGTTTGTTCGTAAACGTGCTGCAAAATGGAGGTAGAAAATGCCAAATTCGGGCGATTCTATTCCATGAGTTTAAAAATGGACTGAGTACACCGCAGACTCACAAAAAGTTTGTAAAATCGTTTGGAGTTGCCTGTTGTACAGACAGAATGCGCGAACAGTGGTTTGAAAAGTTCCAAAAGGGAAATTTTGACCTCGAAGATAAGCCTAGATCAGGAAGGCCAAGTGTTGTCAGTGAGGAGGTTTTTTGCATGAAAATCTAGGAAAATCCCACTATAACTACTGTGGAACTTGCCGAGGAGCTTCATATTACCCAACAAGCTGTTAGCACAGCTTTAAAACGCCTCTGAATAACTTCCAGGCTGTGCAAATGGGTACCTCACAAGCTCAACGGCTTCAACAAGATGACGCACATGCGCGTTTGCACTTCTTTGCTCAGCAGGCATCAAAATTTGCTTTTTTTATCGTTTTGTGACTTGCGATGAAAAATGGGCCTTCTACGACTCTCCTGTCAGGAAAAGGTTCTGGTCAAGTGCACCTGGCACCTCCGCCACCCAGCCCAAAAAGGACATTATGCAAACAAGGTTTTATTGTGTATTTGGTGAGAAAAGGTTCAGGAAAATTAAAGCAGTCGTACCCTGCACTAATTTCAAGGAAGGGTGTCCTGTTCCACCAAGACAACGCAAGGCCCCACGTGAGTAGGGAGACTCTTTCGAAAATTTCCCAGCTAAAATGGGAACTTTTGGAACATCCACCGTATTCCCTCGACTTAGCACCATCTGATTACCACCTATTCAGATCGATGCAATAAAAATTAAGTGGTAAAACATTCACTTCTATCGAACACGTGCGTTCTGGACTGGAAGAATATTTTGCCAAAAAAACCCAGACTTTTACAGAAAAGGAATCGAAAACCTTGTAAATCGTTGGGCAGAGGTTGCATCTTCCGGCGGAGAATATATAAATCAATATATAAGATCTCCCGTGTCTCCTATATATGTGTTTTCCTTATAGCGCCAAAACTGAAAAGACTTTTTTGTGCCCTATTTAAAACAGACCCAGGAATTGAATCCGGTGCTGCTGCGTGGTAGTCGCTGACACTGCCACTTGGCTACGGCAATTTTTTTTATTTTCAGAGGACTAACTGAAAAGTGGCCACGGCGGGGAAGCCCCCTGCTAACGTGGGCCGGTAGTGTGGGACTCCAATCCACTAAAAACCAGTCATGTCCCCGTCCCCCGGTCTGACTGGGAACTGCTTGCGCATCTCTTTAAACAGTCAGGGGGGGGGGGGCGAATCCTACTACTCCTGGAGGGTGGATTCCCGGGAAGCCACGGAAGGGGGGGGCGAATCTACTACTCCTGAAGGGTGTGTTCCGGGAAGCCACGGGACGGTGGCGCCTAAGGGGGTTGGCGTTAATTTTTTCTTGTAGTATGGCTTTAAAAACATCAGATATGATCTTCCCGTATGAGAGTGCTTCCGTCTCTTTTTGTGGATGTCATGTAGGTTAAAAGCTACAGTCTTTATTAAAAGCCGTAGGGATGCGCGCTGCTTTGCCCATGCAGGGCACCTCAGAACAGTGTGCTCTGGGGTGTCCTCTGGTCCATCGTTGCAGTAGATGCAATTAAGGATGGGGAGCCTTCCTGATCCTGAACAGGTAGGACTGGAAGTTGCCGCGACCTGTCAGAATCTGAATCGAGTAGAAGGTGAGTTCACCCCCGGTCGGGTAAGCCAGTCCTTGATGTTTGCGATTAGGTTGCGGAGACTGGCGCCTGGGTCACCCTCTTGCAAGCCGTTCCACTCCTCCTGCCGTAAGTCGATTGTGCGCCGACGTTCCTCGTCCTTTTTGCGCTGGGGGCTGGCGTTCGGCTGCATTCAGGTCCTTTGGGACCGTTCTAGCAAGAGCAAGGGCCGCCGCTGCGCTGACCGTCCGGTACACCGCAATTACCCTGAGAGCTCAGACTTTCTGGGCCCGATGCAGGCGGTTCCTGTTGGCGGCGTATTTTAAAGTGTCGGTGGGCCAGGCCCGAGCTTCATACAGAGCAACCGACTGGGCCGCGAACATGATTATGCGACGTCTGGATTGTCGAGGCCCGTAAGAGTCGGGCATGGGCCGTGCGAACGGCTACGGCGACCTGCTGGCTTGCGTCGGTCCGTAAGAGGCAACGTCTTCCGCCGCAACTAACAAATTCTAAAATGACGCTAGCAAATCAAACACAGTCTCCCGGATGTTGAGAGTGCACAGTACCTAATTGAATATTCGGTAATCATTCATTCTTTTTTGTACATGCCTAAAATATTTTTAACTGACGACGCTCCGAACCTCCTGAAGCTTCAACACCAATCAATCATCACGTCCTTACGAAATGCTTCAATATGCTAAAACTAAAAGAATTAAAAGTCACGACATTAGTGTTTGAGGGTGTGTTGACGGCGCGCATCCGTTGCCGAACTCCTCCATGTTGCGTCATTAAATGCCTTCACTGACGAGCGCTTCCCATTCTTTGGAATATTTGTCTTCTTCATCATAGTATGTTCTTGTTGTCTGACAGCACATTCTTCTTCTTGGCGAGTTGTTGTTGCCGCGCCAGTATGCCTCCAATAGCAAGCACTTTATTTTGTTCCCAAAAATAAACCTGCTGAATTCTTGAAAGTGCCTGATGTTTTGGGAGTGCCTGATGTGCTGAAATTATGCAAGCATGTCAACAAAATTTTACTGTCTTCACTTTAACGTAGCGACTTAATCGAGCTTTGCCGAGCAAGGTGGCTTAATGGCAACACCATTTTCTTTCATGCTGGACCTGTCACTAGTACGGTCGTGGCCGTAACTTTTGGAGGTTTTAATGGTTTTCGAACTAAGCAAGGTAAATTCCAGGACACACTAAAATTTCCTGTGACCGAAACAAGAACGAAACAAGTGGCGTTATTGTCTTAATTAAAGATACCAAATTAACATCGCATCATACACTATTTCTTATCAATAACAGATAGATGTTTATTACACTTAAATTTATTCGCAAATACACGTTTTAAAGCCAGTGATTTTAATCATCTATACCACGGGAGATACACAAATAAACTCACTGTATCTTGTATCGTCTTTTTCCAGGCAAGATCTGGAGAACTTCGTGTCACAACACGGTAGTTATTTCTAAGCTGTATGCACTTATTTATAGTTTCAGTGCCACAATTACTGACGTCGAACAAAAATGTCCAAAATTGGTCGTATGTCCTGCTATAGCCATCTTGATGGCGAGTAGTGAAGCTATAGCCGGATTAATATTATACAGAACACTGTGGTATCGACATACATAATAAACACCAGTCATTTCGTTTAAATGAAATTAAATAATTTAGCACCGGTGATCCTCAATAGCACGGCAGTTAGTTGAAGTTGCAGAATGCTTCTTTTTGCCTGTAAGCATATAAAACCTCTGCAGTTAGCAAACCTTGCGTCACATTGCGTAATGCATTCAATATAAAGACAAATGCAGCAAGGTGTAGCACTAAAGCTGTAGATTTTAAATGCCTTTAATTAAACTAAGTGTAAATGATAATTGTTACCGAATGCTACAAATGTTAAGATATAAATTATTAAAACTGCACAAGCACTCATTGCTAGTGTTGCATATTGGAAGGCCGCGGGTAGAAGTTCGTATTTGCGCGCCATGATGATGATGATGATCTATGTATGTTAGCACGACGCCCGTCCCCGCGGTGTTCGCGTGTAATCACGGTGCCGGCCGTCAGCTGTGTAAAAGGGGATGCGCGCCATTTCATCAACCCTGGGCCTTTGCTATCTCGAGCGTTTGGCGTGACGCGTTCTCTGCAATCCCTCAGCCCGGCGGCGACCAGGACGTCCGACGGCGTGGCAGCGACAGCGGCGTGAGCGTGGCAGTGAGACTGCCCTAGGGTAGTGAGTAAGCGTAGCAGGCAGGCGCAGGTAGATTCGTATATATATATATATATATATTTAGTTGAGTAGCGTAGCGGTATTGTTAAGTGTGTAGTCTGTGTGAGTTCTGGCGGCGAAACAGCTTTGCGCTAACCGCCGAGCCATAGAGTGAAGAGTTGGCTAGTCAATACTACGAAGAAAGGCGGCGCTGCCGTATTGCTCTCTGTCGTATCGTGAATATAATAAATGTAAATCAGCGTCAGTGAACCCGCGCATTTTCGTCTGTCTTCATTCTACAGTTTCGTTGGCAACAGCTAGTATTTTGCAATGTTGATGATAGCAAAGAATTTTCTATCATATATTTATTCATTGGTCTTTAATAGAACTGGGTCATACCAACATGTATGTGATCCCCAACGCAAAACACCATATCTGCCAAACGTAGCGAACAATGCAGACAAGATATTTTTTTTACAGTTTATTTTAATCTCAATCTTGGTAAGCACGTTTTGAAGCACGCCTGCGCTGATTAGGGAATTTTATTAATCTAGGGTTTTTATTATTTAAATTATTTAGGCTATTTAAACTACTATTTAAACGCAAACACCATTTTCCAAACAATAAGAATATACGCATGTATAGCAAATGCAAAAACATGCGAGGCATTATGCGGCTTCGTTCCTCAAATGCAATAGTTTATACAAGTGCCAAATCCTCTACATCTACGGTTGTACTGCAAACAGCTCGTTTAACAACGACACCAGAAGCAACACATCTACTCCTCTCCAAATCTACGCTACGTCTAAACTGGATCGAATAAACGATATACTTTGCCTCAATATTGAACCAGAATGTACGAGCTTTACGTACGAAAGATTAATCTAGTTTACTTTGCTTTATAATAAGAAAGAATGTGTACACATTCATTTCGCGGAGGTGGTGGTAGCGGATATAAGGGAGGCAATAGCGAGGGTTACAATGTTGGCGGCGGCTTGTTGTTGAAGTAGTATTAAAGAACGGTTTCAGCTTCTCGCCTCTTCTTGAGGCCTTTTATGTGAGAGGTTTTCAGTGGGTATTATGCTAACAACATCGGCATCGAGTCTCACACTACCCGCTTCGGGTTTGCGTAGAAGCATTTTTTCCCTAATCACCAAATAAAATTATATATACACGTGGAACGGCAGCTAGGCAAACGGGTGCAATGGACAACAGCGGTCGGGCAACAACCAAGGATCACAGGAAAAATTATACCGGCTATAATGAGCGAGGGGGCAGAGAAAAAAATACGGTTACAGGTTTTTTTTCTGGGAGGTTTTGGAAATACATGATTATAGGGCGGTATGCTTTTTTTTTTGTTCTTGGAGGTTTCGGGAATGCATGATGCACATGCGCCACTAGCAGCCTGCGTGACTAGTGTGAGACTCGCAAACCCACTAAACCCGGATTCCTCCCCACCCCCCAGGCTCGGTATTACTTTGGCATTACATCAAAGCCGTGGGAGAGGCGTCTCTGCCGTTCTCCTTCAATCAGCTCTATCCCTGACTATCATCCCGCATGTCTACCTGCGGTTGGATAGGGGGATGCCATTTTGTAATCCGTCCTGTGAGGGTGCGTCGAGACCATGAGGGCCTGGCTGCTCCCCACCCCCTCCCCCCTCCCTCGGCTCCTCGTCTCGACCACTCTCCCGAGAGACCCGCTCAAACCTCTCCCGCCTGGCCGTTTCCTTGGCTGTCTTGAGTGTCAAAACAGCGTCGAACAAGTTCGTCGCCTCCCTCCATGCCTCCGCCGAAGTCATCATATGGGAGACCACCTCCTTGATGGGTCGGCCTCTCACAGCGGTTGGTGCTGCGTCCCGTGCTTCCCTGAGAGCATCACACCGCAGAACAGTATGCTCTACGTTGTCCGTTTCTCCAGAGTCGCACAGTACGCAGATATCGCTGATGGCCTTCTTGATCCTTGACAGGTAGCTCTGGAACTGGCCGTGTCCGGTCAGAACCTGAGTCGTCCAGTAGGAAAGCTCCCCGTGTCGGCGGTCATACCATGCCCTGAGGTCCGGTATCATACTCTTGGTCCAGGTGTCCCTGTGGTCACACCGGGTCTTACCTGCGCCCATTCCTCATGCCAGGCCGATATGGTGGCACTCCTGGCCCTGGTGAGATCCAGACCTTCGTCTTGATACATTTTACTTCGTTCAGCCACTAGGAGGTCCCATGGCAGCATTTTGGCTAGGACCAGGAGAGCTTCGGTCGAGACTGTTCGATACGCCCGGCTTACCCTGATTGCCAGCGTTCGTTGGGTCGACCTTAGTGCCCCCCTATTTTTCGCCGTCCGCATTGCCATGTCCCCCCAGACTGGGGCTGCGTACAGCGCCGTTGATTTGGCCACCGAGGCCAGGAGCCTTCTTTTCACCTCAGCCACCCCACCGACCCTAGGCATGATCCGTCCCAGGTTCAGGGAGACCCTTTGGGCCTTTTCGGCCACGTACTTAACGTGTGCCGATCCGGTCAGTCCAGTGTCTAGCATGACCCCAAGGTATTTTTACCTTCTTTCTGATTTCTATCGGATGGCCCGCCATCACGAGGTTAATGCCGGTCGTCCTCTTTCTGCCTGTTAGGTACATCGCCTCCGTCTTGTCGGGTGCCAGTTTCAAGTGATGGGACTCCGTCCACTCGGACACCATTGACAAGGCCTCATTGGCGGCGCTCTCCAGGGCTCTTTCGGTCCTGGCCGTTATCATGAGTGCAAGGTCATCGGCGTACGCCAACGTCTCCACCCCATACGGGAGACTTCGGATCTCGAGCACCCCGTCGTAAGCTATGTTCCAGAGCACGGGTCCTAGAATCGAGCCCTGTGGGACTCCGGCAGTAACCTCGTACTCCTGCTCCCCTGCCACCAAGCCTCTGTTATCCAGGTAGGATGAAATCATTCGACGGAGGTAGAGGGAAAAGCCCTTCCTCTTCATCGCCTCCACAATTACTTTCCAATTCATTATGTTGAAGGCATTTTTTACATCCAGGAGGATCAGGAGCACGAATCCCCTTGTTTTAGGGGTCTTCATAGTCTCCTCACCCGCCCGTTTCAGAACCTTCTTTAGAGCCCCTAATGCGGATCTGCCCTTCCGGAAACCGTACTGGGCATCTGATAGGGCGTTCTTTTCCTGAATCTCGTCGTTTAGTCTCTTGACTATAACGTTCTCCAGGAGCTTACTCATGGCGTCAATGAGGCATATGGGCCGGTAAGTCGAAGGCCCCGTCTTCCTCCCGGGTTTGGGGATCAGAACCAGGCTTGCCCTTTTCCACAGCCTCGGGAATCTCCCCTCTCTCAGAAGCTTGTTGGCAAGGTCTTGGAAGACCTTAGGCCACCTTTTGACCAGTAGCCTCGCTACCTCTGGGGGAATTCCGTCTAGGCCGGGCGCTTTACCGGTTGGCAACCGATTCCGGGCTTGTTCGACCTCCTCCAGCGTCACCTCCGGAAAGGGCGGTATGCTGAGGAGCATGCTTATAGGGCGGTATGCTGAGGGGTGGTCCTTGTGTCTTCCCGGGTTTCGGGGGGGGGATCGCAGGAAGCTAACTAAATCCTACCTTTAATCGTGCTTCAACCTACCGCTATATTGTAAGCCGATTATGATTTGTGTATATATGGCTATAATGTATACCCAATAACCATCAGCACTATGCCGAACTAGAGCCATAGCCTAAAAATTGATCAGTAACTGGTAAGCAAGCTGCACCATATACGACCGAACAATACTAGGAAAAAATTAAGCTCATATTAATTCAATACAAAATATTGTCCTTACCATGACTGAAGTATTTAAGGGCCCACGCCAGCATTTTCCCTCTTTGTACACGATTTCGGTGTTCACAGAAGAAGACCACACAAAAGAGCAGACGTCGCGAGTGAGCAAAGACAGGTAGCTAACGCTGTCCAATGTACGAGTTGTCGAGGCTTGAGCAAGCACAAAAGATAGTCCCTGTCCGACGGCAAATTCGCCTGAAGAATTTCAGTTATTATATATATATATATATATATATATATACAACCGGTTCAGTAAGTTCCGGAGCTTAAAAAAAAAATTCTACCAATTATTGAGGTAAACCGTGTGCACTATTTTATCTGTGATACTGTATTCACTTACCAGGCAAAGCTTAACCTGAGAGACTCATCAACAGCATTTTATTCGAATTATTGAAAATGTTGTTTAAAATTCGATTACGTTTAAATGGTTATTGTAGTGCACAGGGTATAATTGGCTTTAGCGTGAACACTTCTGTGAACTACGTAATAAAAAGCTGACTTTACACGTGTAGTTTTAGGGACACACATACATCTTCAGTCCAAAAGATTGGGAGAATTATTCTCGGCACCGGCTCCGTTTCCAAATGTACCAGCCTCAGGTTTGTTTGCATTCGCAATCTCATGTCAACTCTTAGGCCAGAACTCTGAAAATATATGTGACCATGAAATACCCGGTAATATTAGACATGTTACAGATACGGCTACTGCAGTCTTTTAGTAATAAGTTTCAATGATAAAAGATAGAACTTAACCTACGTTGCACCAAGTATATACAATGCATTTATCTATTCCAATTTAGGCGTATGGCTAGCACTCTTAGCAGCGTAGTGTTTCTGTTCTGTCAGTTTTTACAAATGCAGTTTAAAAATTTACATAACTGCGTTCATTTGTGAAATAAAGGCTGGGCAGCGCAGCGCAGGTGCCTTGACAAAAAACGTTTATGCATTATTGAACGTTGCTATGTTGATAGTGTTACCATAACGCAAAGTGGTAAAACTATCAGCTTCACCACTTTACGGTCAGTCTGACAGCTTGGGGTTATGTGTGGAATACAACATCTGGAGAATGACCTCCTGCCACAAAGCCTATCCTTTTGCCATACTTTTCACGATATTTCGACACGTTTCGTGCTACGTATTGCCAACAGCTTTCCAGATACGATATTCCAACTAAGGTATTAAATTGTGAACGCTATTTGAGACGCGGTCTTTTACAAAACCCCGTACATAACCCCATGACGTTCAGTCAATATCTCCTTTTAAAGAGTTAAAATGGTCCGGAAATGTTATGCAGAGCAGCTCGATCGTTGCGCCTGCTGTGTGATTCGTAAGCCCATCTTGCTGAAACCACATGATGTTCACATCCAATCCGTCAGAATCTGGGCACAGAAAGTTTTTCATCGCGGCCTGGTATCGCTCGCTGTTGGTGGTTACAGTCGCTTCACGCGAGTTTTAAAAAAAGTACGGGCGGATAACGCCGCCGCTCCAAAATCCTTACCAAACATTGGCATTACCAATACATCATGTGCTTTTTCCAAGATTATTCTTGGACTTCCGGAGCCCCCAATACGAATGTTTTGCCTAAATCGTAATCACTAGGCGCAAGTTTCTACAGTATTTGATGCGCGCTTTTCTAGCTACTGCTGCCAGTGAAAAGATATTTTGGTAAAAGTTTTTTTATTAAAACACAAGTTGCTTGATCCTGTATTGTTCTACGCCAATGGTTTGGCTTTCATGTTCACAAACCAATGGCGAGGAAATTAAAACACCGCTCAATAACGGACATGCGCTCCTGTCCTCCCCAAAAGGTTGTGTATGTTACAAAATGCATTTCTATTGTATATCGAATATGAAAATATAACAGGAACAAAGCTTTATTAAATAAAAGTTATTAAAAAGTGACAGACTTACAGCATGGACGTCAATGTAGAAGTGATGTTTGTTCTCGTTAGGATGTAAACCGCTTACGTTGGCTCGCAATAAAGGATCCCCATGGAGGAAGTGAGGAAGGCTAATTACAAGCGGCGTCGTAAAATACCCTAAGCCAGATTGAGTGGCATCGAACCTGCTTGCGTCGAATGTCCCCTTTACGTGTGTCGGTGTTTCGCAAAAACAACTATACAAAAACAAAAGTTATACACCCTGATGTAAATTTCAATTTCAACCGGTAGAAAAAAACTACGTAACGTGCATACCGTTTAAATCATCTAAACAACAAAAGCCTTAAGGCAGCTGCTAACCTAATTAAATGTTACCGGCTACGAATGTGCCGTTGGTGAAATGACATTCGATCATGCTTGCCAAGGGTGGGGGTATCTGTTTGCGGAGGAACAACCTCATAGGTGCCTAAAAACTTACTTATCGAGTTCGAGGTCGCCGGTTTCATTAAAGAGGTCGCTGCCTCCTTGGAAGCGAGCGATAAGTTGACCATTAGCACCCCATCGCTTCTGTAGATGCAGGGACCACGGCTTGAAAAAAAAATCTGAGTAAAACTTTACGCTCCTCGGCGGTTCCTCGAAGGCTGGAAAGAGCGTGCCATCTGCAATATAAATAGCGCCGTTATAACATTACTATGTCAATTTTCATAGCGCTTGAACACTATAGAAACAGTGTGCACTACGTTATTTTGATTGTAATATTTTTCTATGATTATATTATAGCTATATGTTCATAGAAGCACATATGCCCTCCAGAATCATATCGAAAAATCGGGATGAAACGCACTTGTTTGCTGAGCCGCTCTAGTAACATCTAATTATGCTTGTTCTGCACGTCATTACTAATCACGTTTCACCTTCCAATAGCTATCCAATAGTTATTTTATCAAAACAGGGTCGGTGGCGAAGAGACCTGGAGTGCAATACTTGTACATTACGCATTTCCGAAACTTCCCATAGCACATAATCCTGGAGCTTTTTTCAGTACCATAATTCTTGTTTATCGTAAGAGGGCAATAGTGATTGCTTGTTGTTTTGTTTAAGTAAACCTGTTCATTTTCAGCCTTGAACAGCCCTGGTCTGCACCATTCACCTAGCGATCCCAAAATTGAGCTCGCGTTGCTTCATTGGACGTCAATGGAAAGTCTCGTAGTGTGAGAATTGTGTGACTGTCTTGTCCCCAGTAGTTATCTTCAAACGTTTGCCCAATTTAATAAATACTCTCTCAGTCAGGGGCCCGGTTCTCCAAAGGTCTCGAGGGATCTAAGTGAACCGAAACCGACCATTGAGGGAGAAAGTAAGTCGGTTATGGTGGCGTCCCATATGAGGGTCCGGCCTCGTTCAAAGGGGATGAGACTCCTCCCGTCGAGACGCTTGCCGTCGTTTGTGGTTAGTCCAGTTGGTTCTAACGTGCTTAAGTAGCCCCATGCCTGCCAATAAATGCGCGGAAGAGAAAAGATATGAACTTTCGCCGTGGGAGTCGATTGGCCGCAGCAGACGTAATACCCTGTTGTGGCCACCCGCTGGAGTTTGTCAACTCTTTCCCGTATTTAGGTCTGAGACTACACTATACGGGAACGACCTTTACCCAGCACATCGGCGACAGATGTCGAGCGGCTATTACCTCTATTCACACAGAGGTGAGAGACTCTCGACGACTGGCTTTGAGTGTGGCCGTGCGTCTCTTTGAGCTTAAGACTGTGCCAATGTTGAGCTACAGCCTCGGCAGGGTGTGAGGCCATCTTTCAGCGGCAAATTTTGCGCAGCTAGAAAGATGCTTCACAATATATATGAAGCGGGTTATTTGCTTACCGCGGACGGCAAGAAGCCGCTTCATGTACCTGCTAACGGGTTGCGGGCCGGCAGTGGAAACATCCAGAGTCAGGCTTAGGTCACCTACTACAGGACCACTTCAGCAATTTTTGTTGGAGTGGCAGGCAAAGTAACCGAGGCTTCGGCAGAGGGAGCGCAATTGGATGTGTACCTCGCCAAGGAGCTTTGAGATGAAATGGCACGCACTAGCCGGCACGTGTACACAAGATACATTGTGCATGGCTATCATCACTTGGTATGTTCGATCCAAGGATTTTACCAAGTTGGCAATCAATGTCGTTGCCGGTTTTTTAGCGCATATCTGCTCGCAGATATGCGCTAAATACCACGCAGCGAGCTGCCAGACGCATCGGCGGTCTTTGCACTTTTTCGCCCGGTGGGACGGTCGCTGAGGTGTTCAAATTGTATCTAATGAATGAATTGCATTGTAATTATGTACCATCTTGAAATGCAATGTTATGGCGAAATAAGTAATATATATCTATATTAAGTAGCCCCAGGGCTTCAGCCGTCTTCAGGGCCCTTGCTATTGTGTCATTAATAGACGCGGACGTGGTCGACGACCTTCACTGAGGGCGCAGGATAGAACGTGGTGAGTTTTAGTGCTCCCCGGCTCCCTGTATTGGCATATGTGAGGGTGAACGAGTTGTTGTTGTTGATCGGCTAGCAGGGCCGACCGTTTACTCTTATGTAATGTATTTTAGTGAAATTCCAGGAACCTCAACTAAACTGCTCGCATGAAAGATGCTTCACAATATATATGAAGCGGGTTATTTGCTTACCGCGGACGGCAAGAAGCCGCTTCATGTACCTGCTAACGGGTTGCGGGCCGGCAGTGGAAACATCCAGAGTCAGGCTTAGGTCACCTACTACAGGACCACTTCAGCAATTTTTGTTGGAGTGGCAGGCAAAGTAACCGAGGCTTCGGCAGAGGGAGCGCAATTGGATGTGTACCTCGCCAAGGAGCTTTGAGATGAAATGGCACGCACTAGCCGGCACGTGTACACAAGATACATTGTGCATGGCTATCATCACTTGGTATGTTCGATCCAAGGATTTTACCAAGTTGGCAATCAATGTCGTTGCCGGTTTTTTAGCGCATATCTGCTCGCAGATATGCGCTAAATACCACGCAGCGAGCTGCCAGACGCATCGGCGGTCTTTGCACTTTTTCGCCCGGTGGGACGGTCGCTGAGGTGTTCAAATTGTATCTAATGAATGAATTGCATTGTAATTATGTACCATCTTGAAATGCAATGTTATGGCGAAATAAGTAATATATATCTATATTAAGTAGCCCCAGGGCTTCAGCCGTCTTCAGGGCCCTTGCTATTGTGTCATTAATAGACGCGGACGTGGTCGACGACCTTCACTGAGGGCGCAGGATAGAACGTGGTGAGTTTTAGTGCTCCCCGGCTCCCTGTATTGGCATATGTGAGGGTGAACGAGTTGTTGTTGTTGATCGGCTAGCAGGGCCGACCGTTTACTCTTATGTAATGTATTTTAGTGAAATTCCAGGAACCTCAACTAAACTGCTCGCATGAAAGTGAATTCCGAGTTGATCGGCTTGATCAATGAGCCCGCAGACCCTGCCGGAAATCTGATGGGTGGCAGCAATTATCGGGTGTGCTAATATTGTCGGGTCTGGTAAGCCCTTCCTTGGCTATTGGCAAGAAGATCTATCGTTCGGCTGTATCGTTAGGTTGAGCAGGTTCGCTATTGTATCGGCTGTAAGATTATTGCAATGTTGTAGCTCGTCAGTTTTGTCAGTAGTTCCCTCAGAATATGAATCAGACGTGTCGCTGCATAAGAGTACCTAATCAGGTAAACTCCACTATGGTATCGAATCAGGGGGAGGCGCTTTGAAGCGGTACGCATTTTGCCTAGCCATTTCTGCAACACTGTGGGGACACTTTCCCGAAGTAGGGGTACCCCTAGGAGCTCTACTTTGTTTGGGCTGAGTATCTTGCAGCTTGGTAACCAGTTGCCGGGTTACACCCTCTGAGAGGTTGTTGAATCTGCTTTAGGATTCCATACGAACAGTTCGCATTTTGAAGAGTTCGGGGCAAAGCCGCTTATCTTTTCAAAATCGATAATCTTCTGTAAATCAATAGTGATTGTGGAGGTATTGTATTAAAATAATTTGAAAAATCTAGCTTGAGCAAGTACGTAGGGCAAGTTATGGATACAAGGCAAGAGCAAGTTGTATGAACTGCTGTTTCTACCTCAGCTTTGAGCAAGAACACCAATTGTCGGTCGTCTATTTGGTGTGTGAGCGGTCCTGTGTTATCTCTTATGTCAAGCAATCCTGCGTAGGCATGATGAGCATGCTATTGAACACCGCATTTTCAATGCAAAAAAAATGGTACCAAAAATGGTTAGTAAAGGTTCCACTGGTGTTTGCCCAAAGCGCAATATGTTAACAACTTTGGCTATAGACAGTGCCAACTTATTTGCTGTCTCTTCGAGGTTTGGAACAGCAGCTGCTGAAAAACTTCTTGAAAAGGATTGCACAGAGGCGAAGATGTCTTCCATGCTTGTGGATCCGGAATCTGTTGATGATGGTTCAGGCCATATAGGCCCGGTGGGTGGAGGCGCATGATTCGCTCTTAGTGCGCTGGCGGTACCTTCGTCAGATGAAAGCGTGGTTGTGCTTGGATTATAGCAGCATTGGTGCAGTCTCCTTCGAAAAGCTTGGCTAGGACTTTTCGAGCAACATCGAAGTCTGAAAAACAGTTCCGTGGACGTTAAATCTTGGCTGATGGTCAAACGTGGGTTTGCGCGCTTCATTGAGTGTTTCTGTGGGCCGTCAGGTTATGTATCCTGATGCCGCAGTCGTTATCCTGGAGATTTTTTCCTTATTTGCGCCATTTATCATTATTCCCTATTTGCACTAATGATTGGTTGATACTTCGATTAGCTGGGAGGCGAGGGATGACCGGTACGAAGGAAAGGAATGCTAACCGAGCGTGGAAATTGTTTTGAGTGTGCACATCACTCGTCGTTGCCGCGGCATTCGTGTTTTTTTCGGTGGGTTCCTGGGCTTAGGTATTCTTATTCATGGGTTCTATCCTCGGAGGGAGTTATACCTTAAACTGCAGCAGCATATCTTCTTTGGCCAATAGCAATACCGGCGGGTATGGGAACTTGTTTACAAGGTTCTATGGTTGCTGCAGGGTTATTTACTTTCACCTGCTGAAGCGTACGAGCCTTACTGACAAGTCTACTCTTCTCCCTAAGAAAAAAAAGTCTCGGGCATGTAGAGTCGCCAGCAGCATGTGGTACGTGACAATTAATACATCGAGGCGTGTTTTGACATGAAGCGGCTATATACCCTTCGGTCCCATATCTACAACAGATTTTCTGTAGGCTACACTGACTTCCTATAAGACGGATCGGAGGCATCTTAAGCAGGCCATCAGCTGGTCCGGTTCGAGCACTAGTGCGATTTTTAACCTAGAAATATAGAGGTCGGTGGGTGTCGGTTGAATGAAAGTATTACTTCTTCGAAGTTAACAGGCGTATTACCTTCGGTGGGTTGCCTGCGAAAGACTACTTTGAGGGTGCCTATGGTACCTGCGTTAATATCATCTCTAAGCTTGTCCAGCTGTTTTAGCTCTCGTCCTGCCAAAGTTTTTCTTCTTTACGGGAAGTGTGAATGTGAATACACCGTCATTATTGTCCTTGTTATCTGCTTAGTCTTGAACAGCCTGTTGTACAGTCGCTGGTAACGTATTCCCTCTCTTTAGGCCAGAAGGCATGTTATTTTCGTCGTTGGTGTGGTGTTTTTACGAATCGGTCTTTCGTGAGCGGCCTTTAGGCTATTCAAAACGTTCTTTGTTTCTGATTTTGTTGCAGCTAAATTTTTTTTGGCTGCAGTCTCGTTGACGCGGAGCCATAAAAAGAAGCCGGTTGACAAATTTAGCTTGTTTGTATTTAGGTTTTCCAAGACCGACTGTTTTTTCCTAAATTCCCCACAAATATAATTCCGCATCATATTGACCTTGTATAGAATACTCATATTGTTCTAGCAGTATTTAAAGAGAAAGTATAATATTTAGACAGCGATTAGAACCGATTAATGCTGCTGTTGCTGTCAAACGTAATATACGAGTCGTATATACCGTTAGCTATTTAGGTGTATTTATCTGAAGTAAATTTACCTGTACCCTCTATTGCGTTGCAACTATCTCCATATGGGACGAGTGTCCTGAAAATGAAACCATATAAACGCATATTTGTATAGGAACTTAGGGATTTCGACAGATAAGCGCGACTACAGGTCGACATACATAATTTTTGCTGCTTTTAGACTTTTCCAGAGATCCAACAAAAACGAAAAACGGAGGGCTTCCCTCATTCTGGAACTTATCCCTTCTTTATATTATTTTAAGTAGGCTCAGGGTTATGGTGACTAATAGCTAGTTTCTCCATTAATGTAGTTTAAGCAGCAGTCCAAAGGTAGTCGACAAAAAAGCGGTGAGTCGATAATATTTCTTGTTCGCATAAGCTATACCCTGTTTGGGAGTACAGCATACCCCCTCTGGTTGAACACTCATTGCCTCATCGCTGCAGCAGCAACTGCTGTGAACACGGCCTAAAATTCACCAGTTTTTTGTACACCAGCTATGCTCAGGCAGTATATCGCTCCTTCAAAGAAATAACAGTGGTCCTGACGGTATAGGTTAAACTAAGCGACGATAATATTATGCGTCCTGTGGCTCCGAACCTGCTACATTTGCTCAAAATAGCAAAACTAATCTAAATACTTTTCATTTTTTTGCAAAAACTACATAGTTGTCTTCTTCCTTTTATTTTTTTAATAAACGCTTCAGCCTTTTCTCTTGTATACAATATATGCACTGCAATGTACTTACAATGGGGTTCGTGACCCAGACCGGCCACTCCTAAATTGGTTTTTATGGTTTCCAATATAAACAAGGTGAATGCCAGAGTAGACTAAGAATCGACCATAATCGAAAAAATACGGGGAGCACAGATGTCTCAATAAAATGAGATAGTGTATTACTATCCAACCCTATTAAGTTAAAACATTAAGTTTAAATATGTCAATGGATTTACAACAGGTAGATTTCTAGTGAAGCAAAGACTACTTACTTGAGCGTGTCAATAGCGATGATCTGATTGATCCTTTTGGTATCGGTATACACCTGCACTGACAGTTGCTCAGTAGAATTCTGACGTGCAAAATATCCGGGCACAATACCATAAAGAGTATCAATATCTGGGTCGGAATATCTGTTGTGATGCGACGGAAAACAAATATAAAGCTGTCTGTTTATGGCCTGGCAGGTCACACTTGATCTGCCAGGTCTCACATCCAATTACTAGACGTATTGATCGCTCTTGGACGTTGTATAAGTGTATACAGAAGGGGACGTGAACTTTGCACCGATTGCAAGACAATAATTATTAGACACCTCTCTTTATTGTCGCGGCTGTCAGTTATTATAACACCTATAAAGCGTGCGTGCTCGACAAAGTATAAGCGCCTTTCTTACCAAACAAGATTCGTCACGGAGCCACTCGCAGCTTACGTTTTGCATTTAGTCACTGTTTGTTAAGCTTAAGGCTATTTCCAGAAAATAAGAAGAAACGTTGACGGTAGGGTATGTGGCGGCGTTTGCGGTCTAAGGTACGCTATTCATGGTTGTCATTTACCGGGGTATCGCCGCTTCGACTCCTGTTGTTGATCGAACTATCTATGAGCGATGCTCATTGACAATAGATGAGAAGCCACTGACAGCCGCTGAGAGTCAGCGGCCATGCTGCCACAAGGACTGTTGCGGCCACCCAAAAACTCAACATGCCCGGCCCTCGGAGCGTTAGAGATATGCCTCCGGATGAGTTTAAGGCCCGTAGGGAACGGAGGATGGTCTAGAGTTAAAAACAAAAACGTGCTAATTCGAGGGTAGACAACCTTTGTCAGATCTTTGAGTTCTCGCCAAAGCGGAAAGCGGCTTATCGCAATTGTTCAAATGGCTATACAGAATATGGACATAACATCGACAATTAAGTTGCCGTGTACTTCTATCAAACAATATAAAATGACTAGCAAACGAGCACTGAGGTTTCGCACAGGTTCTCCAGTACTCTAGGAACAACTCTTAATCCTGGCTGCTTTCGCTGGTGGGGTTGGCCCCAGTAGCCTCCTAGATGTCTGGTTTTCCATTGATCTAATTTGAGAGGGAAAAACAATCTCATTTTAAAACCTACCAACACTCAGTTATAACTCGCATCGGTCAGGCTCTTTCCGGGTATTGCTAGTGTGGCAAGACTGCTATTCTTGAAAAATGTCTCAGTTTTGAGAAGGAACATTATCAACATATCCAATTCTACAAGCGGAAAGCATCACCCAGCTTCAGGCGTTTACTAGTAACTTTCGGAGAGTTTTCTCCTCTGAGCTGCCTCATCGGGCTGTGTCATATTCGTCATACCCGAGACTTCGTCGTCAGAGCCTTTGAAAAGAAGTCGTCGCAAAGCTTGCAGATACGCCCGCACCGGTAATCGATATGGTTACGTAAGTAGACCTGCTGAAAGAGCTCAGACTTTATATTTCAGCGCTTGGCTTTTTATCGTCCGAAAGCATCTGTATATGCTTTATTGCTTGCTCCAATATCCCTAAGAGAATCCTAACTAAGATATGATCAGGATACAACCAAGAGCTAATTTCGGCTATTCTTGGTCATCATTTAGCAGAGTCTCCCAAGCCTGGAAGCAAGAAAGTCAAGCCTATCTTCTAAATCCCAAAACATGCCGACAACATACTTACGATGACCCACAACTTCGCGCCGGCACTCTTCTACCACGAAAAAGCAATAAACAGTAAGGACACTTGCCTCCTACTTGTTAAAGACGGAACTCTGCTAAAGAAAATAACAAGGCGACTCTTCGAAGCTTGTTTTGCTTTCTTGTAGTTAAAAACAGCTAGTAGAATTACTCAGGTCTGCTCTGAATATGTAATATCTTGATAATATGCATGTAATACCTGACTGTATACCGCCTTCCCGCAGAAGAGCCAAATATTATGGCCTAATATGTACAAAGCTTTCTGGATTTTCGCAGAGTACGATTGAATCCACGCAAATTAAGTGTCCATATCTAGGTTCCTCTCTGTTTCTCGAGAGCGATAGAGCGTTTTAAGAATATTGACGTACTTGGGAGATGTCAGCAGGTCGAAACGTCCTCTCCTGGCTCCTCGTCGAATAGAGGGGCTGTCCGTGGAAAAACAGACAAGCCGGTTGCGGGCTGAGCTGGAGGCCCAGGACTTACATGAGGTACGCTGCCTTTAGGTTATTTAGACAACAGTTGCCGAACAAACAATTTATCTATTTGTAGTCATTGCTATCAGCGCCTTTCTGCATGCTTTCTTGATATGTTGAAGAAAAGACCGGCCGTTCGACGTTAGAAGCAGCCCAAAGTAAGGTCACTTACTAACATAAAGTAGGGCGAAACCGGCCAAACGAAGCCCACCGTTAGCAGCTAAGCACCCCCCCCTTCTGAATTTTCTGGCTACTGTCTTTGCCAGATTTACGGTCAGTTCAAGCTCAGACGTCGCCGCATAAAGTCTGGCTAGGGCCTGTTAAACCTGAAAGCGACCCTTTCCCTAGATAGCGAGATTATCTGCGTATAATATCACATCTACCAGATTTCTCAGAGCCCGAATATTCGCGAGTAGATCCTTGATAAGAATTGAGAAAACTAACGGGCCAGAGTTTGCAGAATAGTGTCTCTGGGGGCTAAGGCGAAAGCGGCATTTAAATCGACGAATACGGCGTACAGAGGTTGGTGCTTTTCTGGAGCCTCTCTGCTGGCCTCCAGCAAATTGACGCATATCGGAATCGTAAACTGCTTTTGTCGAAAACCGTGCTGTTCAGTAGTGGGTTGGGTCATATTTTTAGAAATGATGAGCAGTGTAGCTTTGAGGCATTGAGACGGGATCATTTCAGGACGGAAGCGTTCGTTAAACAGTGCCTTTTAACATAGAACCAAATAAAGTGCGCTTTTTGGATGTTCATTTCTTTCTTGATTGGGGCCGTCTGGTTTGTTGTTCTCTAAACCCTTGAGAGTGAGGATCACGTCTTCCACCGTGAACCCGGTGTCAAGGCGCTGTATTTTGCTGAGAGTGACCTCATACCAGGCTGCATAGAGCGAGCAGAGTTCTCTGGGTATGGACTCGCTGGCCTTAAAATTGCTGCAAGGTAATTTATTAATTAAGAAGAATTAAGCGGGCAGGGAGTGAGGTAGGTGTTTAAACTTTCAGAGACGGAAAGTTTCAAATTTTTGAGATGCTTTAATTTTCGAGTAGCGTAAGTGGTGTCATAGCGAGGTAAGCCCCCACTAGGCGCCAGCTGCGTTCTGAGCCCTTTTTGCCAGGACACAGTCGATCGTACTACGGACGTGAGTCCGTTGTAAGATGACTGAGGACTTTATCACATCTGTGAGATGTTGAGCGTACGCCTCAACATCAAGAGATACTGGCACGGGTAGAAGTTTTTGGATGCGCCGGTGGAGCGCCTCCCTTCTTAAGTTTTGTGGCAACGGCCTGTGTTTATTGTTAAACGATACCAGAGATTTTAGCTGAAGGTCTATTTTCAAAATGATATGAGCACCCTTTTTCAGCGAGTGGTTAGTCCCAAAAATGTTTATACTGTGTACCTTCACGTTTATTGCGAACACGTCCATAACAGAGATTCCATTGTGATTGATGACGGCTGGGACAGGCGGACTGACGATACACCCGAAGTCTGATTTTCTGGGGCTCTTCTGCGGCTCGAGGTGGGCCGATCTAGGCGAGCGTTGAAATCTCCACAGACCACAAGCGGGACTGCGGCAGGCACTCCGCGTAAGCCGCTAAGAGGTTTCTCCACATTGTCAAGGTCGACCCTTTTTTGGCAGGATGAATATGTGCTGTCACGATGCGTATAATAACGTTGTGACGTTATCTTCGGCGAATGCCACATAGAGGTCTCCGACTCTATCACTACGGAAAATTGACTTTCTTTTTAGGCCAGGAAGTGGACAGGGTAGAGGCAAGGCAAATCGAACGCCTTAGTGGCCCATGTCTCCGTCAGCATTACACTATGTATACGCCCTCCAGAGATGTCGGAGAGAGGAGTGATACGAGTATCAGCACCCTCGCAGTTCCATAGAGCAATTCTTAGTGATTCGGTTTGAACCGATCCCTGTTTCGTGCATGTTTGCGACCACTGCGTTGAAATGCAGCGTTTTAGGGCGCAGGAGACCTGGGCGTGTTATGCCTCGACGGCTTGTGTAAAAAACGCCTTTAGGGAGGGCGGAGATGGGGCACGTTATCCTCCCTACGTTTCGCTGGCCTGTCGCTGGGTAGATTCGGAGGATTCCTGTTCGGGCCTGGGCACGGTCGTGTAGATCAAACTCTAAAAGCGTTAAACTCATCTGAGCATGCGAGGTCTGGCTGCTCAAGTGGCGTTGATTTGAAGGTCCACGAGGTCGACTCCACGACTGTTGCCTCTGCCAGCCCACTGTTTACCTTTGTTTTAGTCTTCACAATTAAAAAAAAATTTAAATTTCTCTGGGTACAATAGCAGCGATATTCCCTGCGATTTCGCCGTTATAACTAAATCGGCCAGAGTTGGTTTACGTTCTCACCGGTGCGGACGTGTTCGAGTGTGGCCTTTGGAAAGTATCTCTAAATTTAGAATTTAGTGTAGAAATCCATAGACATTCGCGAGCTTAGCAACCTTTGAGACCAGAGGAGTCAATTAGCTTGAAACTTTGCTGCTAATTTCGGTACGCATTAACTATACGTGCAGTGTATGCCTGAACAGCCATTGTCATCATCATCATCACCTCTCAACTGCATAATCACCTGCCAGCACTCTTTCGCCATTACGACCCTTTGTTATCATCAGCACTCCGTAGTCAGCATCATCACCTCCATCGCCATCATCGTCAGTTTCATCTCCATCTTAACCATCATCGTCAGTTTCACCTTCATCCTCACCTTCAACATCTTAGTCATCATTATCATCGCTGTGCTTAGCCTTTTTCATTAGTTACTTCATTCAGCATCATCACCATCATTGGAACAGCTTCACCATCACCATCGAAACACCTTCAGCATAATCTCCATCATCATCCGAACATCGACATTTTCACGTCAGCCGGCCAGGCAACACATAGCAGCGGGAACCTTGACAGCTGTAACGGCAGTCGCTATCACCACCAGCAACTGTTGTGGCAGCTGAAAGTTACGTCGTGTGCTCGCCTATTGGCTGCGCTAAACATCAGGTTAGTGCATCAGCGGTACACATGGTGGTGAAACGTTCACCTCCGCCCGCCGCTCCTCCTCCGAGATCGCCGGCCGCCGACACCGCCGGTGCATCATGTGGCGAGGAGGACGCAGAAGACAACCGAATACGTGTTCGAGGCTCTGCTGGGTCCAACGATGGTAGTGGCACCAGCATCGGCGTCGTTGGCACGTCTGTCTCGGTCGGTTGTGGAACGGAGAGAGTGCGCGACGCAAGTGGCGAGAGGCGGGGAAGCCCTGGAGATAGTGTGGCCGCTGCTAAAGTCGGGGAAAGGGCAGCGCCTTCTAAGAGAGCGGCAAACAGCCCACTACAGAGTGGCAAACCGGCGAAGACGCGAACGGCACGGAGATGTGCTGATGCTGATGATGAGTCCGTAGATGATGCGGGGCCTGATACAGATGGTAACGGCGCCAAGGAAGCAGAAGGCTGTGGAACTATCATTTTGGAACAGAACAAAGTGGCGGTGGAGGGCGCTCCTCTCGTTGATGAATCCGATAAAGGGTGGAACAAAGTCGGACCAAAAAGGAATCCGAAGAAGGGTGGAATAAAGTCGGGCCAAAGGGAAAAATTGTTGCAAATCCAGTTACGATACAGAAGAACATTCCAACTGTTTGCGCGAAGGAGAGAGCCGAGGCAATCATTTTCTCCGCTGTAGATAACTTGTTGGAGTCAAACTTTAATGCTGTATGTGACGATATCGTGAAGCATATTAAGGGCAAGGTAGAAGAACCGCGCTTTTCTCCAGCAGGAGAACTAATTATCGTTGCGGAAGACATTGAAGACCGGGCCACTTTGCTCAGCTTGCAGACACTAGGCGGGGTGGCTGTAAGCGTCAGGTCTAGTGGCTCGAGATCAACACTTAAAGGAAAAATATACAGGGTATACCCCACGCTAACTGAGGCAACAATCGTAAATGCTTTGGGGCCGCTCGGCGTCACCGATGCCATTCATGTCCGGTCCAAGAACATCAGAACCGGATTCGTCATGGCGACGGACAGTGTCATCCTGACATTTTCGGGCAATAATTTTCCGACGGAGGTTCGCTTGGGCCTTAAAACCCATGGCGCTACTCTCTACCGGGAACCTCTGCAGTGTTTTCGATGCTACACTTTAGATCATATAAAGCCTGATTGTCCATTGAAGGCCCCTCGTTGTAGACGATGCGGATCTACTAACCATTTGCGAAAATATTGCAAAGACGCAGCGCGATGCTGCCTATGTAAGGGCGGCCATGAGGCCACCTGGGGATCGTGTCCCCATCGCTTAAATCGTATGGAACTTCTTAAGAAATCTGCTATTCGCAAAATTCAGCAAAACACGGATACCGCGCCAGTTAAACTCTGTGCTCCAATCGCAGAGATTAAACCGTCAGAGTCATTTAGCAGACGCAGTTTCGCTGCGGTCGTACAGAATAGGATCAAGGTACCGCAGAAAACAAGCGTTCCACCAGCCGAAGTCAAAATTGGGCTAGCAGCACCAGTCTCTACGGCGGCCAAAGCCACAAGCGATACGGCACATGGCCATAGCCTAGACACAATGGTAATGGCGGTATCCGCAAAGGTCATCCCTCAAATAATCGAAGCAATCATGGTGCAAATTGGAGAGATCATCGAAAAGGTGGTCTCATCCGTCCTTCCGGGGCTGCTCGCTTGACATGAGTCGCTGATTAAATCTTCGGCGTCTTCTGCAAAGCCGCTAACCTTCAATTTACGCCAACAATTGAAAGAAGGCCATTAATGCTGTACTCAACCTGAGTCCGCCAGCGCCGCTTGCTTCGGCGGAGTCCAGTGCGTGGACTCAAGCCTCGACTGGAGAGCCTGAGGGGACAAACTCGCAAACACCATCATGTTAAATGGTCAATCAGATATATGGCACTGGCTTACTTCATCCGTTCAATTGCAAGCAACAGCTCACACTGACGCCACTTCGACACATTCATCAAATCGCTTCTCCGTCACCAACACACACTCTCAAGCAACCCCGCCAGGAAACAGCTTTCCAACGTACGTATCAAAGACTGCCGCTATCAAGTCCAAAGTAAAGATGATATCGTTGCCGTCGAACTGTCAAGGACTATCAACGAGGTGAGCTCGGTGGCCAGCCAGCACAATTGGGAACGGCTGATAGAATTTTCAACAATGGTATTTAGTAAACCGGTGAAAAAGCAGAAGGGGCGCACGCTCACCTCGGTCCTACGAGAAAATTTATTTAGATTTCGCAGAGGCGCACGTCTGGAAGAAAATCCTCACGTAACCAGTGGACGACTTTCGCGAGCTACAAGTACTGACGACGCCAGTCGTAAAGCAAGGATCGTGCAGACAGAGCTGGCCCAGGGGGACGTCTCTTCCGCTGCTCGGACCCTGCTTTCTATAGATCAGACTGCCCCAATCGACGCAAATACTAGAGCAAGTTTATTAAAAAAGCACCCTGCACAACCCACGGAGCAAGCGTACACTGAGACGCCCACGCTGGCACCCCCAGCATCTGAAATTGATGTCACGACTGAGGAGATTCGAATCGCCATTAGAAGTTTTCCAAGCAGTTCTAGTGGCGGTCCGGATGGTCTTCGTCCTCGGCATCTGAAAGATCTCATAGGTTGCCGCCAGGATGATAGCAAGCCTCTGTTGCAAGCGTTACGCCACTTCGTTATTCTAGCAGTCAACGGGCGACTTCCAGAGTTTACGCTATCCACTTTTTACGGCGCAATATTAATCGCTCTACGAAAAAAGGACGGGGATATTCGGCCAATCGCCGTGGGGCTTACCCTGCGGCGACTGGTTGGTAAGATTTTAATGAAAAAATCTATGACGGCAATTCTCGAGCTAGTGGCTCCCATGCAACTAGGGTGCGGGATAAAAGGAGGAGCAGAAGCGGTTGTGCATGCGGCCGCCGCTTTCATCAAATCGAACAGAGGGCAGGAAAAAGCTTTAGTCAAGCTCAATTTTCAAAACGCCTTTAACATGCTTCGCCGAGATCATTTACTCAATGCTGTAAAAAGATCGATACTCGCTATTTACCCGACTGTATACCAGATGTATAGACTGCCCGCTAATCTTCTGTGGTAAGGTGAAACGCTCAAGTCGATGTGTGGGGTACAACAAGGCGACCCGTGTGGGCTGGCCCTCTTCTGTATCGCTATCGCTGAACTACAGGCGAAGCTTCAATCGGAGTTTCGACCGTGGTATCTTGATGACGCAACGCTGGCAGGTGACCTGGCAACGCTTCAGGCAGACATTAAGACTGTTCAGGAATTTCAAGCGTGCTCCGGCTTAACACTCAACGCAAATAAATGCGAGCTCTTTCTACTGTCAAAGGATTACCGCGACGAGCCTACTTCAAGCTTGCGGGGAATACTACCCGACATTCGATTAGCAGCCGAGGACAATATCGAGCTTCTGGAAGCCCCCCTTACCGATGCAGCGCTGGAGGGTGTTCTGCGCAGAAAACTTGTTGAAGTCAGCCGATGGTGCAGCAGACTTCAAACTCTAGATGCCCACCCGGCGTTATACCTCTTGCGACAAAGTCTCTCAACTCCTCGCCTGACGTATCTTTTGCGTTGTTCACCTTTCTTTAAAAGGACCGACCTTCTCGACAGGTTCGACGACATTCTGCGTACGGGACTAGAACGGCTACTCAACGTTCACTTGGGATCTGCATCCTGGACCCAGGCATCACTTCCTGTGAGCGCGGGGGGCTTAGGGATTCGCCGTGCTAGGGATTTATCATTATCGTGCTACTTGGGATCCTTGACAACATTTAAGGATTTAATACTTTCGATTGGAGGTATACCAGTTCAGCTGGCCAAGGTCTCCGATGAGGCCTTGGAGGAGTTTCGAGTTTGCTGGGGAGAGCCCCGCGAGCGAAAAACTCAGGGAGCACTGAACCACTTGGTGGTAAAAAAGAGGCAAGACGCGCTTCTAGCACAAACCCTACACTTAAAAGGAAAAGCTCGCCTGAAGGCCCGATTTGATCCAATGAGCGGAAAGTGGCTGCGGGCCCTCCCTTCGCCGCAACTGGGGACGATGCTGGACAATAACACACTCCGCATCGTCTCGGGTCTGCGGCTTGGGAAGGCTGTCTGCGCAGAGCACGTCTGCAACCTGTGTCGGTCCAAAGTTACCGCTACAGCGGAACATGCGCTGTCCTGCCGGTTCAGTGCCGGTCGCCATTCAAGACATTTCGCCATCAACGATGTCGTACACCGTGCTCTGCAGAGCGCCCAGATTCCCTCAATGAAAGAGCCCCTCGGTATGTGCGCCAACAGTCCGCCCGGATGGAAAAACCCTAGCACCATGGAAACGGGGTCGTCTGCTAGTGAGGGACGCGACGGTTTCATGTACACTCGCCAACAGTTACATTGCGCGCACAAGTCGGGAAGCTGGCGCGAGCGCACGTCTTGCTGAAAGTCGCGAACTGTCGAAGTACAGAGAGCTCTCGCCGCAATACATAATTCAGCCGATCGCCATGGAAACGCTAGGGCCAATGGGCGAGGCAACCGTCAAGTTCCTCAAGGAGTTTTTTTTTAATAGAGGACTAAATGGGAAATGCGGTTGCACACGCAGGCACCGCGACAGGGGAGCTCCCTGCAGATGCGGGCCGGTAGTGTGGGGCTCCAACCCACTAAAAACCAGTCATGTGTCCCCGTCCCCCACACTGACTGGGAACTGCGTTGCGCATATCATCAAACAGTCAGGGGGGGCGAGTCTTCTACTCCTGGCGGGTGTGTTCCTCAAGGAGCTTGGAAAGAGAGTAACTGCTGTGACAAAAGATGCGCGAGCCGGGGGGTACCTGGTGCAGCGTATCTCCATAGAAGTTCAACGTGGTAACGCAGTGGCGATAGTGGGGTCGCTTCCATCGACGGGAGAAGGAGTGCCAGGACTAGCACTGTTTCTAGCAAGGCCATAGTTGGCTGCTTTGCAGTCTGCGGAGAATAGAGGCACATACAGCTCGTGGAATTTGGATTCAGAGTGATTACGCTTCAGTCTTGCACCGAAGCTTCTACAGCCTCTCTATAATAGACTGCGCATCCATCCTCGGTGTCGAGCGTTCCACATATCGGTGTATTTTTAGAAAAGAGATCCCTCAGTGCTGGACTTAACTTAACTAAGCGATTTCCCATTATCAACACTGTCCTATTCGGCCGTCGAGTACGAGCTTGAGTGAAGCTCTGACCGGCGCCAGGCGGCTCTGCATCCAATGCGGGCACAGGCACCGACATCCGTGATTTCTTCACCTCCACTAAATCCTGTTTCACAACACACAAACGATGAAACAGAAATTATGCACACCACATCGCTCCATTGCTGACGGAACACGTATCCGAACAGTTCATAAAACGTTTGATCGACCAATCTGCACCCTCCACACCGCACACTCGGCAGAGCCACTGGGTTGGCGCGTTTACACTCGGGTCCGTTTTGTCAGTGGCCATGCATCCAGCATGAAACACTCTGCCACATCAAGAACAACATTCAAAGAGACCGACTTTAACATTTTCTGCACATCTTGCGCATACTTTAGCTTTCGGGCTGAATAACCGAATGTCACTGGCAAGCGGCTCTAGGTTCGGTGACAGTTGAGATTTCTGTCATACATGTTCGCTAAAGATAAATGTTGGCTATAAATGTTCGAAGCATGTGTTTGCTGCTGCTGTTTGTTTTGTCGTTTTGGGTTGCTCTCACAATATTCTGTTTAGCATGAACCTAGGTTGGCAATTGCAACGATTTTTAATTAGCGGGACGAGGCGGTGGGGGGAACACAGATAAATTACAGAGAGATCGTGAGAGCAACCGTTGAGTAAGACAGTGGCACTAATTTAAGCACAAGAACAAAATTAACCGATTGATACGCGACAAGTGAGGTCGCCGTATCTCTTGATGACGTGAGCGGCTGCATGAGCCGTTTGGCGCTGGAGTTGCTACGGACGCCAGGGCAGGATTGAAGTAAATTTCCGGGCCTCTCAATCAAAATACGTCGTCCGGGTCCATTGTACGCCGGAGGTCAAAGTGGCCCCTCTTCTGCGTGGTCTTGATCAAGGAGTAATTTGTCCGGATCTCGCTTGGACGTTCCGAGCCTCGTGTGCGCCACGAGGACAGCATGACCATCCGACGTTAGACGGTCGCCATGCTAACGACCTTCTACAGCGTTACAGCTTAGGACAGCCTAAGGCGACCAACCCAATAAAGGAGCAGGTTCATCTGCAACAGTTTAACGACTTTTTGACAAATGTCTTTAACGACGTCCTATTATTCATCTCAAATGAAGCTCAGAATGTTGTGTTCATTTTAGGGCTAGCCGCCGTATCAGCGGCGCACAAATCAACTGATATGGCCCACCTCTCACTCCCAGACGATGCTTTTCATCAAGTAGCTCGAAAATCTCTTCTCCAAGATGTATCTCCTTTTCGATCTGGCAGAATAGAGCCCAGCGTCCCAGGAACGATGGTTTACAAAAACATAAGACACTTTTATAGGCATTCATTGGTGCGGTAGCAGACGGCTCCAAGACGGTTAACTGCCTTGCTCTCTCTACTTCCGACTACGGTAGGAACATTAAAGCGATATTTCTTAAGATTTGCAGACTTGCCTAACAGTCCAAATAAAATTTAATATAAGAGCAACTTACCCGGCGAAAAGGTACTCGTTCACGGTGGCGTTTACAAAGAGTGTTTTCTTGTCGGGAACTATCCCTCGTTTTCCTCCGTCCGAAAAATAATAACGCATGGCCCTAAAATTCGCGGTTGTAATTTTATCGTCCAAGCTGCCGTTTGACATTTTTGGCTCGAAAAATAGTGTTTGCGTTGTGACAAATTCAAGGGTATCATTTGTAATGGATAAGTTCTTTTTGCTGGTCACGATCCTGGGAAAAAAACAAGGCAAATCGAATTTTAATAAAGAAATGTGAAACGTAAATAACTTCACATATTAATATATGAAGTTATATATGAACTCACTATAATTGAAAGTAATAGTGAGTTCATAGTAATAGGTTCTACATTACACCCCACAGCGAAACATAGCTTTATTATTTTAGCGTTAGTATGCACGCAACCAGCTACATTCCTTATAAGGTACACCGTCAGAAGCAACCGACGCCATGGCTAGTCATGATTGTCATTTACCGGGGTGTGGCCGCTTCATACCCAGTTGTGGATTGATATTTTTGATGATTGATCGTCCGAATTTTATTAATCAATTTATATTACAATCCTGTGTAAGTGAACGCGTTAACTTTCAGCCTATAACAGCCCTGCTGTGCACTATTCAGCAAGCGATCCCAAAACTTAGATCGCGTTGCCCCGCTGGACGTCAATGGAAAGTCTTTGGCGCAAAAATTGTGCTGCTCTCTTGTCCCCAGTAGTTGTCTTTAATCGTTCGCCCAATTTAGTAAGTATTCTCTCAGTCAAGGGGCCCGGTGGTCCTAAGGTTTCGAAGGCCACTGGGCTGAAGTTATGGGCTCTTGCCAGTTCGGCGTATTTGTTCATCTTGTTCGTTTCTGCTTGGGTCGCGACGTGACCAGCTCTAAGTGAACCGAAACCGACCATTGAGGGAGAAAGTGAGTCGTTTACGGTGGCATCCCATATGAGGGTACGGCCTCGTTCAAAGGGGATAAGAGTCATCCCGTCAGGACGCTTGCCGTCGTTTCTGGTTAGTCCAGTTGGTTCCAGCGTACTTGGGTAGACTGCCGTCCTCAAGGCATTTGCTATTGTGTCGTTGATAGCCGCGAGACGTGGTCGACGACCTTCACTGAGGGCGCAGGATAGAGCGTGGTGAGCTCTAATGCCCACCGGCTCCCCGCATCGGCATATGTGAGGGTAAACGAGCGGCGTACCAAGTCGGAGGCCAACACATATTCTTGTAGTGGCATCATCCAGTAAGGTTCCTAACGATGCACTGGGTAGGGCGTGTAGCCAATCGCTTGCATGTTTTGTGGAGGTTGCCCTAAGCCGAGCCCTAGCCCTTTTTCTAACAGGACGCAGGCGGATAGGACCTATGTCTCTGGAGCTCAACGGGCACGCTCTCACACCGTCCCGCCACGCCAGGTACCTAGGGGTGACCTTGGACACATGTCTAACTGGCCTGCCCCACATTAGGCAGGTTACGCAAAAGGTGGCAAGAGTATCGGCCAACCTGGCCCGAATACTACCCCGGGAGGGAGGCGCGTCCGATCCCAAACGGCGTCTACTAGCTGCTGTTGCAGAAGCGGTCGCGCTCTATGCCGCGCCAGTGTGGGCGGACTTAGCACTTAGGACGGACACGGCCCGCCAGGCTCTGCGCCGCTCCCAACGGGGTGTGGCAATTCGGGTTAGCCGGGCGTACCGGACGGTTTCCACGGACGTCCTGCTTGTTCTCGCATGCCTGCTTCCATGGGACATGCTGGCGGAGGAAAGGAGTAGGCGGAGATTAAACGGAGAGATATCATGGACCGAGGCTCGAGAGGCCACACTCGCTGCTTGGGCGGAGATGTGGACCCACCCGCCTGCCGGAGACACGAGAGGCACGTGGACACGCTTCCTCATCACGGACTCTCGCAAGTGGTATACGGCACAGAGACCAATGACATATTACGCTGCCCAGGCGCTGAGCGGACATGGTCAGTTTCAGGCGTATATGATGAAGATCGGAAAAGCCGCGACGGACATATGCGTTCTCTGCGACGCCGGAGTGCCCGATGATGCCGCGCATACTGAGACATGCACGGCGTTGTCTGCGTACCGCGATAGCTCACCGTTTACCCTACGGGCATCTACCGCGCAAGTGATCGTCACGCACATGGTCGACTCAACGACTAATTGGTGTGCTGGCTTAAAATACCTCGACGGGCTCATGCGCGAAAAGATCCGGCTGGAGAATAATCGCCGGGCGCGATTCGTCGCCCGGAGCCCCCCTGATTTAACCCAGCAGGACTTACCTGCTCGGGATGCACCTACAGACTAAGGAAAGGGTTGAAGCGTGAGACTCCTCCCTCCTGGTCTCGAGGTAGTGGTTCACAATTCCGAACCAGGAGGGGGTTCCGGGGGGGGTGGTTTTTAGTGGGTAGTGCGCTCGGATTAGAGTGAGTCGCGTATTCCCTCTCCGAGCGTCTAGCCCCACACTACCCGTCATTATATCGGCGGGTGTGCGTAAATGCATTTTCCACCCCTTAAAAAAAAAAAAAAAGAGTCATTGTCAGCTTGATCAATAAGTAAACAAGCATGTTGATCGGCTAGCATGGCGGACCACTCACTCTGAGATGTGACGTTATTTGTTGAAGTTCCAAGAACCTCAACCAAATTACTCGTGACTTGATCTCGCATGGAGGTAAATTCGAGCTGGCCAGCTTCGTCAAGGAGTTCTCAGACCCTGCCGGAAACCTGATGGGTGGCAGCAACTATCGCAGGGAGTGCTAATATTGTCGGGTCTGGTAAGCCAAGTCCCCCCTTGGCTATTGGCAAGAACATCTGTCGTTTGGCTGTATCGTCCAGTTCGATGTTAAGCAGATTGGCTATTGTATTGGCTGTAAGATCATTGAAGCGTCGTAGCTCGTCCGTTTCGCCGGTAAGTTCGATACCCTTCAGAATATGAGTTAGGCGTGTGGCTGAGTAAGAGCGTCTTAGCAGGTAAAGACCGCTATGGTATCCTATCAGAGGAAGGCGCTCCGAAGCGGTAGTCAGTTTATCCAACCACTTCTGCAACACGGGGGCGACACCTTCCCGAAGTAGGGGTACCCCTAGGAGCTCTACTTCGTTTGCGCTGAGTATCTTGCAGCCCGGTAACAAGTGCGTGATCTCAGAGGTTGTTGAATCTGCATCAGTATTCCATACGAAGAGTTTGAATTTCGAGGGGTTCAGGGCTAAGCCGCTTACCTTCTCGAAATCGATAATCTTCTGTATGTCATTATCGATTGTAGAGGCGTTGTCTGCCAGTACGCCATCGTCCTAGTACCACATGTTAAGCGGGCTTTCGAGCGATTGATCAGGTCGTCAACTGCCAGGCAAAATAAAGGTGGACTAAGAGGGTCTCCTTGTTGTATACCTGTCTCGGACGATATTATTAAATCAGACGTTACAAGGCAAGTTGGACGTCTATATGAGGACTCGACATAATGGTACATGTCTGGGGTTGAGTCCCTGACTGTCCTTGCAAACGTTCTCTTCTTATCGTATTAAAAGCATTTGAAAAATCAAGCTTGAGCAAGTACGTGGGGCAAGTCCGCGAGGCCAGGAAAGAGCGAGTTGTATGAACCGCTGTTTCTACTACGGCTTTGACCGAGAACCCCAGTTGTCGGTCGTCTATTAGGTGTGCGACCTGTCCTGTGTTATCTCTTATGCCGACCTTCGAAGCAATCCTGCGCAGGCATGATGAGCATGCTATCGGTCGGATAGAGCCGCACTTCTTTTTCAATGCAAATAATTTAGCGCCGAAAATGTAGGCTCTGCTGGTGAAGGCGGGTGTTTCGCTTTTAGTGCGTTGGCGGTATCTTCACCAGATGAAAACGTGTTTGTAGAGATTAGGATTCTAGCAGCATTGGTGCCGTCTCCTTCGGATAACTTGGTTAAGACTCTTCTAGCAACATCGGAGTCAGCGTGGGTTCGCGCGTTTCTTTGAGCGATTCTGTGGGCCGTCAGGTTATGCAACCTGGTGCCGGGGTAATCCCGGAGATTCTTTCTTATGATTTGCGCTAATAATTGGTTAATATTTCTATTGACTGGGGAGCGGAGTATGACCGGTACGAAAGAAAATAAGGCCAACCAAGCGTGGAAACTGTTCTGAGTGTGCACATCATCGAGCACCTTAGTGAGGGTCATGACTAAGATATGCCTAATAGATTTTGGTGTTATACGTACTAACTTAAAAGTGTTACTTATGGCTTGAAGCTTGACTAGGATGTCTTTAACTGAAGGATCGGCGTCTTCCGATATTGACTCGTGTCAATATCGGAAGACGGTGCTATAGCTGTCGGGTGTTTTTCCCGAGTGTGTCGTAGTAAGCCACACCTGGTGTAGAGTAGGCCACACACCGGGCAGGGAACTTTCAGGCTAGGTTCGGCGTCTACGATGTAAGGTTGTACCAGCAGTCTTGTCGTTGTTGTTAGGCTTGAAGAGCTCCCGGATGGCAGGTAGGTGTAATCTTCCATTATGACGTAGTGTGTTTAAGCTGGGCCTTGGCATTGACCCGGCGCCGTGTTAAAATAACACGAGACCTTCTAAATGTTCCAGTTCGTTGTTGCCGCGGCATTCGTTTCTTCTTCGGCGGGTTCCTGGGCCTAGGCAAAATTATTGATGGGTTTCCATCTTCAGAGGTTGTTATACCTCTAACCGCAGCGGCATATATTTTTTGGCTAATAGCAATATCGGCCGGTATAGGCGCTTGTTTGCAAGCTTCTTCTAGGGTTGCTGCGGGGTGATTTACTTTCACCTGCTGGAGTGTACGGGCCTCACTGATGAGTCTACTCTTCTCCCTAAGGAAGAAAAGTCTCGGGCATGAAGACGCTCCAGCAGGATGTGGTCCACGGCAATTAACACACCGAGGCGTGTTTTGACATGAAGCGGCTATAGTTTATTTATACATTATACACAGCATAATTCTAATACGTAATCAGAGCAGACCCGGTAGACCACTGTTTGAGGGCAGCGAACCTAGCACCGCAGCCGCATTTCCACGTTGCACTTCAATTGATATTCTTTGTAGCAGAAATTCCCCTGCCCTTTTCTCATCCTTCTCACTTGCCGCTCTTTTCCAGATTTCTTTCAGAAAGTTTACTGTTGATTCGCCTATGACTCCCAGTGTTTCTATGGCAACTGGCTGCACTATAAAAGATGCCTCTAACTCGCGGTACTTCAAACCATTCCGCTGCTCCGCTAAATTAGCAACAGCACCTGCTGATCTTGAAGCTCGGCTTCTATAAGACAGCGCCAGCGTGTCCCACACGGTTGCGTCCCATACAAGGGCCTTACCAGAGGACCACGGAACCAAGGTCATTCCGTCTGGACGTAAGGCTGAGTCCGCTGCTAGTCCGACTGGCTCCTTTCTGCAGGGTACGTTAGCGGATTGCAACGCTCCTGAAATCACTTCGTTGAGGGCGGCGTGACGCGAATGTCTTCCGCAGCACCTAGGACAGCTGAGGCCGTGCTCTCCCGTCGGCGACACCGGTATGTTGCACAGGGAGCAACTATGGGGCGCATACACAGCCTCCCCTAACCGCAGGACGGCAACGATGCGGAGTGTTGTGTTGTCCAGCATCGTTCCAGTTGCGGCGAGGGGATGGCTTGAAGCCATTTTGCGCTCGTATCGTTGAAAGCTGCTAGTAGGCGTGCCTTGCCGAGTGCATCAGCCGTGTTGTCCAGGAGCTTCTTTTGAATGGCTTCGACTACCGCAGCATCCAGAGCATGCTGGCGTGTGTCGTCAAGCACCACGCGGTGATATGCGGCGAACCTCTTTTTTACTCCATGAGCCGTTCTAGAAAGGACTTGATGTTCGAAGGAGATATAGATATAATCAGTTCCTGAAGTGTGGTGATTGAACCCAAGAATGCGGTCTGGGCCAGATCGGTTGCACGTCGTATTCCTAGAATTCCGGCTGTTGTAGGAAGGGTAGCCTGGTCCCAATTTGCCCCGTCCAGATTCAAATTTTAACACTAGATTCACGCACTGTCTCCAACTTATCGTCAAATTGTTGTAGAATGTTCTTTTGGGCTGATGCTCTATGCAGCAAAGGCTATAGATTTGCCTTGGTGTCGAGAGGCTAGTTCGCATCAAGAATAATGCAGGATCCGCATCGAGGGATTCCAACCTGGAACACCAGAGATCCATTAGCTCGCACTTCCTGTTTAGGGCGAGCTTTGCGGAGGGCCGTTGTAAGGGGAGCTCCTAAAAGCTCGATGTTTCATCAGTGCATAGCTTGATGTCAGGAAGCAGGCCCTGCGCCCGGCGTAAACACTCGTCACGAAAGGCGTAGTCGGATAGCGGACGTACAGCTCACACTTTGAAGCATTTAGTTGCAGTCCAGAGGTGACGCCGAACTCGATTATCTCTTCCACATCACTAAGGGCGGAATCAAGAGTACCTCCAATTGCGCCATCGTCTAAGAACCACGGCTTAAATTCCGACTCCAAAGCAGAAAGCAATTGGCAAATTGCCAGACAGAAGAGGGCCGGGCCACAGGGGTCCCCTTGCTGTACCCCACATCTGGAGAGTACGATCTCTTCCCCCCAAAAGAGATTAGATGGGCTCCTGTACATTTGGTAGACTGCGGGGTACATTGCTGGAAAGTTTGATTTGACGGCTTCAAGAATTACATCCCTTCTCAGCGAATTAAAAGCATTTTTAAAATCGAGTTTTATCAGCACCTTATTGGACGCCGAGTTAGTATTTACAAAGGTACTTGCCGCGTGGACAGCAGCCTCGCAGCCTCCTTTCAACTCCACAACCCAGTTGAACGGAGGCAATCCTGTCGATAATCGGCGCATGTATTTGCGGATTAGCACTTTACACGCTAGCCGCCGCAGGGTATTCCCGACTGCTATCGGGCGGAGACCACCGTCTTTTTTTTTTAAAGCTATAAGATTCGCTCCATAGAAGTTACTAAGTGCGAACCCTGGTAGGCGGCCATTCACGACAAGGTTGCAGAAGTCCGTCAGAGCAAAAAGGAGGGGGCAGATCTGATCACCCTTTCCAATAAGGTCTTTTAGGTGTCTGGGCTTGGAGACCGTCAGGGCCTCTACTTGAGATTTGGGAAAGTTTAGATTGCTGCTCGGACTTCAGGGGGGGGTTATGTTGATTTGGTCGGCTGATGGAACGCCACGAGGCGGTGCCGGTATGCCGCTGTTTCTGGCATGTTTGGGTGCTTATCGCTAAGTATGCGATGCGTATTGGCGTCTTGTGGAGCCATCGAATCCGTTGAAATAAGAATGCGCGCTGCTGCCGAAACATCCCCCTGAGCCAGTTTTGCCTGTGCCACCCGAGCTCTTTGTCTATCATCGTTTGTGTTAGTCTTCGGCGCCGCGACATGGTTAGCATTGATGGCAGCATCGAGTGGGGCATGACTCCTGAATCGACTGAGGTTGTCCCGAATAAGTGAAACAGAGATTTCCAAGCGGCTATATGCCCCTCGTTCCGCATCTACGACAGATTTTTTGTAGGCTACACTGACTTGCTATATTACCGGGTCGGAGGCATTTAAAGCAGACCATCGGTTGATCCGGTTGAGCACTACAGCGTGCGACTTGTAACCCAGAAATTTAGAGATCGGTGGTTGCCGGTCAAATGTAAGTATCACCCTGTCTAAGGGCTTCCGTCCATCGCCCCGGTGGCGTGCAGGCGACGAACTTGAGCCACTC
>QVRM01005370.1:0-63418 GCA_003439945.1 Dermanyssus gallinae
ATGTACTCGACATGAAGGTAGAGAGAATCAAAGCTTCCGTAAAATGCCTCTTCCAACGATACATGCTTAAGTAGTCTGACTCATGCAGAATCTACATTTTTTAAACTACCTCTTATTAAAGTTCGGGTGACCGCTCAGTGTATAGCACTAACGCTAAAGCGAATACATTGTTTATGTATCTGTAAGGTTCTGTTACAATAGAGGATGCCTCAGAAATTGCTAAAATACTACTGGGTTTGTGAGCACTTGTCGACCGTCCGTAGTACTATTCTCAGAAGTCCAAATTGCATCTAAGTAAAACCTAACAAAAGGTCGTAAAATGTAGAACATTATCGACATTTGTTCTCCACTAGACCACAATTGCTGCTTGGGTAAAAGAAGCAGTAATAAGTTACATATAGAGTAAGCTTTTTGGTCATTAATCATCTAGAAGTCTTTGATCTATGTACTTAAAACAAACATCATAATTGCGCGCCCCTGCAGAGTATAGTCTAGTAATACACAGAAGCATAGACGGATTGTTATTCTATCTCCAGTAATTAGTCAGGCCATAGTAATCCTACGGCCAACCACTGCGAGATAGCTTTTAGTAAGTGCGATACACTATCATTTTCTAGGTTACTTACACGTTGTATTTATTTCTGTCAGCTTTGTTTTTAAATTAATAAATTGCGCTATGGCTCCACCACCGTGGGACAGACTATTTCAATATTTCAAACTTAACGACCTCATTTGGCATCTACAAAATTAGCCTGAGATACCAAAAAAACACACACAGACAACAGAACGAGCCTTGACATGTGACACCGTAATTATATAATTTATATTCAATATCCGAAGACTGACACATTTTTTCTCCTTTTTTTATGTACACGATCGAGATGTTCATAGAAGAAGACCACACAGGAGGACAGATGTCGCGAGCAAACAAAGACAGGCAGCCAACGCCGACCAACGGACGACGCTACTTTGCTTAACTATGTGCACCAGCTTGTTCCGGTCCGACGGTGAGTACGCCTAAGAAGTATCCGCAATAATTTATATATATATATAACGCATTATTCATTTCCACACCACATTGGGTAAAATGTACAATAGTATGATGAATATCAGTTTCGTATTTAAATTAATATTGAAAATCGCTCAGTGCCAGTCTTGTTAGCGAGGAGACTGCGTGGCACTCACTGCCGTGACATCTCACACATAAACCATAACAATCTTTTCAAAGCACATGTGTCACGGAGTTTATGATAAGCGTATTTTCGCACAGGAGTTAGTGAAAACCGAGCACAGCAAAACGGGAGCTATATATATATATATATATATATATTGTAACGACGCTGCTACCAAATGTACCGATGTCGCTACGCGGAGTGAAATGGCTATGTAAACTCGGTAGAGGCAATGAACGGCGACACACGGGCAGAGATCTGATGCGTAGCCCGGCCGAGAAGAGAATGGTTTTCAGCCATTACACATTTGTATATTTATTGGTTCACGAGGCACCGCGGACTGCTGGCAACCCAAAGAATGGTGGCTATGGTGTGGAATTCGGCAAACCCACTAAGATCGATACCATTCCTATCTCCTTTGGCCTGGAATTGCATATTCTAGTGCTCCGTGAGCCTTGCCGATGCTCTTCAGTCCTGAGAAGATGCGTGAAGACCCCTAAATGACGCGTATTCTACTAAGATAAGGTATTTTTATGCAATATGTATTGTATTATAGCCGGTATCTTAAATAATGCATTAGTTTCAACGAGCACAGTGGTCTACTTGGTAATAAAACACCGATTTCTACCAAATATAAATTAGGAAAGCACGTACATCTTCTATCCAGAAAATAGGGAAGATTATGCTTGGTACTTGCTCTGTTTCTAAAGGCACCAGCCTCATATTCACTTGAAACCGGAATCTCATGTCAACTGTTAGACCGGATCCCTGGAATACCAAAAATCAAACTATTCAGTATATTGCTCAGTATTTGAAAATATGATGACTGCCTTTTCTTGATCGTAATTTCCACCAAATGTTAAATAGATTAAGTAGATCCAAAATAATTTTATATAGCAAGTTGCGCAACTGCAACATGTCAAACCTATCAGTGACATATGAGCAGAACGCGTAATTTAAGCATATTTAAAAAGTTTAACTGCAACGGAAATTATATCAAAATTGCATACAGTTTATGAAACTAATGTCCAGGAGTACATTGCGATTAATAAATGTATTGCTGGTGATCTCTGGGACGGTTGAGGACGTTGGGGTTTTGGCGCGTACGCTATGGCCGTTGTGGTTTGGACGTTGATCGAAAAAACTAAACTGTAAAAGTTAGCAATGCAACCTGTGTTGTACAAGGTATTTTTCTCCCTTGGTGCATAGAAAGGCATCTACCTGGATATATTGCATTTAATCTCTCGTATTTGAAATACTAGCGAATTACCTAGCTTTTAGAGCCACTAACATCACAGTTCCTTTAAATATTTGGGCGCCGCTTGATCTATACGATGGGTGACCCCTGATACAACGTTGTTCCAATGAGCTTCAGCGGTGTAATTTAGCATCAGTTATATGAAGAATGCACGAGGTCAAGGAGCTATATTTGCAGGCATTGCATGCTCTGGCAGATAAGAAATGACGGGGCGCGAAAAAAAAGGCATAGACACATATCCATTGGGACTATTGTTAATCTTATACAGTTGTTAAACATTGTTTTATATGTGTATTTCTAAATATAACCTATGCTGTTGCACATTCTAATTTTACTTAAAAGATAGAGCTTGTGTGTAACGAAATATAAAATACGTAAGAAGTACGTTGTCTGCTTGTGCCGCATATTGCATGAAATAATAATTAAAGAGATGAGGTCGGAGAAGTGCAAACAGGAAAAGCAAGTAGTGTTATTTTAAAGTATGTAGTCAAAATGCAGTACGTATGAAATGTTCACATGAAAACATGATTAAGTGATATGACAAGCTTACTGCATGAACGTCAATGTAGAACCGGTGTCTCTCTTCGTCAGGATGTAGACCGCTGACGTTGGCTAGCAGTAAAGGGTCCCCATGAAGAAAGTGAGGCAGGCTAAGCACAACCGGCATTGTATACACCTTCACGTTATAGTCGTAATATTTCTTCGACAAGCTAGCATCGAACGTGCCTTTCACGTGCGTCGGTGTTAAGCAGAAACACCTTTATGGGAACAGAGTGTAACACATTCTCAAGTAGTTATCCGTATCCGATTTGCGAACTAAATTTCACTCCAGGAAAATTTGCTTCTAAGACTACTGTTGAAGCTGATCCATGAGTACAAATGCATGTGCCATATAACTTGAACAACAAGGCTCTATCGGCTAGGTTAACTAAGCAAACAGTACTGGGTAAGTAGGTGTCGTTCGCAAAAGTACATTTAATTGTATGGGCTGAGTCAAGTTCTAACTATTGAAGGAGATAAAATGAAACAACGCACCTGTCAAGCTCAGGATCTCCAGTTTCACTAAACAGATCGTCACCACCATCATATCGAGCGATTAATTCACAGTCAATACTGTATTTTTTCTGTAGATACAATGTCCACGGTTTAAAAATATAGTAGTCATAAATCTTAACACTTCTCGGTGGTTCTTCAAAAGCTGGAAAAAGCTTGCCATCTGCAATAGACATTGTACAGATTAGAAAAGACTAGCAGCCAATGTGAGCTAAAACTTGATATAGTGAAGAGTACTCTAAACCACCGTACACGGACCTTAGCCTTACAGCAGCCAGGCCCTCATGGTCTCGACACACCCTCACAGGACGGATTACAAAATGGCATCCCCTTATCCAACCGCAGGTAGACATGCGGGATGATAGTCAGGGATAGAGCTGATTAAAGGAGAACGGCAGAGACGCCTTTCCCACGGCTCCAAAGTAATGCCAAAGTAATACCGAGCCTGGAGGGCTGGGGAGGAATCCGGGTTTAGTTGGTTTGCGAGTCTCACACTAGTCACGCAGGCCGCTAGTGGCGCATGTGCGAAAAAACAATCGTCACGCCAAGTGCCGCCACACGCTATCTAGACTAACTAATTTTGAGAGCCCTTTCAATCTTAAAAAACAGAGAGCGACGTAAACTGAACGTCTCCTGACATTGCCAACCCCCGCATAAATACCTGAGTTCAAAATATGATCGATATCAATATAACCCATTTTCGTCTTGCATTCTTTTAAAAATGAGTGGGCAACCAGCCAGTATGAACAGACCGACTATCGCAAGTTCGTGTCCCGGCGTTGCTAGTTGTTTCTGTTGGACGTGTTTATCATTGTTCCGCTGCTAGATTCTTCTGCTGCAGAAAGCCCATCTAAATATAGCTCATACACATCGCTTATATAAATGTATACATATCAGTAACGAGAACGCGATTACGATGGGTGCATTTAGACAGCTTCATACGTTTGAAGCACATGAATTCATTTAACCACAGACACCGCTCGTCAGAGTCCGTAATCAAGAGTGGTTCGGCTTCAAAAACACGCTTGGACATGCAGTATCGGCAGGCAACTGTTTGTATGGTGATTGATATGCCTCTACCAGATGCTCGTAATCACATCGGTCTCCATGCTTTTTTAGAAGATTCTTCACCACTTTCTTATAGTCGCAGTTTAACCAAGAGTATCGGCATTCATCTCACGGCGCTAAGATGTATGTTTGTACCATCTATTGCTTGCAGGAGCGGCACTACTGACTGCACCGTTGGGCAAAATTAGTACGAGCTCGTTTTGGTCGGGTGCTACCGGTTATGACGCTACGAAACCCGCAAGCATATGACTCCACGTGATCTTAGCTAAAACAGGCAAACACTTCGAGAAACGGTTTTTAATCGCCTAATGTTAACGGTGTGACTTATAGGAGGCCACTATAAATATCGAGTTAACAGCTGTAGGTACAACCCACATGCTCCGAGACGCCAGTATGTTCACGAGGCACGTTGGTCTTGCCTTCCCAAGTGGCCAGTTGAGATCTCCATACAGTTACTTTCTGCAAGTCTACCACATCTAGACACGCTGTCAGTTTCTTCAGCAGAGTTTCTGTATTCTCCAAGGAACTAGAGTAGTACGATGTTTATAGTGTGCCCTGCTAGGGCTACGCAATTGTCCTCTCTGTAGTGGATTTAAATTTCAGGAAGTTCATTGTTATATATGACAGCAAGTCCTCTACTCATTGTACCTGGTCCTTCTGACTAGGCATTAAGACCTTCCGCTACACGCCAATTGGGAATGACCGTGGGCTAGGTGGTCCAGGTTTTAGTAAGGACTAACATATCAAATTGCTCCGTTAAGAGAAGTAATCGTAATTCAGGTACTACCGCGCGCCGTCTCGGGACACGCTGCAGCAGCTCGTCATGTAGGCCATTCAGGAGGCGATGGGCAAGCAGGGAGGTTCAATCAAAAGACCCCGGGGCCCTTCAAGTCTCAGAGCAGCCTCCGCTCGAGACTCCAAAGATAGTCCAATGGAACTGCAAGGGTGTCTCGTCATTGGCACTCCTTGCTTCCTCGTGTCTAGAGGGCATTGACATCTTAGTGCTAACCGGAGACCTGGCCCCTCCCGAACTCCCCTGCTTCTACGGAGCTCACGCCCTCGCACAGCGGCAAGCTGGCCGCGGCAGGGCGTGCGGTGGAACGTCCGTGTTCTACAAGCAGCGAGTTGCAAAGGTCAACATGATGGCGGGCTATGTCCGACCAGAGAACAAGAAGAACTCGACTGTGATAATGGAGAAGCTCACCCGTTGCTTCCAAGCCCTGGACAACGACGCTCCGATCGTGACGGCCGGAGACTTTAATGCGAGGCTGGACCAGCCTGACACACAGCGCACGCGCGTCACAGCGCACGATGACACTGGTGGAGACCTTCTCGGACCTCGGCTGCTAGGTGGCCAATGACACGGCCACCCCTACCTTCCAGGGCTTCTGGGGATCGTCAATCATCGACATCTTCACCACAAGTCTACATCCCTACATTGCGCGTCAAGCCCAGCTCAGCGCCTTTCTCCTGGCCGTTCGGTACCCCGGGATGAGGCCGCTCGCCGTCCTGCTCAAGAAGTCGTGCCGGCGAACGTATGATTCGCAGCGTGGCCCTACAAGAGGCTTCCTCGGTCGGGCAGGAGGACTTACCCGATTAGACAAGGCATTATCTCCGACCACTTCCGTGGCATGTTTGCCTCAGCGGACACCGTGCCAAGAGGTGTGTTGGAGTACTACGGCGCCTGAGATGAGCCAACCCAAATGATAAGAGACCTTCTCTCCGCTGAGTTCTCCATCGGAGAGGTCCTTACAGCCCTCCGCCGTCTCCGCTCCAACAAGGCATCTGGATCCGACCTCGTCTGCAACGAGAACTTGAAGGAGGCCATTGTCATGGCACCGTGCTGGACAAGCCTGTTCAACGCTTGTCTTCGCCACGGCCGCATCCCCCCAAACTGGAGCAGCGCTCTGCTGTCTGTGGTACCAAAGGGGAAGGGATATTTCAAACTCCCAACCTTATGAAGGGGCACCGCAAAGATGAGCTATTGCTACAAACTGTTTTCTGCAATTTTGACCACACGGCTATCACCGGAAGAGCAGTATAGATTCCGAGTTAAGTGGTCCACGTTAAATGCCTGCAGCTTTCTGATCGATGACGCTTAGCGAGTTCTTCAATGCCGAGGCGCCATAATGTACGCCATCTACGTGGACTTCCGCTCAGCGTTCGACTCGGCCCCAAGAGACAAGATCATCGCTAAATTAGCCGAGGCAGGTATGCCCTTAAACATCCTGCATCTGCTGGCCGCCATCCTTCTGGAGAACCCCATCTCCATCGACGACGGCGTGGTCGAACTCGGCTCCTTCCTGCAGACGACGGGCTTCGCACAGAGCGACAACCCGAGCCCTCTATTATTCTCAGTGCTGCTGGCCGACCTCCTTCGCTAGGTAGAGGGCACCCGTAATATGGTGCAGATCCTGATGTACGCTGACGACATAGTGCTCTACAGCACGTCAAAGTTCCATCTGCAGCAGTCCCTGGCAAAACTCGCAACCTGCGTGCAGAGTATTGGTCTTGAGATCAACCTGTCCAAGACCAAGGCTATGAAGTTCCACAAGGGAGGTCAAGTTGCTGGCAACGACACTGTGGCTTGCCTCGACGGAGCTCAAGTATCTCGAGAGATTCAAATATCTCGGCATCGTCATCCCTTCTAACGGCCGTTCATTTACAGAGCACATCACGAATCGGGTGAGAAACGCGCTAGTGGCATCTGTTGGGGTACAGAAGCCGCAGCTGCTCTTTCTGAAAGCTGCTCTTGGCTTCTTCAACCTTAAACTCGCCCCCGCCGGCACCTTACGGCATCCAGGTCATCTGGAGACAGCTCTCGCGACTGCACCTTGAAATGCTGGACCGCGTCAAACCGGCTTACCTCAACCGTGTAATGGGCCTGCACTCTAGAAGCTAGAACCGCATTGTGTATCTGCTGGCGGACACTCCGCTGTTTATCGAGGATCTAAAGAGATGCTTCAACCTACCAGAGACTCCCGCCTACAAGAAATTTATCCGCATGTGGGAGGACAAGATGGCGAACATCGACCCAGAAATCTTTGACACGTTCCATGCGAGGCAGCACCTGGAAGGACTTGGGCCGCACAAACCGACACATAATGACTTGTTTCGAGGTACACGGGTTCCACCACGTCCTGTGCGGGACACGCTGCTTTCACGACCTCCATCCATCATGTACATGCACTCTGTGTGGGGCCTTTTGCACAAAGTATCACGGGGCAATCTGCCCACGTGTAATCTCCTTAAGGAGCCTCTCGCAGGGATATTGTTTTTATTTTACCATTGACTATGTACCTAAAAAAGGTGATTTTAAGAATTAAATAAACGGTAGACAATTACGTTCCAATTAATTAAGTTGAAGGCAATTTGATACCCAGGAGGACCAGGAGCATGAATCCCCTTGTTTCGGGGGTCTTCATGGTCTCCTCACCCGCCCGTTGCAGAATCTTCTATAGAGCCCACAATGTAGATCTGCCTTTCAGGAAAGCAAGGAACGATTCTGTGTTTCCTGAAGTTCTCGAAGGCTTGAACATATGCGACGGAAGCGCAAAGTTTCACGGCTGCTGCATTCGGTTGTTTCTCGATATCGTTTCGGGAGACTAGCTCTAACGTCTCAATATGGCTCAACCTTGCGGCGCAAAAGCCCCCGGGGTCAACAAAGTTAACTTATCAGGGGTAGGTGTCTACTTTTACCTGTCCCGTTGTAGTTTCTCTAAAGCACACTTATTGAAAAGCTCAGCCCTCGTCATACTGCTACCTATGTGCAGAAACTTTGAAAATAATTCTGGTCCACCTTGCGCAATATGATTTACCGATCAAGATGTCAACCCAAGTACAGAATTACTTGCACTTCTGCTGTAGAAAATCTGCCTACTCATGTTGCTGCTCTCGTATCCCACAAACGAGCAAAAAAATCGCAAATTATGTTTGTGGTACGAGACATCGACAAGACTAGGCCGATCACTGAGCGCAAAGTCCTATTTCATTAATTAAAACGAATTGATTAAGCAACCAAAAAGGTCAACAACACACCAACGACATCATCGGACATCAGCCGAATCAACACGAAAGCTCGCAGCGGCAGCATCGAAACAGCAACAACGGCAACAAGCATCGCGTGCAATATCAGACTGCGTCGCGCCAACTTCGACCATGATGCACGTGACAAGAGAAACAGTACAAGGATCCTAAGAGAAAAAAATAACTACGAGATGAGCGGCGCACACAAGGCAGAACATACCTCACGAACTTAACAGTTGTTCACGATAAGGATATACTGGAAAGACCGCGGTGTAGGTCGCTTACAACTTAGCCCTAGTGAGCACGACATGAAAGAATATGCTACCGAATTATAGGAGGCGAGACCGGAGTAAAAGAAACAAAACTAGCAGGCGAAATCAAACGTATTATACTAAATACCACGTACAGGTAAGCGCCCAGCATTCGGCTGAACCACTGGATCCGACGGTCTGGCCGAAAGGAATACAGTTTCGACCGTTTCGAGGCCACTGGTTTTGGGTTTGGCGCTGAAGAACAACAACAGCCATCGAGATCTTTAGACACGAAAATAATGACACCATGGAACAAGTATGACGAGATGGAGACGTTTGTAACAAAAACCAAACATATTTTATCCCTACGCCATAAGGTCTGTCATGGCCAAGCCAGCAAGACAGAAGGACGCAGTAGACCAAAGTCGGCTCTCAGTAAAACTGTGCCGACAAGCGTATGGTCACATGTATTATCAGCTACAAGTAGACGAATCATTTTTGCATATGTACATATATACAGCCCACTTTAAAGAGCGATGCGAGATATTTTGTACGATATTGGCAAATTGTTGCTTGTATACCCGCACCGAATGTAAAACCTAGGGTTCTCCTTCCACTACACCCTAAACAGCCAAACCCACTAACGAGGTCATTTAGGGTATTATAACACAAAAATACGGAAAATCCGCCGGACCTGACCAGATTGTTCAAGAACATCTCAAAGGTGCGATGTCGGTAACCGTCCCCGTCCTCACGGTGGTGTAAAACACCTTGTCTTAGACAAGTAATCTTAGGTCAACAGAGGAAAAGTCTTCTGCTGCCATTTTTAAAGGGAAGGGTGACACTACAAAGCAATAAATTGACCACGGCATAGCACTAGCCAAAGTAGTGTATAAGGCATTTGCACCTCTTCTAGTCAAACGTTTTTTTGTAGAATGCTGTTAGGATTCACTAGCAGAACAAAGATGCTTTATTCTAGGAAGCTTGGCTAATGGAGCACTTACAGATGTAATAGAACACCTAACAATCCAAAAACAAGGCGTGACTTACGCAGCTTTTATTGATTTTACAACTGCTTGGTTTATCAAAAACCGCTCCACTTACCACTCAGACATAGATTACCAGTTCAATCACGACACACTCGAAGCATATGAACAACACACAGAGAAAGGCGGAACTGGAACCCTGTGACCAAAGTTTTACAGACAGACCCGCTGTCTGAAAGGATAATTCTTCCAAATTAACAAATGTGTTTGTAAGCACTGTAGTGAAATTGATATCAACCGATATCACGTGATGCAATGTTTGGAATTAAACACCAGCTCGTTAACAACGTGCTTGGCATGACCCGTTACTATTATCGAGGATCTACCAATAATGGTGAATAAACAACGATATTTAAATTGTGAAACAACAAATCAATAGTGTTACTACCACATGATAGACATATGGATAGCCATGCTGTGAGGTTGCACACGTCAGACCAATATTAGCCAATAGCTCTGGAAATACATTGCAGTAGCAATTCGACAGTCAAGTCACCGCCTACAATACTGAAGAGAGTCAGGTCGAAAACCGACGACATCGAAAACTTAGGGATCAACCATTAGAAGAAGATTTCAACATTGGAAGCTCCACAGAAAACTTATTTCTTAAAGCACATCGAAAGAAAGGTAAACTTTTGGATAAAGATTCGGGTCTACGGAAAAGATTCCCCTTGGACCTGCTTGGCTCTCTATACGGACAGTTTTAAAAGTTTTAAAAGAATTGCGAATTGCTATACAAACCACCTATTTGACAGTACTGTCGATTGCTGCATATCCCTTTCTAAGGCGATTGGCAACCTTTCAGTACCAAACATCATTGTTCTTGCTGTACCAAAACTGTCAGTCAAAGCGTTATTCGTTTCCACCGACTGGATGGCGTCACGTCGTAATTTCCCTACGAGTCCGCCTGCTGTCACTCCAGTGGCGGGCTTTTAATCAGTCGCACTTCATTTTCTCAACCATGCTTTTTGTGGTTTTTGCCGATATTCTTGGCGCAGCAATCACTCATTGACTGTTTTTGCAAAGCTTTTTGAACTTTGGTCAAGAGCTTGATCCTTGTGTCGAAAAAGACATTGGCCAGCCGGCTGTGCCACACAATCAGGACACTTCTTGGCTTCACGACAATATTTCATCAGCGCGGCTCTACCCAGCCTTGTCCGATGTATTAGAGCCGCTCGACCTATAACCGCGTAAACCCTTTCATGACTGAAACCGGGGTAGAGCAGCTGACAGCTGTTTCACTTTTCTCAAATGTGTCCAAAAACGTATTAAAAAAATTATGTACACGTATTTGACGATGTGGGATAGCTGAGGCCAATCCACAAAACGAGCGTCCGATTTTCGTATCTGGGTTGACCTACAACCCCTACTGTGTCGTTTCGAACGTCGTACAGTGCAGACGTGTTTTTCAAGTGCTCCGTGGATTCACCAAAAGCAAGTGAAGCCAGAACCCAGCGTCAAGAAAAGTACCTCGAACGGCAGCCGAACGACGTCAAGCATCTACCCACGGCGCAACCCCGACTGACTCTTCAGTTCCATCGGTAAAACGTCGAAATTTAGTTCCGGATCTCAGAATCCATCTTCGGGAGGAAAGCCGACACAGGTATTCGAACTGTTTTGGGTGTCGTTCCTTCTCCACCTTGCCAAAGAACGAATCATCTCCCTGCCTACTACGCCCCTGGAGTAAGCCTCTATGATCGCTAACTCTCGGAAACGTCAGCTGCCCGACCCTCCCGACGAACAAGCAGTGTTTTCGAACAAAAAACGTTCGAATACTATGGACATGGAGGTAGAGGGCGGCTGCGACCGGTGCGGAGAACAGCTGTCCAGTCTGCGATTGATGTGTAGTGGTTGTGCGAGGATTCTCCACGACACCTGTCGTATGACCGACGAGGAACCCCCGTCGCCCGCTCCTGGTGCCAAATGGAGATGTCCGAATTTGCAGCGTCGATACCGCAAACATGTCAGCGAAAGAGTTCATGTCGAAGATCGACCAGCTACCGTTCGACAACAATTTCATAAAGTTCTTCATTCACCTGACGACTAGGATTCACGCACTAGAGAGACAGGTGAGGATTCTCGAGGCTCGTCCACAATCCACGACTGATGGTGCGGCGCCGAGCGACCCTCATTCTCAGTCGACCCAGTCGGACACAGGAAGTGGCAGCCAGACTCCAAAGCGTCAACACACCAAATCCGTGCTCGTGATTGGCGACAAGAATCTCAAACAGCTTCAGCCGAAGATACTCGACCGGCTACCGAGAAAGAACTCAGTAGCGATTCGAACGTGCTCGAAGGCGGACTCCGCTTCAACACTAGCGGAAATCGATTCATTCCTGAAGGAAAACCCTCAACCGGTTCAAGTTATCATGCACGCAGGCTATGAGGACTGCATGGAATTCAAAACGGGTAGTTTTTTAAGCAGCATCAAAACCCTCGGTCTTGCTCTGAAGAAGGACCGTCCAAACTGCTCCTTATCCGTCATCACTGTCCCACAGTTTCATCAGGAATGCAAGACGGCGAACGACTCCCTCATCGCGAACCAGGAACAGTGGAACCTCGACGTAATCAATATGACTCACCCCCACCGTCAGATTGTACATAAAGGCCTTGACACGTACAGCGGCTGTGAGAACGTCAAGGTGGCGGTGGCCACGGCGATCGCTAGGAAAGCTGCCGCTTTTTTGGGTGTCAAATTGACGAACAGGAAGCCGCCGAATGCGCCCTCGGGCACCAACGAACAGACCAGTGTCCGAACGCAGAGGAAAGAAAAGACAGCGGTTCCGGTCGGAAAGGGCGGCAGATCGCCGCAGATCTCCTCTCTGTTGGACCTCCTATCGGAGTGTCAAGCTCCGGGTGGACAGCCTCCGAGGCAGCAGAGGCAGAAACAGAAACAGAAAGGGCAGCCGAGATTACGCGAAGCACGCGTCGAGCCTCCCGTGGCGAGGAAACCGTCCAGACGGCCCGCGAAACCGACTGTCGCGGATATCATCACGGAGGCGCTCCTGGCGAGCTCGCAAGTTCCCCATCCCCGCTCACGGTTCCGCCCGCAGAACTAACCTTAGTTCTCTGGAACTGCGAGGCCATCGAGTCGTCCGTGCAAATGCTTCCAGAAGCAGCATACGACGTTTTTGTCTTAGTGGAATGTTGCATGTTTTGGTCTTAGTGGAAACATGGGCCACGAAGCCCGTGGAAATCCCCAATTTCTACTCTGTTTGTTGTAACGCCTCCCGGACGCACAAAGTGGGTCGCCCGAAAGGCGGCGTCTCAATCCTGTACAACCAGAAACTAGGAAAGATGAAGACCTTACTGGCCGAAGAAAATTGTATTGTGATTGAAGGAGAACTCATCAACGTTGTCGCGATGTATATACAACCGCCGAGCAGTGAAGGAGAGATCGAGCTTGAGGAGAAGCTCATCCGCTGCCTTCAATTGGTCTGCGACAAGGGCAACACTGTACTTGCAGGACACTTTAACGTCCGCTACGACAAAGCGGATGAGAGAAGAACTATCAGCTTCGCAGACACGCTCTCTGATTTCGGGCTGTGGATCGCAAACGACCCGAGTCGACGTACGTTTGAAGGGCCGATGGGGTCGTCGACGATCGATCTATTCGCTACGAACCTCACGAGAGAGGAGGTTCGCTTTCGAGGGAGCAGCAACAGTCTGCGAGAGGGCAGACTCCTGACAAACCACATCCCGGTGAGCATTGAAATTTGCCTACACCAGAGGCTTCGGACTACGGCAAGAAGCCAGCCACCTTCACGGCGACTGAACATCGCGAAGGTCCTCGATGTTGCGACCACCGTAGCTCCGATTGGACCCAATGACGATCTCTCTGTCTACAGCGAACGACTCACCGCAAGTCTGAGAGAATGCGCTGAGCCGTTTCTTCGAAGAGCCGGCCGACCCTGGTGGACACCGGCGTGTTCAGAAATGAAACGCAGACAGATCCAGGTAGAAGATTCTGTGCGAGTTGCAACCCTACATGAGGTTTCTTCTGACCAGGGCGAAGGCTGCCTACCGTTCCACTCTGAGGTCAGCCAAGACGGAATTCCTGTCAAAGAGAGAACTGAAGCTTGTGCTGGAGGCCGAGAAACATCCGTATGTCTGGCTTCGAGGGTCAAGAGCGAGGAGAACGGCGTGCCCCGTACAGCAGGAAACCCTCCAGAATCACTTCAAGAATATCCTCGCCGCGAAGGATACGATACCAACGAGCATTCCCCAGGTCGACACAGAGTGGCCGGATTGGATGCAAGAGTGGAGATCACGACTTCAGGCAGACTTCACAATCGCCGAGGTCTTCGAGGCAGCAATCCCCCTCCCCCGCGGAAAAGCGTGTGGAATGGACGAGGGCTACAACGAATTTATCAGCGGCGCGACGGAACTCCTGCCCCTCTGGACCGCCCTGTTCAACGAGTGTCTGAGAAGAGGGGAGATCCCGAAGAACTGGCGGGATTGTCTCCCGATTCTCATCCCGAAAGGGAAAGGCTGCCCGTCTGACCCGAAGTCCTGGCGGGGAATCGCCAAAAAGTCGTGCGTTTATAAACTTCTGTCAACTCTCCTCACACGCCGACTTACCCCGTTCCTCGAGGCCTGCAACGTAATCCCTGATGAGCAACATGGTTTTAGAGCTGAAAGATCTACGCAAACAGCTTGCAGAATACTCAAAGACAAGGTCGAGAAAGTTCTTAGGAAATCCCGCCAGCCACTCTACGCACTCTTCGTCGACTTCAAGAGCGCATTTGACACCGGCTCAAGATCAATCGTTATCGAGAAGCTAGCCTCAAGTGGTGTCCCGACGAAGATCCTCGGCCTGATCGGTGCTATCTTACAGAAGAACGCGATTCTAATCGATGATGGCGTGGCTATTAGGGAGCCAATCGAGCAAACCACGGGCATTGCCCAGGGTGATACTCTCTCACCCTTGCTACTTTCCGTTTTCATCAACGACTTGCCGTCGTTCCTATCAACGAAACACCCTCTTGTGGAGACGCTTATGTACGCCGACGACGTATGCGCCTACAGTACCAGCTGTTTTCATTTGTCTCAAGCGGCAAGAACGCTGGAGAAGTACGCGAGCCGCGTAGGTCTGACCATAAATGATCTAAAAACCGAGGCTCTAAAATTCCGTCGGGGAGGGAGGCTCGCGGCCAGTGACCAGATCCAGGTGAACAGAGTCCCAATAAAGTTCGTAAACAACTTTACGTACCTTGGGATCGTGTTCACGACGAGTGGATCGTCGTTCTCTCGACACATAGAGGAGCGATTCAGAAAAACTCTGATGGCCTCTTCATCGATATCGGACCCGTATCGCCTCTCGTTGGAAACCGCCTCTAAACTCTTCATGCTCAAGCTAGCCCCATGCGCTGCCTATGGAAGTCGAGTTGATCTGGGAGCATCTTAGCGAGCGAGACCTTCGAACACTCGACAGAGCCAAATCGACGTTCTTAAAAAGAGTTCTTGGCGTCCACACAAATACGCGAAATCGTATGGTCTACCTCCTGACGGGAGAAAAGCGATTTGTGGAGGAGATCCAACAAAAGTTCAAGCTTGAAGAGACGACGGCATTTGTGAACTTCATGAACAGGAAAAGAGAGGAGATCAGCGACGTGAGCCCACAGTTCTTCACTTCGCCAGCAATGACAGACGACACATGGAAGAATCCGGATCGGGCAAACAGGCACGTGGTGGTCAAATTCTCGACCCACGGCTAACATCATGTGGTCTGTCGAACGGAGTCGTTTCACGACCCAGTCGAATCGTGTATCTGTAAATATTGCGAAGGCCCTTGTGATCTGTATCATGCCCAAACTTGTACATACCCACAGTCTCTGAATCAGCTCGAAAGACTTAAGAGTAAGCTGGGGGGACTTTCTTGATTAACCGGAGTACTTGTGTACTCCAATTTTAACTAGATAGAGTATTACACAGACAGTGTGAATAAAAGAAATTGAAAAAAATACAACCCCTTCTAGCAGAAAGAAATAAATAATCGGGGAAATCTATAACATGAATGAATTCCTCGCCATCTCTGTATTTGGCCTACTCCTTCAATCAGGTCGCAATTACCAAATTGCGACCTGAATGCATTCTAAAATACTACTGAGTGTTTATCTCACATTGAATACATAGATTCGACATATCACAAAACCTAGCCAAGGGTTTAGGCCAAATGTGTGAAACAGACTACTAGCGGCTCCGATATAAATATAAATAGGTGATTACCTGTTCCCTCTAGTTTGTTACAGCGTGCTCCATACTGCCAAAATGTTCTGCAAATGCAAACGTATTAGCACATATTTGTATTAAAACTTACACCTAGCAGTTTACAGTAACTGATTTGCAGCACCTAGCTTATATTAAACAGCTTGCCGTTAAGCGTGTTTGTGTTTACATTTAGCAAGCGAATCAAAAATCTATAATGTAGTATATAAACAAAATTGATTTTATCATTCAGTTACTCAGTGATGTCCAACGCCGGCTTTATCCAAAAACGTGATTTTTCTTCCATCTTGTCAGATTAGCGCGGTGATAATTCTACTCCAATACAAGTAAATTAACAGCACTTCGTACCTCGCCAATGCTATACTATATACAAACAAATAGGGATGTTAGGTGTGCATAAGAGCCGCTTACCTTTCCAGGCCGAGTGCAAACAGATTGTTGACCCTTTTGGTATCGGTATACACTGTGTACCTGTGTATGGTATTATTTCGTCCCATAAAATATGCACGCTTGTTATTGCGACTTGGCATTTTTACCTCGCCGTCGCGAGCAACATCTGGGTCGTAGTATCTGTATCAAAACCACGGAGAAGAAACACGAATCTGTTTGTTTATAGCCTGGTAGTTTTGACGACATTTCATTACTACGTTTTAATCTATATCCTGGACGTAATATGCAAATGCAATAAATGCATATATAGTGCAAATACGTTGATAAATTGGGGTAACAATTCATATATCTGATATCTGTCTTCTACTGTCATCATGCTGGCTTAGCTCTCTCTTCCGATTTTTACAACACGCCTCCTGCCAGAGATGCCTATTGTCAACCAAGGCAATCAAGTACTTCGATAAGAAATAAGCTACGTAGACAATAGTCGCCGGCACTGTACAGAGGCACACACGAAGGCGTAAATTTATTTCTACTCAATCAATAGTCTCTTGCTAAAGTTCGCTGTTCCTTCCTATAGGGCTTGCATAACGAAAGCCGAACTGCCTTATTCAAAAAAAGTCTATTAACTCTACGTGACCACGCACGTATGTTGAAGACCTTGGAAACTCGGCGGTGAAATTAACTAGCGTTGAGCTTGTCGTGAGGTGGTCCGATGAAAGCGAGGAATAAAGAAGAGCTGCCATTGCCTTAAATCACGGTAACTCAAAACAAAGCTGGGTTGTTCTCGCATTTTTGCAATTAAGTGGTAGCGACTTATGCAGTAATATGTCCTTGGACAGCGTCGCCATCATACTAGTTTTCTGACTGCGCGCTTTAAGCTGGCAGTGCGCATGTTTACTGCTCACTTACCGTACTCGACATCTCAAACTTCTTCGTGGTGTATTTGTTATATTTTTAATAACTAACTGAAAAATACGGTACGCACACACGGACACCACCGCAGGGAACTCGTCTGCAAGTGCGGGCCGGTAGTGGGGGGCTCCAACCCACTAAAAACCAGTCACGTCCCAATCCCCGCAACCGATCGGGAACTGCATAAGCATAACCTCAAACGACCGAAAGGAGAGAGTAGTTCAAGCATTTAGCTATCCCGGGATGCCCCGCGGGATGATGTCGTGCAGTAACGGCTTTTCTTCTCCTTGGCGCGCCGTATGTTTTCCATAGTGCAAGCAATGCTGGTCCAGTCGTCGCGTGACCTAATCATAATCTGTATGATCGTTTTAAGGGTGCCGTCGTCAGCCCTAGGTAGACCCGCACGCTGAGAGGCCCATTCCGGGCACCATTAATTGTATGTTCAGGTGTGTCCTCTAATTCGCTTTGGCAGTACTTGCAGAATGGAGATGTGGTTTTGCCAACTCTGAACAAATATGACTGGAAATCACCGTGTCCTGTAAGGACTTGAATTATGTAGAACGTCAACTCGCCACCTGGCCAGGTGCATCCAGGCCCTGATATCCGGGATCAGAGTCCTTACTCGGTACCCGGGACGCTCCGTCCTGAATGGAGTCCCATTCGGCCCCTCCGCTTTTTCTATGTCTTCCCACAAGCGGCGTCGTTGCTTTCAGGTCCCAGGGGACTGTGCTAGCCAGAACTAGGACGGCCGCTGTGCTGAGTGTTCTATAGGCCATCGTGATACGCAGAGCAGCCACTCTTTGGGATTTGCGTACGAGTTGGCCTGTTGTTGACTGTGGACAGTGTGGTTGACGGCTACACCGGAGCTGCAAATAAAACTATGGACTCAGCTACCGACATTATAAGGCGCCTTCTTAACTTCCGTGGGCCATTGTTGTTTGGCATCAGCCGGGTTATCTTGTGTGAGACCTTAGTAGCCTTTTCAAGACTTGTGTGGGGTGTGTTCCGTAGTCCCCTGTCTAGGTACATTCCAAGATAGCGGTCGGTGTTGACAATCTTGATCTCCTGGTCGTCTAGAATTAGTTTCAAGAAGGTGCACTTCCTTGGTTCGATTAGGGGAATCGTCCGCATAGGCCAGCAGTTCAGTGCCTTCTGGAAGGTCGTCTAAACGTAAGACGTCATCGTATGCTAGGTTCCATAGAAGGGGTCCTAGGATCGAGCCCTGGGGAAACCCGGCTGTCATGTCAAACTCGGAAGCCCTGGCTGACTATGCGCCTCTCGCTCATGTAGGACGAGATTGCCCGGCGCAGGTAGGGCGGGACTCTTCTTGAGTAGTGTGTCCAAGATTACCCTCCAGTGCAGGCTGTTGAATGCGTTTTTAACGCAAAACAACCAGTTGCAAGCTCTAGTACGAGACGGGGATTGGCGCAGGGCTTCTGCCTTAGTAACCATCTGCTCTATCGCTGATAGGACTGATCGGCCCTATCCGGAATCCATATTGTGTTGGCGAGAGGAGGCCGTGCTCTTCTGCAAAGCATTGTACGACACACATTTATGTTGCTGCGCCTTGCCCTGGTGGCTTTTCTTCTGGCCCAGATGCAGCGTCTACGGGCTAACGCAATTTCCTCGTTCCACCAGTATTTTGGTAAGGCAAACCTGTAGGGCATAGAGTGTCCGCGGTCTTTGAACGGCTTGCTACAGACCTCTTGCAGCATGTTTTGCAAGTCCGGGCGCACTGGGGTTTCCCTCTTGTCTAAAATGTTTGTCAGCTTGGCCCGGAGCATTTTGTTATCTTGCGGCTTCCACTTTAGTGTCCTTGTTAAAATCGGAGAGGGTGTTAAGGTGGTTGCTTTACTGACGTCACATTCTATACAGTAGTGGTCGCTAAGATTTTCTTCGTCAAGCAGTACGGTCCAGTTTAAAACTTTAAAAGCATGCTCGCGTTTGCAGATTGTCAGATCTAGGTGCGATTCCATTCCCCGGCGGTGGAAGGTAGGATTCGAGCCCTTGTTCAGGACAACCATGTCCCCCGCCGCTAGCCATTCTAGCAGCACTGTACCTCTTCTGTTAGCGTTGGTAGACACCCTAGTAGTTGAAGCAGCATTAAAATCTCCAGAAAAACTACCAGTGGCAGTGAGCAGCTCTTAGCTGACTACTCCATGTCTTGTAGCATTCCTACGAGGTCCTCGAGCGTTCCGTTGAGGCTGCTATAACATGAGTAAAAGCGGTCAATCCCGTCCATGTCAACCCATAAGAAAGATGAAGCCACACCTGTGTCCGTTTCTCTATAGCAATTTAGCGTGTTTTGAATTATACACGTGTTTCTTCGGTCGTCTACCACCCATGTTGATAGATTTCTTTCGGCCAGCTTAACATTTGGCTTACTTATAAGAGAGATAGCCGCTCCTCTTTTCTTCCCAATCTCATCTAGCATTAGATGGGAAGCACGACTTCTATTGCAGTTTACTTATATTACTTTAAGTTGCGTCATTGGAGTTTTGAGACTTAGCGGCTTGTTGGTCCATTGTCGGTGACCGTATGCGTCTTCTAAAACCATCGTCCTCTTCAGCAGGCGCGTTTACTGTGTGATCTGGATCATCTTGGACGTTGTTCGGTGGGGATTTTGGGTGGGAAGTCGGGTCTGGGAGAGCTGCAACGGTAACCCGAGGCCGCCTCGTTCGCGTCTGGCCTCTGTTATTTTAGACCAGTAGTTTGGGCATACCGAGGAGTTGGCAGCGTGTTCGGCAACTCCACAGTTATAGGACGAGGGGTCCTTTGTGCATCTATTTGAGATGTGACCCAGTTCGCCGCATTTATGGCAGCGTTTGATTGCCACCAACTCAAACGTGCATGTCCGTGCCTGGTGCCCAACTCTTTGGCATCTCTGGCATGTGGGCACATTAACCCACTCGAAAATTGGGCAAGGTTGTTTGTAGTTGATGGGTGTGCAATAAGTAACGCTCACCAAAAGCCTCCAACTAAGCTTTTGAAGCGCCTGCGTATTAGTGCTAGAAAGAACGAAAAAGAATAAGAATAATGAAGAACACACAGGGACAGACCGAAAAGGGGAAACGCCATCTTAGAATCGACCAGGGGATGCACAAAGTCACGTGGTACCCTTAGGCAATTCAATTGGTATCGTTAAGTTGTAAACATAAGTCAATAATAATCACACTACACTAGATACTCCCGCATTAGAAAACGCAGATATCATTAAAAAATACAACAGACGAGAAGGACTACTACGATCAGAGTATCCGCACTTTGTCGCGAAAGGGTAAAAACTTGAAAGCCACCAACAGACAATTGTTGCCTCTTGCATATAAGCAAATAAAAATGTTATAGTATATAGTACACATACCGAGCAAGATGGCTTAGTGGCAAAAGCCTTTGCCTTGCATTCGGGAGGCCTGGGTTCGAGACCCAGACCGGCCACTCTTAAATTGGTTTGGTAAAATGGTTTCCAATTTAGACAAGGTAAATGCCGGAGTGGATTAAACATTAGCCATGACATGAAAAAACCGTACACGGGCATAAGCCTTACGGAAAAACGTAAAAAAAAATTAATAATTAAAAAATATATATATAAAAAAAATTAAAGCCGCTTTGCAAAAGGTACACTGCGAGACAAGAAAATGGTTACGGTAGTAAATTAAATAAAAGCTCTACGTGCAAGGATTACAAAGGAAGAAAACTATCGCAGTAGTCAACATTTCTATAGATTATGGAACAGAAGGCCGGTAGTGCTTCTTCCGCCTTGGCAAACAAACGTGATTGGATAACGCTTATTTGCGCAATGCAGACCTCTGCTACTGTGTTGCTTGTTTGGCGCCAAAGAGTGCGGACGTGTGTCGACGGAGCTCCGAGGGTTTACGCTTGCTTGGGTGAATACAGGCCGGTAAACCTAGAGAGTGGCATACCATAGTGATGTGTGAAACTCAGTGACCATTTTGGTGTGTTCTGCGTGGCCGTGAAACGGAGTGGTAAGGAGCTAGTGTTCCGTGAAGTTCAAACAAAACCTTTTCGGTAGAGTGAAGCAAAACGAAACCACCCGCGCAGCGGTTGGAGGACTCAGAACGGTCCGCCGCGGATTCAAATTTGGATTTCTAACGGCTGCACAACTAAGGACGGTGTCGTCTGTGCGTTCGCCGACCTCCGAGGCTGAGAGACGAGTGACGCAGGCAAGTTGGGATTTCGGCCGCTAGGTGGCGCTTCAGTCGGTGAGTGCCCTCGCCCAATGAGCGGTGCTTCTAGGAATTGATCGCGCCCTCTGCTGGCCTCCTGCGACCAGTGTTGAGGCTGCAACACGAGAACGGTCCCACCTTATATAGGTACCCGTTGGACCAGACGCTCTAGGAAGTCTCCTGCTTGGTCCACGGAGAGAGGGATTTGGTCGGGAAATACAGACGGCGCATTAGGGCGTAGGGTTTGAGCGACCTTGACATTGTGTCAAGCTCAAACACGATGAGCTCCCAGGGTAGGGACAATAGGCGAAAAATGCCGGCGATATTCGCCCCCTCGGGGCTGACGCAAAGGACGCCAACGCAAGGAAATGGAGGCGAAAGAACGGAAACGACAGAGACGAGCGAGGGAAGAATGGAAGAGAGCCAACCGAAGAAAGCTCTGGGGGGAGTGTTCATACACACCTACAGCTCAGAGGATGACTGCGGGGAGGATGTGAATACGCAGGTAGTGGTGAAGGGAGACCAAAACTGTGCGGGAAAACAGGCAATGGACAACGAAAGAGAACGAGGAGAAAAAAGGGAAGAGCCGGAAGATCACGGAAAAGACGTCGAAACAAACCCCGAAGCGAAGACGAAGGACTGAAACACCTGCAGACGCGAGTGATGATGAGTGTAACGAGAATGATGGAGGCTTAGAGGATAACGGACCATGGCTGGATTATCTTTAGTCAAAGACTAAGGGCGGGGTCAGAACCGTGCCTGAGTTGCCTGTAAAGGTTTGGCCAATGAGAAGAATTGAGCCTAAAGACGCAGACGGAACTGCCGAGCAGATGCGCACCTGGTCCAAGGTGTTGAGTCAACTAATCGTGCGATACCCGCATACCCAGATGTTTATTAAGGACGCCGTTGGGCAGGTAGGTAAGTTTTCCCTAAAATACAAGCGTCTTTCCAAACAGAGAGACCGTGAGTGGATGGGAAAGCTCGAAGCCAAAAAAAAGCGGGTAGAATCACTCGAGATCGAGCTATCAGAACTCAGGCGGACATTCACGCAGGCTTCGGGCAACAATGAGGCAGACGCCTTACTAAAGGCTAAGGCCGAGCTCGAGGAAGAAGTCCGAAAGCTTGCTGGGGTGAACAGGGTGCTCGAGCTGCACGGAAACTCACTGTGTTCGAAATGTAATCAGAAGCTCGATAAGGAGCAGATGGCGAGAGAGGCCGAGACGGCTGCAACGATCGACACGGCCTTGGAAGCGGCAACCCGAAACAACGACGTAGAGGAGACGGCACGCATAGTGTTAAAGAGATGGCCAGAGAGATGCTTCAAAAGGGTGAAGCTAACCCATAGGGGGATTGGGAGCCCTAGAGAAGCGCGAGGACTCATTCTGATGAAGGGATCGGAGAGAGACAGAGGACTCATCAGGAGGAACATGTGCTTTCTCAGTTTCCCGGTGCGGCAGCGCTGGCCGACCTTAAACCAGGAAAGGTGGCGGCACTTAGATGCAAAAGCGACTTTGAGGTCGTCGGCGACGGCGAGATAGACAAAGAAGGGGAGACGGAGGGAATACACCAGAGTCCCCCGGAGGCGTCACGAACGCTAGTGGCCGGGATGGTCCCCTTGGAGGCGACCTCGGCCGACTTAATTAGGCTTTTTGGTAGACTCCTGCATACCCTTAATGTAGATAGGCGGGAGGAGGCACCAGCTGTGGCTGTGACCGAGGAGCTGGGAGACTACACGATTCCTCAGATCCCTGAGGCGTGCTGTCGGGTACTCGACTGTGATGTCGAACTCATTGTTAGAACACCGCCTGCGGATCGAAGCTTACCAAAAGAGGCAACAGCTTACTAAAAGCGGCAAAACCCATACCACTGTCCGGGTAAGGAAGATTGAGGGTAAAACTGCAGCAGAAACGCTCATGAGCGTGCGAAAAAATGCAGACCTCAGAGCGGCGGGCGTGGTATTGGCCGCGCGCGGAGGACTAGCCACGACCGAAAGTGGGGACGTTCTCGTTAGAGTGACCGGCACAAAGGCATCAACAGGCACAGTTGCTGAGACGCTAGCACAATCGATCAACACAAAGGTTGATTGCCGAGACTCTGGGGGACCGCCAAAGACGATCGTACTGCGAGACGTGGACCCGTTTGCGGACAGCGACAGCATCGAAAAAACGATCAGGCGAGAGTTGAGCATGCCGGCAGATATGCGCATGCGCACAGAAGACCTGCGGTCCGGCAGGACAGGGCGATATCAGTGTCTTGTCGTTCTCCCGACTGCGGCGGCAAAAAGACTAGTCGACATGAAGCACCTGCAGATCGGTAACACCACGTGCCGGGATTTGTTTAGCGTACCAAGATGCTTTAACTGCCAGAAGCAAGGCCACGTGGCTAAAGACTGTCAGAAGGAGAAAGCGCAAGGCCGACGTCGGGCACCTCCTTAGTGCGTGCACTAGCGAAACCGGGCATTGCTATATTTGCAAAGTCGACGGGCACTCGGCTTCGTCAAGCAAATGCCCAGTGCTGGCAACAAAACTTGAGGAGCTGAAAGAGGCTGCTCGTAAGAGTAACCTCGAGAAGTTCGAGGGTGAAAGGAAGCGGAGAGAAGCATCTGAGCAGGAGGCTAGGGCGCGCCAGGAAGCGGCCGAAAAGAAGCGACAGCGCAAACAAGCTAAACAATTGACTACGGACAGCGAAGGTTACAGCAGGAGAGGGCGTGCTGCCATCAGCGCCGCTGTCGCTGGCGCCACAGCCAAGGGAGGGGAAGTCAATGGTACTTCTAATGATTAGAATACTTCAGGTGAACCTCAAGTGGCTTAGCGTGGGTGGAATTAGACGGGGTGGGTGTTCTCTACTCGTGCTATTTTTCACCTAATAGGGAGATACAGGAATTTCAGGTTTTCCTGGGTCAACTAGGCCGTAGCTTAGGCACGCACGAGGGAAAAACCATTGATTGTTACCGGGGACTTCAACTCGGCCAGTACTGCATGGGGTAGTCGTAACACCTCGGAAAGAGGACAAATCTTACTGGAATGGATGGCAGAGCAGGGCCTTATGGCTGTCAACGACGGGGACGTTCCGACGTTCTCACGGGCAGGGAGGGAATCCCACGTAGATCTCACGCTTGCCAACGAACGGGCATTCACGGCGATAACCGGGTAGAGGGTCGATACAGTTCATAACCACAGCGACCACCGCTTTATCTGCTTTGAGGTACGAGCCCCAACGGCGACGCTTCCAGCATCACCTACCCGGAGCAGATGGTGGCAGATGAGACAGCTAGAAAAGGAAGCGCTAGTAAAGGAGATCGACGCGAGGTGTCGGACAATGGGAGTGGGAACGGTAGACGAAAGTCGACTCATTGAAACACTCAGTGCCGCATGTACAAAGGCTGGCCCGCCCCACCCGAACGGCGAAGGTGCCCGACGGCACCGGTCCGTTTACTGGTGGAGCAAAGTTATCGGGGAAGCGAGAAAGCGATGCACAAGGCTAAACAGGGCGTACTAGGCAACGCAGCTGGCTGAGTGGAAGGTTGAACCGAGGGGAGAGGGGGCTAGACGTTGACGAGCAATCGGCCACACTCCTAGAAAGTTACAGAGCTGCCCGCGAGGACCTTCAAGGCCTCATCTCATCAAGAGTAAGGTACAAGCGTGGAAACAGCTGGCAGAGGACGTGGAGAAAGACGTGTGGCGGTTGGCGTACCGAATCGTTATGGACAAGCTTCGGGCGCCTTCTCCGAGACCCCCGCCAGATGTTCTAAAGGATCAGGTTCATAGCTTGTTCCGGTTCACTGGTGGAGAGGCGACGGGGAGGAGCCTCTGGTTGCTGAAGAAGATATTCCCGAGGTGACGTTGGAGGAAGTCGAGCGAGCATGGCAGCGATTGACACCCGGTAAAGCACCCGGCCCGGATGGAGTACCTCCTGGAGCGGCGAAGCTACTGGTGCAGCGATGGCCGAAGCTGTTTTAAGCACTGGTTATGCGTCTTCTAAGAGAAGGGCGATTTCCGCGGCTGTGTAAAAACGCCAACCTGGTCCTAATCCCCAAACCAACGGGAGAGAGCAATGCTTTAGCAAGTAGTTCTGCTTACCGGCCTATATGTCTTCTTGACACAATGGGCAAGATATTAGAATGTTATCGTTGAGAGGCTCAACGCTGAGATTGAGTTCAAAGGGGCCCTCTCAGACGCCCGGTACGGTTTCCGTAAGGGAAAGTCCACGCTTGGAGCCCTTATACGGGTTTTGCAACGGGCGACCGAACAGTTAACGAGGACCCCGAAAACAAGAGACTTCGTTGTGCTCGTTCTCCTGGACGTCAAGAATGCCTTCAACTCGATGAGCTGGGAGGTGGCCATGGATGCAATGAGGCGCAAGGGCATTTCGCCATACATTCGCCGGATATTTTCGTCCTGCCTATCGGAAAGAAGGCTGTCGGCCGGCGGTCAGGAGTATGAGATCTCTGCGGGGGTTCCTCAGGGGTCGGTCTTAGGGCCGATTCTGTGGAACCTAGCCTATGACGGGGTCCTCGAGCTGCCGGACCTACCGGCGGGTGTTGAGATGGTGGCCTATGCCGATGACTTGGCGCTGGTTATCACGGCACGGGAAACTGGGGCCCTGGAGTATGCCGCTCATGAAACCTTGGAGCAGATGGCAGAGTGGATGGAAGACCATTCTCTCAGACTGGCCCCGCACAAGACGGAAGCAATGTACCTTACAGGCAGGAAGAAAACCCGGAACATCTGCCTGCGTCTAAACGGTCATCCCGTCAAGCTTGCTCGGACAGCAAAGTATCTCGGAGTGGTGCTCGACAAAAATCTCAATGGATCGGCGCATATCCAGCATACGGCTGGTAAAGCCCACAGAGTCGTGGCCGGCCTGGCTGCACAGAAGGCAGGCGGCGCCTGCTGGCCAGTGTAGCAGAGTCGGTAGCGCCATACGCGGCTCCAGTGTGGGCAGACATGGCGCTGAGGACACAAAGAAACAGGAGAGCGCTTTGATCGTCACAGCGGCCGGTAGCCATTCGTGTCTGCCGGGCTGACCGCACGGTGTCGACCGCGGCCCCCTTGGTCCTGTCTAAGATGCTGCCATGGGATCTGCTGGCAAGTGAACAGGCCGAAAGATGGAAGAATGGCGATCTAGACTTAACAACGGCTAGATCGAGAACAATCGCCCGGTGGCATGAAGAATGGGTCGCAGTGCAGCCGGGAGACCCTCGGAGGCTGCCCGCGGGGAGCTGGACCAGAGACCTCATCCCTAACCTGAAGGCGTGGTACGACTGCAACCACAATGAGCTGTCTTATGGTACGACACAGGTGCTGACCGGGCACGGCCAGTTCCAAACGTACATGGTAAGAATTAACAAGGCGAGTGTTGACATCTGCGCGTTATGCAGATCGGGTGAGACGGACGATGTCGAGCACACAGTTCTGCGGTGTCCGGCCCTCCAAGAAGCCAGAGACGCGGGTGCGACCACCGTGAGAAGAAAGCCGATCAAGAAGGTTGTAGCACACATGCTGACTTCGGCGAAGGCGTGGAGGGAGTCCTGTGCCTTCTTCGAGACTATCATGTCCTTAAAGGTGGCCAAGAAAACTGCCAGGAAAGCTCGTTTCAACAATAGCCCCTGATCCAGTCGAGAGGGAGCGCCCGTGGGTGACAGGGAAAAAAAGGGAAATAGGCAGCAAAGGCGAACCAGCCTTGGGATTAGGCAGGGACAGCCAGGGACGCTCCAGGCGATGACTCTCGACGCATCCCCAGGTGGCGGAGCTGTGGAAGGCGTTAACGGTCTGGCTGACGCGTCTGAGCTGTAGTCTCATGTCTGTACCAAGGCAGACATGAGACGATGGATGATGCCAGATTGGAGTAGAATGTAGGAGTTGGTGCAACACCACTTCCATGGATTCGAAGCAATGCCTACGCAGTTACCAATCCCTGGGGGTGGGGGGAAGCGGGTTTACTGGGTTTGCGAGTCCCAGACTAGTCACCATGGCTAGGGTGGCGCATGTCCGTCTAGGATTCCCGTAATCCCCCAAAGTAATGCTGAGAGGTTTCTGCAGCAGTAAAAAAAAAGACCTCTGCTACTCAGATCTTCTGTCAGCTCATCGTCCTTTCCGTTAGTGGCGGCAGTGTCTATACGAAAAGTGAAGTCGCTGCATATCAGTGTAGGCAACATCAGGTTAACCTGCCAAACCCGCACTGATAACATAGGCTGCCTTGATATTGTCGTACAGAGGTGGCAGGAAAACCATTGCGGGGTTGAATTTACCTGCGATGGGCGCTAACCATCTTTTATCTCGACAAACGCATTACATGTGAAGCAACCCTGTTTGTAGGCAGGTTGATATTTCACCTACTATATTACCTCGTCCTTTTAACAAAAAGCTTTGTCAAGAGATGGGACCTTCGCAATTTGTGGAAATGCAGTTCTCTCTGTAAAACAGGTTTCCGTTAGGACTACAATGTGCCCATTATAGGATAAACGGTGCTAGTCTGGTGCTAGGCATAGTGCCCCAGATAAACCCTCACAATTCTACATCAGTACTTTGTAAACGCTAGTAGCGTCATGTAGTCCCTGTGGCGGCTGAAAACTCACGCCCATTGGCGTGAGTTTTCGGCAATGTGTCATAAATGCCGTCATTGACAGCAACACTGAAAATGTAATTTGCCCTAGAAGTTTTTAAACAGCACGCACTCCAACTTGCCTAATGACGTTGCTTACCCTTATAAACGTGATTAATTAACGAACCGTTTTCAAGACTAGCTAACAAATTATCTTTAATAAAACTGCAGTTGAAGTTGTGCAGGCTGGATATGTGCAGGCGTTATGGTAACTCATCAAAATAAGGAAACCAGAAGTCAGGTCTTTTTACTTGACCACACCTCTCTTTGGTACGTTTTGGTGCTGGTAGGTCTGCTGTGTTAATAGTACTGCTTGGTCAGGGCAACATAGGAGCTGCAAGCTAGAGCGCCAAGGACTACAAACAATTCTTTTTTTCTTGCTGTAACTTGTTTTTCTTTGTTTTCTTCTCTGCTAGGACTAACAAACTTTCATACAGCCTCGAATCCAGTATGTTTGCATTCTGCAATCTTTAAAAACAATGGAATTAGACAAGATGGCGGCGCCCAGTAGTGAACCGTATTTCGCATGTAGCTCCGTGATAAAGAGCTCGTTTGAGTGGACCCAGTGACCTTTTTGTCTTGTATGTGTAGCCCATGTAAAGTGCTCATCACCGCGCACCGGTGTAAGGGCAAACCCGCCCGCTCGGTGCCCTGGATGTCCTGAACTGGAAGGCGCCCGCCCAAACGGCATCCTGTTTGAGATCTGCGGATTAGCCGTCTCGCAGCGGCAAAATACAGTCCGAGTGTCGGAGCTTGAGCAAATAGTCTCCCAGCTTCGTCCCCGCCCCACCAGGAACAACATAGGCACATCGGGAGTAGAAAACGAGAAAAACTTCCCGCCAAGCTCGTAATTGATTCTAACGTCTCAGGTGCGTCCACCGTCACCCGTACTGTTGGTGAACAAAACCAACAGCAACAACAGTGCCAGGGGAAGCAGAGACACCTAGTGCAACCGCAGACGCCTCTCACAGACGTGGCCAAGAGGGTGTCAACAGCGCCAGCAACGGCAGGAAGAGAGCGGCTGAGCGGCAGCAACGACAGCGGGAGAAGCTGCAGAAAGCTGACGTTGCCTGGGCCGCCCAGGGTCTCGAACGCTAGGGTTTGAATTTTATGTAGGTAATCTTGCGTTTATTGTACTGAGCAATATCAGCCTCGTCTAAGAGTGCGATAGCGTTGTTCTCGTATCGGAATTAGGAGGAGACTGTCGCTCGCCCAGCGGAGACGAGCGGATCCGGGATCCCCAGGTTCTCTTTCAAGATTAGTTGCACTTGTTTTCGAGCGGAACGTGCCAGCGATGAAGTAAGAAAAGACTCGAGGGTGTCTAAAGTCAACTCGTTTAATGCGACGCAGATCAACCAACCGCCCTATTAGATCCGGGCGGCTCTTCGCTCTTCGCGGAGAAGATGGGTAACCCTGGTAGCTGACAACAAAGATTAAAGTAAAAAGAGAGCGCAGTGAGTACCAAGCGGGGCAATGTTGTCAGCAACATCATTTGGCTTATTGCGCCACTCTTCAAGTGCGCGTGGGATCCGTTACGGCCAGAGGGAGACTTTCAGAAAATCCAGGTCATATTCGAATGTAAACTAAATCCCGGCAATAGGACCTGAAGGATACGAAGGCCTGGTGGTCTGTGCACTATGGCCTGTCGGGATTTAGCTTCAAACCCGAGGTCTCACGAAAATCAGGCACGCGCCGAACGTCGTCGGCAACTATGTCGGCATCGCCCCCCAGACGTCATTATCCAGGCATCAATTGTTTAGTGGGCCGTTGAGGGAGTTAAGTTGCTCTTTTATGCTCCAACAAAACACGGGAGCGCAAAGGATCACCCTATTGCAGCCCCGTCGCCAAAGTTATAACATCATCTAGGAGGACCAAATAAAAAAGGTTACAACACGCGTGGTTGACGTGGTGCGTTATATGTCGCTGTGTTGCAACCGCCTTCAAGAGGTAAACCCGTTTTACAGAGTAAAAGACGTTCTTAAAATTAAGCTACACGAGGACCTCAGGAAGCATGTCTGAATCGATAAAAGTTCGGGCGGTGTGTATTGCGGCTTCGGCTCCAGCTGATACGGCAATGCCAAGCTGGTGGGGGCCCGTCGCCTTGTGAATCTTATTCCTGGTTCGGTTACAGGCAATCTTTGCAGCCAATCTGCGTAAGGTGTAGGAGCAAGAAACCGGCTTCACTGACTAGTCTTCCTTCTCTAAGGCGAAAAGCCTTGTCTTAAAGATTAAATGCAGCAATTGAGATGGAGGGGCGCCCCACAGAAGTCAATCGACACCCAGAGCATCATCCAGAAGATCACGAAAGTCTCCACCAACCTTGCACACATCCTTCCTCGCGAGAGGGGCGCGACGCACTGCTCCTAGCGGCCGTGGTAGAGGCCTTTGCTCTGTATGCCGCGCCCATATGGGCAGATATGGCGCTGCGGACCGCAAAGGCACGGCGCATGATACGAACATCCCAAAGAGCGATGACCATTCGGGTCACGCGGGCGTATCGGACTGTTTCGACGGACGTCCTGTTGGCGCTCGCCTGCCAGATGCCATGGGACATTGCCGAAGAAAAAAGCAAGCGCAAAGTAGACTGATGTCGTGGACTGGGGATACTAGAGGAGTCTGGACAAGAAGCTCAATCACCGACCTCAAAACCTGGTATAAGCTCAAGAACACACTTACATATAACTCTGTGATAGTGCTCACAGGGCGTGGACAATTCCAGTCGTACCTTTTTCGCACAGGCAAGGCGAATACAGATAATTGCATTCTCTGCACTACAGGCGCACCCTATGGCGCAACGCACACCGTAGAGGACTGCGAGGCCCTTGCGGCCTACCGCAGGGGCTCCTCCTATGCCCACAAAGGTAGCCCGACTACGACCATCGTGGCCAACATGCTTAAGTTGACAACGGACTGGCACGCTGGGATCCTATACCTAGATGGGCTTATGCGTGATAAATTTTGCCAGGAGGATTGCCGCAGATCGCAATTCAACTCGCCTCTAGTGCCCACTCCCGGGCAGGACCCACTCCCTGCTCGGGACACACTCGTAGATTAAGGAGAGGGTCGCAGCATGAGACTCCCCTCTCCTGGTCTCAAGGTAACGGTTCTCAATTCTGAACCAGGAGAGGGTGGGAGATGTAGTTTTTAGTGGGTAGCACGACCGGATTGGATCGAGTATTATACTCTCCCCCGCCGTTTAGTCCCACACTACCCTCCATTAACATCGAAGGGTGTGCGTAAAGCATTTTCCACCTCTTAATCGACGACTTTACGTCAATACGCGCGCCAGCCGACCTGTTGTGTTCCCGGTCAAGAGATAATCTTCTTTAACTAGGACTGAAGTTAGGCAAAACAAAACTAGTCCCCTTTGAAGTCCATCTATGCGCTCATGTAGCCGCTGGAGAACTTGACCTAGGCGGTGTACCACTTCCCACAATGAAGCCTGCCACACTTTTTCTGAAAATTTACTGCAACAGAACGTAAAGTGGCAAGATCTAGGTTCCAATCTAGCATTAAAACGTAAGGCCACTATCTGGTTCAGTCGACTTTATGCTGAGGGTTCGTCAGCTAGCGTTATTATTCATACATCGCGTTTATTTATGAAGCCAATACTGATCTTTGTTATCACCATATGAAGTCGAACTTTTACAAATGTTAAGCGTAGAAAGCAGGTATTCAACAACAAAACACTAAGATTAAACTGATAACTGCCATAAACATCTTAGTGCCTAATATAAAGCATACAAGCAACTTACCCGCTGTAGAAGTATTCGTTCACGGTGACATTCACAAAGAGGCTTTTCTTTCGAACATTCTTCCGTGGCGTGCCATCCAGATTAAAATAAACTATGGCAACAAAGTTTACGGTTGTAAATTTATCCGTCAGGCTACCATTTGACATACTAGGCTCAAAAATTAACATCGGCTTTCGAGCATACGTCAAATAACCGTTTTTATAAAATGTCTTTCCCTTTTGGTGTACAATCCTGTGCAAAATCCGCATAAATAAAAACGCGTTAGATACAGAGAAACATAAGTTTTATATAAAGAAAATAAAAACTAAATGTTTACTAAATCTACTATCACTATCAGTAACTGTCACAAATTTACTACCCCAAACTTTTTTGGTGATGCTCCTTCTCAGCCCCACGTTACTTTGGACCTCGACCGGATAAATTCCCAAGCAACGTAACCAACCTCAAAAAAGCTCATCACGTACCTACTTTTTAGCGCCACATTGCTTAGAAAAGGGGGAGCTTGCGATTCCCTAAAGTCGTACACCGCGCTCCACCACGTTAACATCATTTGTATTACTAAGACGTAGGCCACCGACACCCTATCGTCGGCCGAACTCTTTTAGTGGTCACTACTCGATCGTTTGAAAATATCGAGTTGAACGAATCGGAGGCGACATCTGCATATTTGTGAAAATTGGGCTAACCTGCTGCGAGGGTAACATGGTCAGTCAGCTGCCGAGCTCATTGCTGTGAACGTTATGTGTGACTCAACATTGCGTCACCGGGTGATCTGTGCATAGTTGTTTCCAACTGGGTCGGCATTTTATCTTAGGCAGCGCATGACATTATTCTGTGAAATTCTAAAATAAGTTGTCTAAATCGATTACCCCGTTTTTCCGTCTATTTACTGGAAACCGCTGACTCTAACTGGAGCATTTGTTTACGGCGTTCTGCATTGAATCTAGACTAACTCAACTTGTCACCTTCCCAATTTGTCCAAAAAGTGGCACTGTTGTGGCTCTTATCCTTACTGACAACAAGGATATGGTGGCTTACATCAATGTTCGCCCTTTGCATGTTAATTCTGATCACATGGCCGTCTATTTTAAACTGGTTACAGGCAAATCATCCATGCTCTTGCAACCAAGGGTTAACTACATGAAGGCTAATTACGACGCAATTTGGACAAATCTGATGTATTTTGATTGGCGCCAAATTATCTCCACGTGTCCTTTCACCGACGACTAATATGAAACCTTATCTCTTTGGACCTTATTGATCATTTCTCGTCGTAGCGTTTTACCCGGTCGTATTCTAACAACGAATACATCGCTTGACTCTCCGCTCGTCTAAGCCGTGATTTTTCTGGACTGTCTGAGGAATCACGTTTACGGCTACCCCGTAAACCAAATCGCGCATCATCTCGTTGTCGCCGTTTAGAAGAAGAGATGCTGGATCCCAGAGACCCGAAGCGTTTCCGCTACGTCAAAAAGCGTCTAAATCTTTAGACAGGTAGCTCTCGTTACCTGTGGCGACCACATAGCTGTGAAAGACGCTGAGAAATCAGAAGTTTCAAGACGTAATTTCTAAACTGTATACATACAGTCTGGCGACTCAGGCCCGTAGCGGCCAAGCAAACTAATAGGTCGCTACCTACCTAAATGACGTCATATTCACCCCTCAGCTTATCTAGACGAAGCTGCGTGAAACAAAGAAAAAGTGCAGTCTGACCCCCGACGGATTTCCGCCCATTTCCTTTCACGAGTTGGCCTTGGCCCTTGCGGAAAATTTGGCAATGATCTTTACACGAAACTTAGGAAAGAATAGTCTCCAAGTCTGTTAAATAGTCTGGTGTGACGGCTGTGCACAAAAAATGACCGTGATTCCTCTCAGCAAACCGGCAGCTCAGGGTAAACCATAAGATTATTTGATCTTAATATGTAAACCACTGGATTTTAGTTTAAAATGCAGCGCTTGAAATTGACCCTCGAATGCTGGCTTGGTGTCACTCATAGGCGCCTGGCTCCTGCTTGGGCCCACTTCTGCATATAATCTTCGCTCAACATTTGAGTTAATTAATAGTATTGCCACCTGGTGTGAGCTAAGTAATATGGTGGTCTGAGTTCTGAAATGCGCGGTTCTGAGGACAGCTTCCGACAACTTCACGTATGGCTAAAATATTTCCCTACAACTGAGGTAAAATTCTACAAGGACCCAGAAGTTACGTTCAATGAAGTGTTAAACGCACATTGCCGATTCAGCAAGAGCTGCTTCTCGACTGAGCAATCTTATGCGGAGGGCATATTAATCACAAGATGCCTCCCAATACCTATGCCTTTATGAAGCCCTCGTAACGCCAAAATTGTCATACTGTGCTCACGTGTGGGCACCTTTCTACGACTAAGATATATGTATTCAAGATAAGTTTTTAAAGAGAGTCTTAAGAAAGGTAACTTGACGCGTGACAGAGCCGTGTCATTCTAATTCCACACAAATAGCCTGCATTTGCAATCGGTTTGCACTTCCAACCTCAGACGAACACCAATCACTCCATCGTTGGCTTTGTATTTCTGAACAGCACTTCTTGGCACTCGCATGTTTGTATCGATTTTCCGTATTAAGCTGAAATTACCAACTTTGTAGACTAAGTCATCTAGACAACCCCCAATTCACATTAATTTGCGCCACTATCGTAGCTATTAAAATTATTGTTATTGACCTCACTGCCGTCGTCTCCATCTATATTAAGAAGAACGTCAACGCATATTAAGGTTGCGATTTAAAATTCCTGTGAAGAAGAAACCACAAGTGAACGCTTGGATTATGTCGCGTTGTTTTTAGGTCTTACTTGTAAACAACCGCGAAACGACGAAGTCAGAGGTCGGTGCAACACGGTAAATGGAAAAGCGGGCCAGAAATTATTTTTTTATAGCAGATTGAAGACAAGGGTTCAAGTGTACGGCTAGTTTAGGTCTTAGACTACAAAAAGTACAAAATGGTATCTGCATACTTGTAAAAAATCATGTATTAATATTTGATAAACAAATAAAAAAAAACGAGATTAGACACATTGAGAGACATTGAAAGATCCCAGGACATCATAATGTGATGTGCTGCTTATGTTTGGCGTCAGTTAAGTACGTGAGCCAGATGCACATTAAGGATTCTCCCTGTGCAGCAAAACTGCCATCGGGGTCGGTCAGGGCGGAGGAGGGGCGATTACAAAAATGCCGAAAAAGAGTTAAGAGGCGTAGGAAGAAAGCGTCAAACGATACTGCGCAAAGCAATAAAGCATCAAGAACAGTTTAGAGGGCTCAGAATAATGAGCGGTGTGGCAAGTGCCACGAGGGCCGCTATATAAGAACCGGCTGCCCTATATAAAGGGTCGTTCCTGTTCCCATCAATGTAGCTCATGATGTTCAGGCACAGTAGTATGATAAAACTAAGTATTTGTTTGAACAACACATAGTATAGCGCACAAGATCATCCACAGAAAAATCTAGCAAGGCATCACACTCATTGGCAAGTCATACAGGCCTAAAGATTACGTTTCCAAAGTCGTTCCTATTAGCAGTCATGATAGTGCGATAATGCACTTATCATCTGAACTAATGAGTGCGCTTATCTGCAGACTTCGTGCAAACCTACATTTATTTTTAATGCATTTGAAGAATACTAACCTGAAAACATATGGCCCGAGTTCCTGTACGATAGGTGTGCGTTTTTCGCTTACAAACGCTTTATAATTAGTAAGATTAAACACATAGAGTGACTCGTAGGAATAGTTTGGAAAATTTAAAAATGTTCTCTCTAACAGAGAATTCTTCATGAGAGGTCCAGGCCGTTCTCGCTGTATTTCCTTCTGAGTCCAAAATAACGTGCCAAGATCTATTGTCAACAAAATGACAACCACGACTGCAATTTAAAAAACACAACAATTACTCAAATCAATTTTGTGACTAATGACTTTAATGGCAAATCAACAATACACATGTTATATATGCTTATATGCAAGCAACATTGTGTATGCACTAGGAAATTTACGCCCCAAAGCTGATTTACCTTAAAAGTAAGGAATAAGTGAGAACCTGATCTTGGCTTAACGTCGTTTGCTCAATGTGTATCGACGCCCTTTTGAATTGACCAACAGTGCATAGCAAATGAGGCAGATAAGATAGCGCAGTTTACATTTTCGGCTGAAGGTCAAGAGCATATGGCATAAAGCACGATGTTTTTAACTTACAGATGCAACTGTTATGATGCAACGACAGATGTTTTTTCTTTAAGAGGACTAACTGGAAAATGCGGTTGCATACACGGTCACCACAGCGGGGGCTCCCTGCAAGAGTGGGCCGGTAGCGTGGGGCACCAACCCACTAAAAACCAGTTGTGTCCCTTAATTCCGTCATTTTTTGCAGATGTCACATAAGTTAAAAGCCAGTGTAGTTATTAGAAGCAGTAGGGGTGCGCGCTGCTTGGCCCATGCTGGACACCTCAGTGCTGTATGATCTGGGGTGTCGTCCGGTCCATCGCCGTAGTGGATGCATTTGGGACTGGAAGCCTTCCCGATCCTGAACAGACAGGACTGGAAGTCGCCATGGACTGTCAGGATCTGGGTCGTGTAAAAGAGAGTTCACCCCCCGGGCAGTTCAGTTTGTGATGTTGGGTATTACGGCCCGAAGACTGGAGCCCGGGGCACCCTCTTGTAAGCCGTACCACTCTTCCTGCCAGAGATTAATGGTATGCTGACGCTCCTTCGTGCGCTGGGGGTTACCCAATAAGCGGCGGCGTTTGGCTGTTTTTAGATCCCAGGGGATCGTTCCAGCAAGCACGAGGGCCGCCGCTGCGCTTACCGTCCGATACGCCGCGATTACCCTGAGGGCTCCGACCATCTGGGCCCGAGGCAGGCGGGTCTTGTTAAGGGCGAACTTTAAAGTGTCGGAGGGCCAAGCCGGAGCTCCGTACAGGGCAACTGACTCGGCCGCGGCATGACTGTGCGCCGTTTGGATTGTCGTGGTTCATAATTATTAGGCATAAGCCGTGCGAAGTTCTTTGTTGTCTTGGTTGCCTTCTCCGTCGCCCGCCGCACGTGTTCAATGCCGTGGAGACGCCTGTCTAGGGTGACCCTGAGGTACCTGACCTATTTAACGAGCGCGATCTCCTGGTTTTCTAGACGGAAGTGGAGGGCGGGGCAGTTCCTACGTTCTACCAGGAGTATGGCCGCTAGGTAGGGGCGCGATCGAATGGAGGGTGTTAGGGAAAGAGCGCTTTGATTGCTACCCGTATCTCTTCTGGAGATATATCTACCCAGCGCTTGAAGGGGGAACCCCCTAACCATCTTATATGGGCGGTATCAGGGGTCGTCCTTTAGCCCTTCCTAAAAAGCCCTCCAGGAGCGTAACGTGATTCTGAATAATTCCTTGTACAGGAGGGCCCACAGATTCTTGTACTCAGCTCCATAGCGTCGGGCGGCCTCCCCCTCGTGGGCGGATCGTCAAGCGCGGGTGAGACACCGCCGCGCTCTTAAACACTTCTCCGTTAAATTCCGTTAAAATCACAAGTTACGAGTACAAGTGGGACATCAGTTTGGTTAAAAAAGGATGACAAATCGTCTTAAATATCTGTGTAGGTTGCCAAGTAGAACATTAGGGCTGCAGTTTGTAACGTCCATCCATGTAAAACCATATCCGTAGCCGTGTCTGGAAACCTCGCAGCTGACTGCGACGATCTAGTGCAATACCTGTTGCCCTGTCGGCATCCGCGAAACAATCCGAGGGCCGGTTTTCCGCCCACCGGGCGTTGGGCTTGCTGAGCAGCACCAGGTCGGCTCCTACCCTGCTGCGGACCTCTTGAAGCATGTTGTGGGCACCCCTACTGTGATTACAGTTCAGCTGGCGTCATTGTTGGGCGTTGCTTGCTTGTTGAATGCCTTTGCTGCATGAGGGTCCAGAAGAGGTGATGTTTGTGCCCTCTTGCGGCTTCTTTGAGTAAACCAAGGTGTCGGCGTCTCTCTCTCGGCGTCCACGGCGTCACTAAAGTGGTCCTTGAAGGTGTCCAAGGCAGAGGCTGAGACTAGCACTCGCTTAGTCGCGGAGTGCGCGCGCGATGGCCGAGTGCCGCGACTGGCGGAGCTCGTCCAGTTGCCTTCTGTGCTTCGGACAAGCGGCGACGTTGGCCGCGTGTACCTCTTCACCGCAGTTGTAGCAGATTGCAGTCGCTTCACATCCTCTTGAAAGGTGCCCAAGTACCCCGCACCTTTGGCAGCGCTTGCCTGTGACGACTGCGCTGGTGCAGGAGGGTGCAGAGTGGCTCATTCGCTGGCAACGTTGGCACGTCGGCACGGCGATCCACTCCGAGATTGGGCAGGAGGACCACACCGGGATGGATACGTTTAAGGTTCAGAACCCTGGCAACGTCGGGGCGGGTCACTCGGACCAGGGACGTTCACTTGCTGGTGGACCCCTTTTGTGGGGGGTCCACGGTCAGCGGTCTTTCGATAGGCAGCGCCCTATCGGAGGGAGTTTGCCAACCCCCGTCTGCTCACTTTGGCTTGTCATGTGGCAAAAATATTGGTCCAAGGTGTCTTGAGCCTAGGAGGGCCTTGGCCTTTAGCAGCGCCTTTTCCAGGAGATTCTGGTCCTGGGGAAGCGTTGCGTCCTTAGAGAGCCTGATCGCAATCAGGACACCTAGTGATAGGCTCACCATCATCCCCCGATTTCCTTATTTGGCGCGACATGACCATCCCTGTCCTGCGGCCGGCCTCACCGGCGATGCCCTGGTACTGGCAGGGACATGTTCCGCAATGTAACCTTGTCTGAAGGATCGTTTTCCTGGGCGACCAGGATACGAAGGGGCCTCACCTTCAAGATGCTAACCCCAAGGTGCAACACCCTTGTGTGGGCAGCTGCTGGCCATTCTAAAATGAGAAGGCGCTTGAGTTTCTTCTCTGTCTGGCAATTTTCGATCGTGCGGTGATGTTTTCAGCCTGCCGCTCCAGAGTAAGGGCGCCACATGAAGTTTTTCCGCCAAGCTTTTTACCATTATATCCATGTTTTGTTTCTGCTGGTCGCGTAGTTGGTAAGCTTCTGTACGATGACAGCTGTATTGTTACTTATTGGTTACTCCCGCCAGAAGTAATGTTGTCATCTTCCTTTTTGTTTTCTTTGTGGCCCGAATGGGGGCTGCTTTTGCCCGGGTGATTTGCCCGGGAAAACGTAGTAGTGTCTTCCCTGGAGCTTAACTCAATTAAAAAATCAGTATACAAAAATAGAAGGGATAAATGAATTTAAAAGTACATGATTAACAAATATGCGAAATAAATAAGTAAATTATAATGATGTAAATTGTTCAAATGAAGTAGGAAATAATAAATTACATAAGGTATATGAAAAAAGGAACACTGCTAGGAATTGAACTCAGACCGGTCTAGCTTAGACCGGCACTGTGGTCGCCGACGCTACCACTCTGCTATCCACTCCCTGTGGACAACAGCGCTTCAGCAGGCGTTCTATCACCGTTCGTGGTGGCTCGTTGTGGTTATGTACAGTATCGATAATGAGTTCTCAACTAGTGAGCGCTTACTTGCATTTATATACACATTTAGTTATGTACACAGTAGACTGTATACATATATACAGTGGGCTAAATCTATGTACACTACCGGAAAGCCCGGTAAAGCTGGACTACCGGTCACTGCTCGGTCGATAGACGACGTTCGAATTTCGAACGCTTCGAATACACGGGTTTCTTAAAAAATAAAGAGAAAAACCGAGTTTATCACAGTACCTTTGCAGTGATTACTAATCGCGCTGAGCTCCCTTCCGCTGGGACCGTCGAGTGCAATTGGTCAGCCTATTACAGGCCTCAGGTTCCTGCACTCTTCAACCAAGTTTTACGAAGCAAAGCCAAACGCGACTGCACCTAATGACTGCTAGAGGTTGATTCTGATAAGGTGAATTGGCATCTTCAGCGCATAGTTGGACCAGTACAGGTACTAAAACATCTGTCAAACCCGGTGCGTGATGCAATCGCCTGCGCCTTGCGACCGGAGTTGATACATAGATACACGGCTCGATCCCCACCGTTGCACATTTGTATGTATGGGGTCCGTCTTACGAAGCAATGTGAATGCAAATCCGTGGACATTAAATGTTGGCTGAGAGTCAGTCAAGCCTATGTTTATTATTAGGTTGATAGTGGGCATTGTACTAATGCAGAGTTACCTTCTAAAATCAGTGTCACTAGACGTACTCCTTCAGTTTACTCTGACTTATTCTAGAAACAGATTGTTGATGGACTGCAAAATTTCAATGAACCATTTTTCGTTTGGACTTTGCTGGAAGCCTTTTTGGGCCAATCCCGAAATTACCAGATGTTTTTTACTAGACAACAAATTCCGAAGACCAGGCGGTACGAGACAATCAGCTAAATGACCCTACTTAACCGTGACTTAGGTGAATTTAACATTTATAAAGCCAATCACTGGCGTGGTGGACGCTATTTTGCCTCAGCATGAGACCAATTTGCTCTTCAACATTCTTATCCAAGGACCATATTCAAACAACCACAGTAACGTATTTGAACAGCCTTCTAGCAGACGCAATTTTATAGAGAAGTCCTGTGAAGCAACTCTGGCCTTGGTCGCAACTCTCTAAAATGTATGTGTATACAAATGCGAGAACAGACGCATCTCCACGGTAAGGATTGCAGGCTTGTTTGAGTCAACGTACCAAAGTACGTAAGAATGAGAGTGTAAGCAAGAGACAAATAAATGCAGAGGAACGCGCTCCCACGAATATGACGAGGTGTTTAGCACTTTTGAACCTAGGATGACAAAAATAAGTGTGCAGTGGTCCCAAACTCATTACTGTAGGTGGCCAGTAGTGTATATGCATCATGCATTTTTGAAACCACTTTAGGAGAAAGGAAGATACTCTTAGATGGGGTGTTTAACTGCGATCAACTGCAGGTGCTATAGGCACTATAGAAGCATGCAAACTTGTATGAGGATTCACGAGCGAGAAATAGGCTAATGCTGTGACACAGTGCAAACCACACTGTGTCACAAAATCAGTTTTTCAAATTATTTGAATTGTATCATAAATAAGCAATACCTTATATTTAGTTGCAACGTACGATACACTTACCGATCATAACAATCCGCGTAGCATGTAAGTGCATAGTTGCGGCCGAGCCACAGTTACGGAGAATAGCTGCGAAGTGTGACAGTCGAATCAACAGATAGCAGACGTGGCAATCCAAAAACTAAACCGATGACTAGATATGGATGACTTTTGTATGACGTTAAAAGTCTTAATCAATTGTCATGCCTTCTACAAGATTTGTATAAAGTAAATGTTAAATGATTGTGCCCATATAGTTTCAAATATAAAACAATGAAATGCATACACCACCGACGTCTCTATTGAATAACTAAATTAATCGTTTAATTTTAATAAGTAACGATATGTTTCTAGCATATACACACAGTCACAGGCTCACGACGTATGAATAGTAAGTGACCTCATAGCTGAAACGTATTGATAACGAAGAGCCAATGAACTATTTTTTTCGAGAGAATAACTGGTAAAATGCATAATGCACACCGGGCGTCGTTGTTAAAGCCACGGTAGTAAAAAACTCAGAAACCAAGGAATCTCTAGTCATTCTCTTTACCCATTGTCGTGGTGGCCACAGGACTGTCTTCTCAAGAATACTTCACCGCAGACTTTATAGTGCCATTAAGACTAGTAAAGTTTTCGGGCTGACCCTCAGCCAAGATTTAACGTCCACGGAACTGTTTTTCACATTGCTTCATAGACGGACCCCCATAAATACAAATGTGCAGCGGTGGGGTTCGAACCCGCGCACCTATGTGTCTCCTCCGGTTGCAAGGCGGAGACTTAATCCACCACGCCACCGGGCTCGACAGTGCCATTAAGACTGCTTGGAAACAAATTATGCAAATCTTCTTGCCATAAACCGTGATTCATCATTTTTGAGAAGCGCCTCTACAAGGGCTGCTCGGAGACAAATTATGCAAATATTCTTACCATAGACTAGGATTTATGATTCTTGAGAAGCGCCTCTACTAAGGCTTGGCATGTCAGGGGATCTTCCACTTCTAGGTTCTATGCATATAAACGCGATGCATTTATCACATGAATGCAATGCACCAATACAATGCACCAATAATATAAATGCAATGTACTTATATGATAGAGCCGTATCTGTCGTCGTTGTTGAGTACCAAATTTGTTTGAAATCCATTCATTTGCGCGGGCAACCTACGGCCGCGGCATTTAGTTTGCGCGTTCAAACCCAACGGGCACAACTCTACCATCTCAGACGTACGACAACCACTCCTCTGTCGTCATCGCAGCAATAAAGACTACACAGTCAGCCGTCAGAGAGACGGTAGCTAACTAGTAAGGCAAAGTGCGTATGTCTTCTTCTCTTGATGTAGAATAGTACGGTAATTCGGGGCGACAGTGACATAGACGAGAGCTTACGGTTGACAAGATAGTCAATTTGGTGCCGTGACCAGGATCGTAATCGGCGTCGGTGGCCGTGGTCGGGGAGCGTCGTCGGTGTCCTGGCTGTTGCTAGTGATCGGTCGTGGTCGGTCGTCGTTTGGTGCGGTCCGTGCGCCGTGTCGTTATATGCTGGCTGGGCAGATAAAACTGTCGCTCATCCGGAAACCTTTGATTGTCCATGATGGCTGAGGTGGCGGTCGGCGGTAGAGACAGCTGGATGCGAGTCTGAAACGGTTGACGTGGCTGGACGGGAGTCTGAAACGGTTGACGTGACTGTACGGGGCTCTAGGTCTGTGGGCTGGTGTTGATTCTCTTCGTCGCGTTTCGTGTGCTGTTTCGTCGTCGTCCATTGTCACTTCGCTTGGTTCGCCGTCCGTTGGTAGAGAGATCGAGAAGCGGGGTGTTTATGGTCTGACCGACCAGGACGGCGGTGACCTTGCGAGCGAAAGTTGCTGACGCAGAAATTTGCCCTCGCACTGGTCACCCGTGTTAGCACTAAGTTTTATACCTAGGTCTTTGGGGAGGATACTTGCGCTTATGCTAAGCGGGCCTATTGTCTCCATTGCAATCGACACAAAGATATATATAGGCTCTGACTTTGTGTATTTATGCTACTTTTCTTTTTCTGCGTGTTCGGCAACCCATCCCGCCTCGATGACGCTGTGGCATGAATAAGACGAGTGCGGCTGTGCAGGGTACTGTCGCATCCCAAGCCAGGCATTTGCCCTGTTTTCACGACGAAATGGTGACACCGTCGGGCCTTTTGTCGTCATAAAGTCCTAGTCTGGGTTCCAGCCTGCTAGGTAGAGTCCTGCCCTTTGGAGAGCTCTGTATTATTGCGTTTATTTCGGTGTGCCTAGGTGTCCGGCCTTGGCTCTTGATGCAACTCAATGAGTGTAGGCTATCATTCTTCACTTCATTGTCCACAGGCCTTGCAAATGTATGGTTCGCATATCGGACCGCTGATTCTGAGAGCCGACACCATGCGGAATGAGATGTTGTCCAGCACAGTGCCAAGCTGCTGTGACGGAAGAGCCCTGAAAAATCCGCCGCTGAAGGTGTCTCGTGCGGCCAAGAAGACCGCTTTCTCTGTGGGAGACTTAAGGTTTTCGATGATCTCACGAAGTATGACTTTGCATCAGTAGTTGTCGAGCACTCTCTGCGTTGTTTGTTTTTCCCAAGGACCTGAATCTAACCTCAGTTTGACCAGTGAATCTGCCCCCTGCTTAGCTATGTGCAGCCGGTGGTGAACACTCAGGTCAACTAGCATCACTGCCAGCTGGCCAAATTCTAATAATGACGCTGCGTAACATATGGGGGCCAATTCGGTTGCTGATCAAATACTCAGTCCACCTTCTCTTATGGGGAGGATTGCTCTTCGCTATGTCTCTCGTAGGGTCGTCATACGCTTGCAGGGCGCCAGGACATTGGCTTGCCGGTAAAATTATTATTATTATTATTATTATTGAATCTGTGTGAACTTCTCCCGTCTAGCGGTTTCTTTGGGTGGCTTGAGCGTCAAAACTGCATTGAACAGGTCCGTCGTCACTTTTCACGCTTTCGTCGAGGTTATCATATAGCTAACCACGTCTTTTATGGGGCAGCCCTTAAAGACCGTGGAGCCTGCGCACATTGCTTTCCAAAGAGACTCGCAGTGTAGGACCTCAGAATGACATAGCACGCAGATGTCACTGGTAGCCTTCTCTATCGTATCCATGTAGCTCTGGAACTGATCGTAACTGATCAGAACCTGATCTGTATAGTAGGTTAACTTTCCAAGTCGACTGCTATACCAAGTCTTGAGGTCCAATATCAGAGTTTTGGTCCAGCTTTTCTGGTCACCCCTTTGTTCTGCGAGACCGTGACTGGGACACTTCTAGCCCTGAAAATGGCTTTCTCCTGAAATATCTTACTTTTTCTCCCGCCAGTACATCCCATACGAAGCGATGCCTACCAGTTACCGTTCCCTGGGGGTGGGGGGGAGGCGGGTGTTAGTGGGTTTGTGAGTCCCACACTAGTCACTGGCTGTGGTGACGCATGTACATCACGATTCCCGTAATCCTCATATTAATGCTGAGAGGTTTCAGCATATAAAACAAAAAAAGTACATCCCATGGCAAAGCCTGGAAGACCTTTCGCCACCGCTTAACAAACAGCTCGGCCACCTCAGGGTGTACGCCATTGGGGCCAGGGTCTTTCCAGGGGCCAGGGTCTTTCCAGGCGCCAGCCGTTCTTTAGCGCGCCTGATCTCATCTAGTGTTACCTCGGGACAACTCTCCACGGCAAACGAAAACTCCTCATTACTTGTCTCACGTCTGTTTCATCCGGCCCGTCCCCCCTTCAGCTCCAGGCCCGCGTCCTCGTGTAGATCCTTTGAAGCCTAACGCATGTCTTTCTTGCCTCGGTGGCCAATTGGATATTCAGCCTTAAGGATCTCTATGTCACGCTTTTGCATCTGCCAGCACTTCCTCGTGTATATCGTGCGTGAGTCGGGAATTGTGAGCTTAAAACAGAAAACAAAGACTTTGGTCTAACTACACTGAAACTCATTATCAGCCTTGAGATTACGGTCTAAACACAATGCATACTCCGTGTTTTGCCCATTTGTGCGAGGTAGGGACGGGGACAACGTGTCTGGCTGCAAGTTCTGTGTATCGAGGACTGTGACCATAACCTTTGTCGGTCGCTTGCCGCACAAAAACGTTATTATGAAATGCGAGTGTGTTGCTGTCATTGTCTCAATAATGTTAATCCCGATCACCAACGCCATCGGAGATCCCAAAAGAAGCAACCTTAAAACAAATGTTTGACGTTTACACTATATTTATGAAAACACTTGTTCAGCGGCCATACTGGTCCATACTCTAAGGGTTACGCATCTCCTACTCAAATCAAAGATGTACTTATTTACACCTGAGTGTCTCGCGAATCCGGTGTCTTATTTGATCAATTTGTCAATTGCGGGCGGTAAGTACCCCAAGGCGCTTGAAATATATCGCAACGGACCACAACGAGCGCCCAGTTAGCATACCGGAATCACTTTTAAACATACTTGAGAAACGCATACTTGAATAAACAGGGCTCACCTTGAGCACCATAATGTACTCAATCACCGACAGTTCGGATTCCGCCTAAAAATGTCTATCATTGTCTCTGTATTGAGCTATGCCAGTAAGACAACAAATTGTACAGATCGGCCGAGATTTTCGAATGTCAAGAAAATACTATTTAGAGTGGCTCAAGGGAGTACTGATATATTTAGGGCACCAAAAATGGGCCGACTGACAATTCATGCAGCTCAGAGGTTTCAACTGTGTATCCGCACTATGATAAAATGTATAGGCGTACTTTGGATTTCAAGCTCTATCGTTTGAAGCGCATACAGATCTTATGTTCGTTACAAATCGCTGTACTGGCCATGAGCCGTAATACTCTGCTCCGTGACTGTCTGTTTCCCATGCGTTTGCGTACGTAAGTGAATTTAAAAGTCAATGTTGCCCTACCCTCTGCAAATAAAGACGTTGGTCTTTACTGATATCAAATGAATCTTATTTTTTTTTAGAAGGGACTAACTGGAAAATGCGGTTTGCACACACGGACACCACGGCAGGAAAGCTCAGCTGCAAATGTAGGCCGGTAGTGTGGGGCTCTAACCCACTAAAAATTTGTCATGTCCCCATCCCCACACTCAACTGGGAACTGCGCAAGCAATACTTCCAACAATTAAGGGGGTGAATAGTAGCGTCCTTATCTTAGCTGCCCTGGAGTGCCTCACAGGGTCTTGACAAGTAAAAACGATTCTTCTCTTCTTTGGTGTTCATAATACGTTTGATTGTACGGACTATAAGGCCCTAGTCATAACGTGAGCTCATACGAAGGTGTGCCTCGTAAGATTGCCGTCACTTGCTGTGGTTAAGTCCGTGCGTAACGGAGTCTACGTCGGGCACAGCAATATTGCGTGTTTGGCGTGTCCTCCGTTGTTCCTTCACAGTGCTTGCAGAGTGGCGTATCTACTTTTCCTCTCCAAAAGAGGTAACTCTCGAAGTTGCCATGCCCTGTGAGCACTTGAGTCACGTGGTAAGTCAACTTGCCGCCATGCTGGTTAATTCACGCCTTAATGTCCGGATTAAGAGCCTTTACACGGGCCCAGGTGACCCGTCCTGTATGGCGTCTCATAGCCAAGAAACCAAAATGTTTCCCTTTCTTCTTCCTTATTGCTTGTCGGTACCGCCTACAAGCGGCGACGTTCGTCAACCTTCAGGTCCCAAGAGATCGTACCAGCCAGTACAAGGAGAGCCGCCGTGCTGACCGTCTTGTAGGCCATCGTAATCCGTAAAGCCGCGATGCGTTGGGTCTTGCGCATCAGCGCCCTGTTGCGGGCCGGAGTCAGTGCGGTTAGTGGCCACACCGGGGCCGCGAATAACATAATGGACTTGGCAACCGACATAAAAAGGCGTCGCTTTCATTCTCGCGGTCCGAATGTATTTGGCATCAGCCGCCGATGTCGTGTGAAGTTTTGGTGGCTTTGGTGGCAACTCTGCAGCCAAGCGAAGATGAGGTGTACCTCGCAATCCTCTGTCCAGGTACATTCCCAGATAGCGGGCTGATTGAACCACCCGAATATCCTGGCCGTTTACGATTAGCTCTAGGAAAGGACACCGTCTTGGGCCAAGCAGGATAACTCCCTCGCTTTTGGCAGGGGCCAGCGTCAAAGCCGCTCCCCTCATCCAGACCGAAATCTCGGCCAGGGCGTCATTGGCTCTAAATTCCAGTTGCTGGGGGTGCTGCTCTGTACTTCAACAAAACAAAACTTGTACTACAAACGGATCTTAATGGAACTTCATCCCAACCTGCTTAATCTCTTCCACGCGAGATCAACCATTATGAAAACCAATTTCTCATCATGGAAGCAACTTTATGTAGCAATATCTTTTTTTTAAATATCAAACCTCTATCATCTAAAGAAAGCCTCACGAAGCATGGCACAGAAACAACACGACACCCCGTCTATCCCAATCTCCATACCAGTGTCCAACGTTCACGTATCTGACAGTTTTACGAAGCGAAATTGGTTTTCGGTCATAAAGAATGGGGTAAAAGAAGTTGGCGGTGTAAGTCGTTTTCCCACGGTCACGACATAAATATAGAACACTGACCGTATCAAGCTTAAGCAGGCAGCCCCATCACAACAGCCAGACCTATCAACACATCCATCAGCAGATTGTATTGTCGAAGTGTTCCGCAGATGATCTCCAATCATTTAGAAGATTATTACGACGGTTATTCAAAATGTCTTGGGATTCGTACTGCCTGTCGTCATTCACGCAGTAAGCCGGACTATAGCACAGCTAAAGGACAGCTCAGTGGACGCCATCTCGATCCAGCTAGTTATCTGTGGCAACACCAAAGAAACTAGTCATGGTTGTCATCTTACGCAGTGTCGCCGGCTCGATCATTGTTGTTGATCTTTAAGCGATTACACCGCTGAAAGTTAGGGACCGTGCTGTACACGGACTGTTGGGGAAACACAAAAAATCTCAACATGTTCGCTTATGCTGCCGCTTTAGTCCCAGATATAGAAGGGTAATAATAATATTTATATATATATATATATATGTATATATATATATATATATCGCTTATACTCCTTGTCGATTATACACGTCTCCAAAAAAGAAGCCTTATCTTTTGAATACACAATAATTGCTCTAAAAAGTAAAACACAATGTTTTTAAAAATGTTTTTATTTAATAAACTTGGACGACTGAGGTTGCCTAATATATTAAAGGAACATTTTTTAATGGACATCGTTGTCACATTTTTCACCAAGCATAAACATATTATGTATAGGATTCGTTAGAGTAACCTATTTAAACCGCTTTTCTAATACGAAGGTAAGCGAATAGATGTTTTGTAGCTGAAATTAGCCATTAATTGTTTATATGAATGCTCACCGCTTTTTTCCCGGGGTCTTCTGTGACATCACAGATCTAGTTAGCCCGAGGATGCTACTTTACTTGAGCCTAGTAGAAACGTGTATTAAAACAACATGACACTACATTTGCTTGCTCTATATTAAACACTTCGTCAATTTGTGGGGTGTTTTGCTGTGTTAACATTAGAGTGGCCTGACGTAACGAACAAAGCTGTTACAAACTAATCTGCGGAACGAGAACAAATGTGTATCGAGAATAACATAGCACTCCGGCCTCGTCTTTATTCTTAATAATATCACACTTGTAACGCGGCACCGTGTGGTGCCCGGCTCATGACTCACCCCTTGTTGGCGGCTCTGATGCGTAGCGTGCTGCTTACCCTCGGACGCCGCCGGCGGTGGATCGACTCGTGCGTGCAGTGCGTGCACCGCAGAGAAAAAAAAGAGCTAAGACGGCCGCAGCCGTTTATATGCCGTAGTCGATCGACCTCCACCTGGCGGCAGTCCGCACTACTACAATAACGTCAGCTACAATGCGCCCTCTATATCTCCAGTACAATTATTGTCTGCTCTACCTGTGTAGCGCTATAACTGTCTGTTGTCTGCTTTGGTTGTGTGGCGCTCGGTCTATCTGTGACATCCTCCCCCTTTTGAGGAACGAAGTTACCTTAATTTCGTTGGGGGGCTCGTCGAACATTAATTGCTTAATAATTCTATTCATGTGTGTGTCTTGGTGCCGACTCACAGCAACTTCGCGAGCCGTCCCGCTGGCCGATCGACGAACCGTCCTTCGCCGAGATGTATGCGGTAGGCGCGCGGTACCCCGCCTCTCCCCGGCAAGGCCTCTTCAATGAGTCCGAGTCGCCAGTATGCTCGCGGCAGAGCTTCATCTTCTAGAATGACGACGTCGCCTTTCTTCAATACGTCGTTTTGCTCTCCCCGGCGTCGTAGAGCTGTTCTCAACACGAGCATGTACTCGCTACGCCACCGCTTCCAGAACGAATTTAACAATCTTTCCTGTTGTTTCCAAATATTTGAGAGCCCTCCGGGATGGTTGCCGAGCGACGTTAGTTTGTCGACTGGGAACGTCATCGGCACCTTTGGTGTGAGGAAATGACTCGGTGCCAAGGCCCTTGGCTCATCAGGCCGATCTGGAACTCGCGTGATAGGTCGCTGATTAATTATTGCGGCTACTTCGTGCATTATCGTTATGAGATTCATTAGCTTTAGTTTGTTCTTCTTTAATGTCTTCCGCAAGCAGCCTTTCACCACTCCTACCATTCGTTCGAAAAAGCCTCCCCACCAGGGAGCCCTTGGGACGTTAAAGTCCCACGAGACTCCCCCGTGGCCCAGGAAATTCTGAACAACTTCGTCGCGGATCGCCTTGGTGAGGGCTACTAGGCATCTGTTCGCTTTCTGGAACGTTAATGCATTGTCTGAAATAAATTTATCGGGTAGCCCGCGTTGCGCCGTGAATCTCTTTATAGCCGCTAGACAGGCTTCCGCCGTTAGGTCTTCCACCACCTCTAAATGAATTGCTCGTACTACTGCGCAGGTGAAGATTGCCACCCATATCTTCTTCTCCTCGCCCCGGTCTCCTCGTACCACGAGCGGGCCGAAATAATCTATGCCGGTTGTCTTAAATGGGCGAAAAGAACTCTCAATTCTCGAGGCTGGCAGTGGCGCTTCTTCTATTCTAGCGATCTTTGCTCGCTCTCTTGCGCATGCGGCGCATTTGTAGATCGTTGTCTTGACTAGTTGTCTCATTCTGATGATCCAGTAGTTTTCTCTTAATTCGTTCATCGTTGCATCAACTTTCATGTGGCGGACTCTGCTCTCGTGAGCATGTGCGATGATCAACCGCGTGAGCGGGTCGTCCTGCAACAGGATCGGGTGGCGGGTTTCGAATGGCTCTTCCGCCAACTGCAGGCGACCGCCGACCCGCAGCAGGCCCTCCTCGTCGATGAACGGCTTGAACTCTGCGATCTTCGGATCGTCGGGTGCTTCGTTCCTGGCGAGGCTCGCTATAGTCTCCCCCAAGCAGCGTTGCTGGGCTTGACGAATGAGACGCTGCTTCGAATCGGCGAGCTCTCGCGTTGTCAGCGGCCCTGTTGCAGACTTGTCACCCTTAAAGCGCCGTACCGCTCTTGCAATTGTCGCCGACACCCTGACAAGACGCTGCAAGCTTGAAAACTTGGCCGGATCGATGACTGGAGGCTGATCCACTGCTAGCAAAGCTCGAACTTCAGGGAGCTCCTCATACAATGCAGGACTTGCCTTAAATACGGGATACTGCGCAGCTGGATCTATCAGGAAACCTGGACCCTGTAACCATAAGGCGCTCGCCTTTAGCTTATGAATGCTCATACCACGCGAGGGTAGATCAGCTGGGTTCTGTTCTCCTGGGCAATGATGCCACTGCCGCACCTCCGTATGTTCCATTATCTCCAATAAGCGATTCCTTACAAATACTCCCCACCTATGTGGTGCGGCCGAGTATATCCAATGCAATACTACCTGCGCGTCCGACCAATAAAACGTTTTGGCGTCGCCAAGCTCTAATTGCTCTCGTACCTTTCTTGCAAGTCTGACGGCCAACACGGCAGCCATCAACTCCTTCTTTGGTATTGTTAACCCTTCAATTTGCTGCAACGGGACTAACTTGGCCTTGGCCGCGACCAAGACCCAGGTCTCTCTTCACCTCGAAGTCCGCTAGCCCTTTCACCTCGTCCACCCAGGCCAACCACCGCCGCGTCAACTCCGCTGACAGTGCTTCTCCGATCGGTCGCTTGGTCTGGTGGGCTTCCTGGAGAATGCACTTCAGCTTAGTCGTGAACGGCGCGATCAGGCCCTGGGGGTCGTAGAGTCGCGCGCAGGCGCCCATGAGCGTGCGCAAGGTGGGAGGGGCTGATGTCGCGAACTCCAACATCCCGTCTGGCTGGAATGTGAGCGTGTCGGCCTCCTGGTTCCATCCTACACCTAGTACTTTTTCTATACCTGCTGGACGCAGCAGCGTGCCCCTGCGAGCTGCGTCGGTGTGCACGGTTTTTTTCTCGTCGCCGAACTGGGCTCGTAACGCCGGGCAGTTGGACTTGAATTTCTTCAGAACCATACCCGCATCACCCAGTATTTTGACCACCGCGTGCCACAACCGTTCCGCCTCGCCTGAGGACTCCGCGCCCGTCAGCATGTCGTCCATGTACAGGTCATGGAGAATACTCTTACACGCGTCGTGATGGCTGGCTGCGTATTTCTCCGCGTGAGCTCGGATGACGGCGATCGTATTGTGTTGGCTGTCCTTTACACCGAACGAAGTCGAGGTCATCCTATAAAGTGATCGACCCGTTAATTGTTCGTCATTTTCGAACCAAAAGAAGCATAACAGGTTTCTATCATCTGGGTGGACACGAACCATAAGATAAGCTTTGCTGATGTCCGCCACCCATGCGACCTTGTGTCGCCGAAATCTTGTCAGCATCGCCATCGGACACGGCAACAAATTTGGCGTGTCTTCAATGCAGTCGTTAAGTGACAATTGACCTTTGGCCGCCGCCGATGCATTAAATACTGGCCGAATTCTGTACGATATCTTGCTAGGCTGTATAACCGGGAAATGTGGCATGACGTATTTCGGTGACTCACCGGGTGGAAGAGGTTCTGCAAACTCTTGATCGATGAACGTGCGAATCTCTCGTACGTAGTCTGTCCTCAGCTCCGGATCTCGTCGTAGTCTCTTCGCCAATGCTTCTAGTTGCTTTTCTGATGCTTTCTTATTGTTGTTGATCATCGATACGTTGGGCTTGAGGTTGAGCCGAACTTGGTAGCGTCCGTCGGTGGACCGCTCTACCGTCGATAGGAAGTGTTTTGCCACCATCTGTGGGCTCTTCTCTTGTAATTCGTCTGGTTGTATGCCGATGGACTCGAGCGACCAAAATCTGTCCAGCTCGGCTGCCGTCGCCGCAACTGTGGCCTCCGCTCGTACCTCCCCGGTCGCCTCCGACGCAAGAACGAGCCCGAAGCGAGTCTCGAGGCCGACGGTTCGGGTATCGAGGCGCCGTGGTCCGCCCTCCATGATGCTAAACGAGCTGTTCGCATCTAGCAACAAATCGACGGCCACCGGCCCGCCGGCCCTCTCCGCAAGCTCGTGCCCATGCCTAGCCCGGAGTCTTGGCGATGGGGTGGGTAAGTGGGCTGCTGTGATCTCCTCCACTACTCTCGCGGTAAGCATTACTGGTTCACCGTTACGCGGCACCAACTGCAGCTGTACGATAGGCAATCTCTTGGCTTGCTGAGGTTTGCTGCCGCCAAAGACATGCAGATAAGTGAACTCGTTGCCGATGGTCTTCGCCTGCAGGGAATCCGCGAGACGGCGTGTAACGAAAGTTCGCTGTGAGCCGCTATCTAACAAAAATCTGGCGACGACACGTTTACCCTTATTATTTATAACGTCTACATGCCCCGTGGGCAACAATGGATTTGTACAGCCTAACGGTGATACAATGTTGCTCGCTACAGCTTGTGTACACATCACGGGTGCATGCGGACCCTTACAATGTTTGCATGTAATTTTACTTGTGCATGTGTGGATCCAATGCCCCGGCATCAGACACCTTCTGCATACCTTGGCCTCTGTTACTCGGTTGCGTTTTTCACTCATTGACATTGTAGTCATGCATGCGGTTGCATCGTGCCTACCACCGCAAAATAAACATCCAACCAATTGTTGCGTGTTACTGTTACATTGTGCGTGATTCTGCGACGCACTACCTCCTCGTCTGTTAATATAGTTGCTATTGCCGTTACTAGTATTATTGGTGTTAGTGTTGCGGTTATTACCGGATCGCGGTTCCACGTGCGTCTGGTATACTTGTGCTGAGTCATTCCGCGAGGCTTCCCTCGCCGGCCTCGGACTACTCGACCACGGCCGCGGCGTGGTACCCGACCCTGGCTTGCTATCTCTCTGTGTTAATGATTTTTGTTTTTCTCGCGACGTCACCTCGATCGAGAGGAAGTGTATCAAGTCCTGAAACTGTTGACCAAACTCCTCTGATATGGTGTCAGTAGCTCGGACACGCAACACGGGTTTCACGGTGAAATCGCGAGCACCGTTGTCCTTAGCGGCCTCCACCGAAGCAATATATCTCAACATCAGTGGCTCCGGCAGAGCCCGCAAAACAATAGTATATAACACGGCGCCATAACATTTCTCATTGAATTGTAATGCGCGCAATGCCGCTACTGAGCTATTCACCTGATCTAATAATTCACGCAGCGCTATGTGGTCTACGCGACCCACCCTAGGCATATCTAACAATTTTTGATATACGTCACCCACTATAGCCTTAACGCAACCATACCTGTTCATAAGGTAGTTAAGCACGTAAGCGTAGTTGTCGGCGTCTAGCGGTATCTCGGCGACGGCTCTCGCTGCCTCGCCTTCGAGTAGGTCACGCAATATCTTGTGTCGCTGCAGATCGGACAACCCTTCTTTTTCGTCAACCAATGTTCTAAATTCTTCGATGAACACTGGGAACTGATGTCGGTGACCACAAAATCTTTGTAGCTTCGGCGCCGGCAATTGTGCGCCGCCCGAGCTGCCGGCTTCTTGTAACGACACTAGCCGATTCAAAATCGCCTCGATCCCCTCTTGCGCCGCCGCGCCGGTATTCACTGGTACTCTGCCGGCCGCCTCACGCTGCAATTCTAGGAACGACGCCATTGCATCGGCCAGCGCGCGGGCGTCCGAGGGCTTCACATCACGCTCAGCACCGCCCGGGTCGCCTTGGTTCCTGTAGGCAGCTAATACCTGCTTAATCTGATCTAACATATCTGCATATGCCTCACAACGTGCCAATTGCTCGTCTAGGACTTCCTCATTAGTAGTACCTACCGACAATGCACATAGCTTATTGTCTAGCTCGGTTAGCTTCTTCTCTAGACGCTCCAGCTTTAATTGCCACGTGGCCACTCGCTGGTCGTCGGCCACAGACTTCGCCGGTGGAGCTTGTCCTTCAGGCGAAAATTTTAGCACCGTGTTGCGTAGAGCGGAAACGCTGGCACGCGCAGACTTCCTAACGGCTTTGAGGTACTCTACGGAGTCTGCCATAGTGGCCTGTCTCTTCCGCAATTAGCGTAACGGCACAATCACCAGCCTCACGTTGGGCGCCAAATGTGTTACAAACTAATCTGCGGAACGAGAACAAATGTGTATCGAGAATAACATAGCACTCCGGCCTCGTCTTTATTCTTAATAATATCACACTTGTAACGCGGCACCGTGTGGTGCCCGGCTCATGACTCACCCCTTGTTGGCGGCTCTGATGCGTAGCGTGCTGCTTACCCTCGGACGCCGCCGGCGGTGGATCGACTCGTGCGTGCAGTGCGTGCACCGCAGAGAAAAAAAAAGAGCTAAGACGGCCGCAGCCGTTTATATGCCGTAGTCGATCGACCTCCACCTGGCGGCAGTCCGCACTACTACAATAACGTCAGCTACAATGCGCCCTCTATATCTCCAGTACAATTATTGTCTGCTCTACCTGTGTAGCGCTATAACTGTCTGTTGTCTGCTTTGGTTGTGTGGCGCTCGGTCTATCTGTGACAAAAGCAGTTTTTATGCTAAAACCTCGCATTGTTTACGTTATTTTGCTTGGTTTGATTGGTCTGGCTAACCTCAAACGTAGCAGATTCCTGAAGGTGTAGCACATTTGTTTTTGCATCCAGTCAAATAAACACTTAATCACTAGCGATTCTTGCGATGCTTACTGTATAAAACAAAATACGGTGCACGTAGAAAAAATAACGTAGCGCGGGAGTAACTATGATTCTCTTTCCAACGTTGATGCTCGTGGCGCGCGAGTTACGCGTGCTGTGGGTACCCTTACGCGCCAATAGAAAGTTAGTCAGATGTGTAAACTCCCGATAGTAACATTCCCGAGGTCCCCTTTGTGGGCGTGGAGGGTAAGGCATACGATACATATGTGGTAATGAATACTCATTGTCATATTGTCGTGGCCCATTCGAGAGCTGTTAAGGCAATTTACCTAGGGGGAAGGTGCCGGGCCGATAGGTTAATGTCCCGGGCCTAGTCATCCCGGTAGTACCGATCGGGACGCCTGCTGCATTGGCTTAATAGGCAAAACGAGCTGCGAGTGCGCCACATGAAGCAGACTTCCTGGCAGCTCGCTGCTGTATTTTGCAGCGGCTCTGGCGTGGGTCGAGCCACCTCCGGGATGTGTGAGTATATGCTTCACTGTGACGGGGAATCGCGAGGTGATCGCGTTCGATTGTTGTGGTAGGAGTAGCGTGGTTACTACAAGACAAAAATGATATTCATCTGTATAGTAATTTTAAATAGTAATGTATAATAAATACAGGTAGTTCAATAAGTTCTTAGAATGAGCTTTTTAGAATTCGAATTTTGGCACCCTTTCACCGCTAATAGGAACTGCAACTTTTCGACTGCTAGCACTCAATATATTATGGTGATTGGCCGTTGCGATTTCGTTTGATAGCTTTTCCCGTGCAACGTATCGGCGTGATTTTAAAAAATGGAGAAAAAAGAGTTTCGAGTGGTTATCAAGCATTTTTATTTCAAAGGTTGGAATGCGACCCAAGTAAAAATTGAGACGAGACGTACAGTGACTCTGCGCCATGTTTTGCCACTGTTTCCAACTGGATTAATGTGTTAAAAAGAGGTCGCAGGAGCACCGAGGATGAACTACGTCCAGGAGGCCAAAAAACGGCAACTGATGAGGAAAACGTAGAGAAAGTGCGAAAAATTCTTGGCACAGATTAGCGAATGAACATTAAGGAAATAGCGGAGGCATTAGGGATTAGTTTAGGCAGTGTGAATTTTATCCTACACGAAAACTTGAAGGTGAAAGAGCTTAGAGCAAAATGGCTGCCGCATTTGCTCAACCAAGGCCAAAAGACGCGCCTGTTTGGGCTTTACAGCGAAATTTGGCCAAGATGTCGAACAATCTGTCGGATTTTTGGTGCAGATTCATGACCGTCGATGAAAGCCGGGTTCATCACTACACTCCCGAGACCCAAGAAGCATCTTGCCAATGGTGTGCACCTGATGAAGGACTTCCGAAGAGGGTGCGGACAACGGCATTGACCGGAAAGGTGATGGCTACAGTTTTTTAAGACCAACGTAGAATAATGCTGGTCGACTACCTTGAGAGCTGTAAAACGATCACAGGAGAATATTATGCAAGACTGTTGGACTGCCGTTAGCAAGAATTCATCGTGAAACGACCCGCTTTGCAGAAGAAGGTTGTCCCGTTTCACCAGGGCAATGCTCCTGCACACAAGTCCCGGCAAGCATCGGCAAAACTGGCCCAACTGAGGTTCGAACTTATTGAACAACCCTCCTATTCTCCAGACCTGGCCCCCTCTGATTATTTCCTCTTCGGACATTTGAAGAATAGTCTCGGTGGAAAGCGTTTTTCCAGCAATGAAGAGCTGCTGTCAATGCCTATTTTCAGTCTAACGACGCGGAATTCTACTCAAGAGGTATGAAAGCTCTGAAATCTCGGTGGGAAAAGTGTATTGAGCTTCTCGGGGAGTATATCGAATAAGAAAAATTTAAAAACATTATTTGGAAAATTCTCGGTTTTCATTCTAAGAACTTATTGAACTACCTGTATTATCCCAACAAAAATCGACATCGTGATGTTCGGATGTTCGAAGTGTGCGCCCCCGTTAAAAACGGTAAAAAAAAAGACGCCAAATAGAAGAAGCCGCCACCCCGGTAGCGGAGACGCGGGAAGTCACGGGATTGCGCGGCACAGTCTAATTTATATGAGGAGACATGAGATAAAATGGGGGAGTTGTTGTCGCTGCGTCGTGACCGGTAAAAACGTCACCAGCAATGTTCGGAATCTCGAAATAAACACGGCGTTATAATTTAAGCAACGGAGAGCTAGATAGGCTTCATTTTCCCCCATGAGTGTTTTACATTTGTAGAGGCTCACAGCTCCTCAGAGCTATCAAATGCTAATATGAAGTGTTTATATTACATGTCTTCGTGTAACTTCTTTACATTGTCACTATGATTGTTATAGTGTTCGGATGGTAATAAAGTAAGGTACTTAAGTAATTAATTTGACATTTCGTTTGAATATTATCAAAAAACAAAATGTGTGCGGACGTCAGGAGAGAGCTTGTTTTATTATGTAGTACTAAAGTTTAATATTGAAAAATGAGATTGGCTACATGAAGCTGCAGACAAGAACAGAAGTTGTCTGTCTGATCCCTTTGTTTCCATGGTTGATGTCGAGTGGAATATTTAGCAGTACGAGCAGGTAAGATGAACTTCCATTATCTCAGTAAAGAGAGACATCTTTATTTGCAGAGGGTAGGACAGAATTGATATATCTACGTATCTATAACGCAAGGACCTTCATGGCATCTATGCCAATATACTCGCTAATTTCTCTTTTGTAGTATCCACCACCCCCATGCCTGGTAGCGGCATATTCAATTTGGCGCCATGTATTTCGCTTGCTTCGGCATTGCCGCTAGCCGACGCTGTCTATACCCCCGCTGCTTAAGGGACACTGCTATCCTGCATCTTTGTAGCCGGAATAACAGCCATCTAAGTCATTCTAAATATTGCAACCGCGTATGTTAGATAGTTGAGACGTAGAGGTAGCAAATGGCAAACAGGCGATCACGGGGCAGAATATTCCTAACTGGTGCAGGGATGCTCCCTACACCTTTCTTGCGAATATGACCTGTGTGAGCTATCTAGAACAACGCGTAAGATTTTTCCCTTAATGGTCATGCCAAAAGTGTGGTTTCTGAAATGCCTCACGGTTAGGCGATAATGACTGGAAAACACCGGTCTTCGACCAATTTACAAGCAATCCAATGACTCTAAACCTGACCGCCCTTTGAGGTTTTTCCTAGTCATCTTCTCAACATATTGTGGGAAATCGCCGACAAAGAGAGCTATAGTGTCAACAGCAAATAGTAAGTCGTGATTTGCTATAATGGTGCAAATATATCGTTGGGTTGCCGATACTTCCTTGAGTCACTTCAGCTTATCTAGCGTTTAGACATCTCTGCCCAATCTGTACTATTTGTTGTCTTTCTGGCGTAAAGAACGTACCTGCCATTGAACACGCTTGTCAGCTCCATAGACTTCGAGTTTGGTAATCAGGATATTGATGTCGACGATATCAAACGCCTTTCTCTAATCAGCAAGAAATGCAGCAACTGTTTTCTTCTTTTTAAGGCTTTGACTGACGTCATCTGCACAGCATACTATTGAGACGCGGTGGACATTTCAGAGTGAAATCCTGTCGGCGATTGAGTACATTGTGCTGTTCAAGATAATCCTTGAGTTGCTTGAATGTGAGTTTTGTCAAATATCCTCTAGATCGGGGCCAGTTTGCTTACTGGGTAGTTTTTTGCCAATCTGTCACAAAATTTAAAAAGCAGTATGAAGCGATATAATTTAAGCGCTTTGGGTCACTTACCGGCCGCAATTGACAACTTAATTAGATATTATACGCGGTCAGCGGGAACATCGGCTGCTCTTCGCATAAATATGTTTAGCATAGAAGATGCGCGACTCTTAGAGCATGGATCGGCTGAAGAGATGTTTGTTGCTCTACAAGGAAGTTCTCAGGTATTACAAAAACTATCAGCGCATCCGTGTCTGAAATTTGAATGCCGCATTTTTTCATTTATCAATGCCAATAATTTTTTAAGTGATCCAGGCTTCTCTAGACGTCCCAAGACTCTTTTTTCATTTATTTCTTAGTTACTGCTTGTTGCTGCAAACAGACACTATTACTCCTGCTCAAATGCTTCATCGATGTCATCGTAAGATACACACACGACATGTTCCTATGATAAAAGATGTCGAGTGACATTGGTGGATGAAACTGCAGATGAAACTGCTGAGAGTACAATTCGAACTAGGCCTGATTTGCCCCCATAACACCTTGAATACTACAAGTACATAAATAAAACATGCAATAATAGCTTGCCTTTTATACACTTCGACTTCGCCTGATCATAAAAGCTTAAATATCCTCTAAAATGTGTGCCGATTGCAAACGGGGGAGGCTCCGAGGTGGTCGTATGGAGGAGGGAAACGTCAGTGGCGGTCGGATGCTTCACTGATATATGCCCTGTTAGGCAACGCCGCGTGTATTCACCGTCGCATATTGGATATTATATCATAGGGTAGATAGAGAATCGCCTGACGCCTCTCCGCCTTGAGCTGTGAGATCATGATGCCTTCATGATTGTACGATCCTCGTAGATAGTTCAACTAACGGCAGCAGCTGTAACAGCGGCCAAAAGCTCTAATAAGGTCTTGCATTTGGGGGACACCTCTAGACTTAAGAGCCTGTAAGAATCTGAGACAGTCCGAAGGAGGTGCTTTTGAAGGCGGCTACAGCCGAAGTCGGGTGCAGGACCTTCACCTGTTGCAGTGTGTGGGCTTCGAATATAATTCGGTTTCTTTCACGAAGGTAAGTCAAGCGAGGGCAGGCAGGAAGATGGTGCTTTTGGAGCCGAGCACAGCTAAGTCGCTTTACGTGTGTGCTTAACGGATGCTTTGATACAAAGTTACCTTACAACAGGCGACTTGCAGCGGGGTCACCGTGTCGATCTTCCGCATTTTCTAGTGGGGTGCCGCGAATGTCGGTGGTCGCCGCCGTCGGGTGCAGGACTTTTACCTGTTGCAGTGTGCGGGCCTCGAGTATAAATCGATTTATTTCACGAAGATAAGCCAAGCGAGGACAGGCAAATGAAGCCGCCGCGTGAGCACCACGATAGTTCACACATCTTGCTGAATTGGGGCAGCTTGCAGTTAGGTTCCCGGGAGTGCCGCTTTTCTTGCATACTTCAAGCATCATGCACCAATGTGTCCCGGCCTCAGACACTTGTGACATAACTTCGGGCTCGAGAACTACTGATGAGGGTGGTATCCCTCATCAAGAAAATGCGGGTGGCGGAGGTTGGCGCGCAAAGGAAAGACCTTTGCGCCTTACTAAGTATAACTCGCGCTCCGTTTCACATGTGAGACATTTATTTCGCATGGTTGACTTCAAGTAATGACAACTCGCATAGTATCTCTCCTCGGTGATTGATATTGGAACTTCGTGTATCCTGGATTTAAATATCAATAGGAATGGGCTGTGTGTGGCCGAAGAGAGTCGCGGCAAACACCCACGATGCGCCGGCAATGGATGTTTCTGGTGAGCCGAGCCTATCTTTACGGAACACCCATCCCCCCCCCCCCCCTGGTCAATGTGTGGTCACGGTAGAAGAGCGTGTCATAGGCTCCAAGCGCAAGAAGTTGTCTTCATTCTCTACGAGCGCTGAAGATGATAAGGCTACTGAGACAAATGGCAACGGATTTACTCGTGTGGTAACCCAAAGGAGAGTATCTCGTCTGGTGACCTAGGGACATTCAAGGTTATTATCCGAGAAGAACCATATATATATATATATATATATATATATATATATATATATATATATATATATATAACATTTTGCGTAGCATTTGCCTACCATATTTGCATAAAAGAGTATTTTTTCTAGTAACCGGGGTAATATACGTACTATTTTGCAAGATGTTCTACAGTGGCGGAAGCCACGCGTGCTGGGATAACTAATTCTTAAAAATGTACTCAACATGAAGGTAGAGAGATTCAAAGCTTCCGTGAAATGGTTTCTCCCAACGATACATGCTTAAGTAGTCCGACTCATGCAGAATTAATTTTTTTTTAACTACGTATTATTAAATTACGGGTGACCGTTCAGTGTATAGAACTAACGCTAAAACGAATACATTGTTTATGTCTCTGTAAGGTTCTGTTACAATAGAGGACGCCTCTGAAATTGCTAAAATACTACTTGGTTTATGAGCACTTGACGACCGTCCGTAATACTATTTCTTAGAAGTCCAAATTGCATCTAAGTAAAACCTAACAAAAGGTCGTAGAATGTAGAACATTACATCGAAATTTGTTCTCCACTAGACCACAATTGCTGCCTTGGTAGAAGAAGCAGTAATAAGTAACAGATTGAGTTAGCTTTTTGGTCATTAATCATCTAGAGGTTTTTCCTTTCGCTAAAAAAAATAAACACTGAGTTACGCACTTTAGACAAACATCATAATTTGCGCGCCCCTGCGGAGTATAGTCTAGAAATACACAGAAGCATAGACGGATTGTTATTCTGTCTCCATTAACTAGTCCGCCATAGTAATCCTACGGCCGACCACTGCGAGATAACCCTTAGTAAGTGCGATACACTATCATTTTCTAGGTTACTTACATGTTGTGTTTATTTCAAACGACTACATTTGGCATCTACAAAATTTAGCCTAAGATACCAAAAAAGACAACAGTACGAGCCTTGACATGTGACACCGTAATTATATAATTTATATTCAATATCCGATAACTGACATATCTTTCTCCTTTTTTATGTACACGATCTAGATGTTCATAGAAGAAGACCACACAGGAGGACAGATGTCGCAAGCAACAAAGACAGGCAGCCAACGCCGACCAACGGACGACGCTACTTTGCTTAACTATGTGCACCAGCTTGTTCCGGTCCGACGGTAAGTACGCCTAAGGAGTATCCGCAAAAATATATTAAATGCATTATTTATTTCACCCCGCATTGGGTAAAATGTACAATAGTATGATGAATATCAGTTTCGTAATTAAATTAATATTGAAAATCGCTCAGTGCCAGTCTTGTTAGCGAGGAGACTGCGTTGCACCACGACACTACCAAATGTGCCGATGTCGCTACGCGGAGTGAACCGGGGAGTAAACCTCGGCATCACACGGGCAGAGATCTGGTGCGTAGCCCGGCCGAGAAGACAATGCTTTCAGCCATCACCCATTTGTATATTTATTAGTTAACGAGACCACCGCGGACTTCTGACAACCCAAAGAATGGTGGCAAGTGTGGAACTCGGCAACCCACTAAGACCGATACCATTCCTATCTCCTTTGGCCTGGAATTGCATATTCTAGTGCTCCGTGAGCCTTGCCGATGCTCTTCCGTTCTGAGAAGGTGCGTGAAGACCCCCAAATGGCGCTTATTCTACAAGATAAGGTATTTTTATGCAATATGTATTGTATTATAACCGGTGTCTTAAATAGTGCATTCGTTTTAACGAGTGCAGTAGTCATTTGGTAATAAAACACTTATAAATATAAACCAGATATAAATTAAGAAGAACGTACATCTTCTATCCAAAAAATAGGGAAGATTATGCTTGGTACTTTCTCTGTTTCTAAAGGCAACCAGCCTCATATTCATTTGAAACCGGAATCTCATGTCAACTGTTAGACCGGATCCCTGGAAAACCAAAAATCAAACTAATCATATTGCTCAGTATTTGAAATATGATGACTGCATTTTCTTGATAGTAATTTCTACCAAATATTAAATAGATTAAGTAGATCCAAATATTTTTTATAGCAGGGTTGCGCAACTGCAACATGTCAAACCTATCAGTGACATATGAGCAGAACGCGTAATTGAAGCATATTTGAAAAGTTAAACTGCAACGGAAATGTATCCAAATTGGATACAGTTTATGAAACTAATGTCCAGGAGTACATTGCGATTAATAAATGTATTGCTGGTGATCTTGGGACGGTTGAGGACGTTGGGTTTTGGCGCGTACGCTATGCCGTTGTGGTTTGGACGTTGATCGAAAAAAACTAAACTGTAAAAGTTAGCAATGCACCTGTGGTTGTTCAAGGTATTTCTTCTCCCTTGGTGCATGGAAAGGCATCTACCTGGATATATGCATCTAATCTCTCGTATTTGAAATACTAGCGAATTACCTAGCTTTTAGAGCCACTAACATCACAGTTCCTTAATATTTGGACGCCGCTTGATCTATACGATGGGTGACCCCTGATAAACGTTGTTCCAATGAGCTTCAGCGGGTGTAATTTAGCATGAGTTATATGAAGAATGCACGAGGTCAACGAGCTATATTCTGCAGGCATTGC
>QVRM01005371.1:0-51236 GCA_003439945.1 Dermanyssus gallinae
GAGTGGGACGAATGGGACAAGCAAAGCCGCTACACAACACCCTCTAGAATAAAGGCAATCTGGTAACCACAAAACTTTGTCGCTGGCCGCCGTATTTCCACTATTTGCGTCTAATCTCTCTGTATCGCGCTCTCACTATCTCTCTCTGTTTCTCTCTGTGGTCCGCCAATCTCTGAGTTATGCTTCTACAGGCCGTAATTTATCCGGTAATGTAATCGAGCTAGTCGATGGTGTGTAGCCTAGCACCAGTTTTAATTAGAGTGACCACCCACCGATCCCGAGCGGTCAATCTCCCAATTCCTGCTTGTAATAGTTTCAGCGTGATACAAGCGGCGTTAACAGCGCAGCGGCGGGTGGCAGGGGCAGCAGTTGCTTCGCGGTATTGAAGCCTTCGAACTCAAGGCCCAGTTAGAAACGTCGAACAATCGCCGATAGAAGAGAGCCGGAAGTATACGTCGTCGTCGTCATCGTCGCCGCCGAAACCAAAGTACCTCTCCCTACTCTTTCCAGTCTTAGAGGACCTAATATCAGAGAGCGGCTGGCCCAACTCACTAATTAGCACAATATATATATATATATAGATATATTTATATATATATTATATATATGGCACGGGCAGTGTATATATTTATTACAGGGAGTGTATATCTTAGAGTATATTAGCACGGGAACGCTATAAATATGTTTCGCACATCATATTGCATTTTTGCAATATATAGTATGCGAAACATATTTATAGCATTCTACGTAGTGCTGATTCATTCCTACGCTGATGCAATTGCGCTATTGTTAGACACCCTCCATGTGCTACTTCATACATATACAAATACATATTAGATTTTTATATCGTCAATCTCTTGTCGCGTACGCTCACTTCGTCGCTGCCGTCTATTGGTCGTTACCTACGGATACTACATAACTGGAATCCTCCGTGCGACTGCCTGCCTCGGCACTGGAGTTCATTTTACCGCCGGTACCCAGCTTTCTGCCACCGAACGTATCTGAACGCAAGAAATTCGTCGGGGCTCATAACTAGCGGCTTTTTCGTCTAGTTCTTCTCCTTTTTCGTAGTCTTCTGCTGCAGCCGTCATAATCTCGACTCGAATAATGGGCGGTGCGGCCACATATAGGCGTAGCTAAATGTGTTTAACGTCTAGTGTTGTCAAGGCTGCGTTTTACGAAAGTCAAAAATACCTCTGGTGACATCAGTAATGCACCGCAATGTCGGGCTCATCAGCCCATCAAACGTTACGCTTCTTGCTCCTTATTCCTATGAATGGCTTAAAAAAGTAGTTCGGTCCAGGCATGGGAATTGGGAGCGGAAATAGCATAGAATGCTAAAAACAAAGCACAGAAGATGCATGGAAAGGCAGAATCCTTTTGGGCCAGCACGACCGAAGAAAGCGCAACTTTGAATCAAACGAGTTCGCAAGGGCTGGGATAAAGGTGCGTCTGACAGGTGGGGGAACCCGTGAGCGACTTCGGCTAATTGATCCGATAGGGCACTCGCCACTTCTCCTGATGGCCTATAGCACTGTTCTATGGAGATCTGCGCCATCAGAGAGTGAAGCTTAAGGGGGAGGTGCGTTTATGGGTATGGGTCTCAGCGGCGTAATATCCATCCATCCGCTGGGGTCGAGTCCCACACAGCTCAAGATGGAAACCCAAAATTCCTACTCGTAGCCGTAGGCGTAACTGCATTTAACCCTCCTCCACACAAAAAAAGTAGTTGAAGTCGAAGTGCTTAATAAAAATTGGTGCGCATTACCAACGCACTAAGATATACTTAGCTTATACGTTGTTGCCTTATTTATTTGCAATGCATACGAAACCTTTCCCGCATTTTCCAACTGCGGCCTGTAGTACCTACACCTGCTACAGGTACTAAGAAGACTGCTGCACGTTGGAATTTCGACTAGCGTCTGGAATACGTCGCTTCGAACACAATATATATTCAAAACGTTTAAACCAAAATGAACTGGGCATTGTGAGGAATAGATTTAAAACGTTTGCAGAGAAAATTAATTTCATGCCCCGAGATACACGTCGGGTTAGGTAATAAAGAAGATATATATATATATATATATATGACTACACATAAGTATATTCCTGGGGGCGAAAGCGTGTTCCTTTCGGTTTCGCCTTCAAGATGAACCGTCAAGCCGACTTGACATCGTGCAGATCCGACTAAAAATGTATTAAATATTTTCTTTTTTTTTCCACCGTTTTACTGTCTCTGTGTATTCCTCTTTACACACTTGTGCGTGGGTGTGTATTTTTCCACCTGCGCATTCGACCTTGAAAACGACAAAGTTCCTTTCTCAGGAAGCGTATTCAGTTGGACAGGCGAGACCCGCCTTAACGACCACATTTCTTACACTTTCTTTATTGCCGTTGCTGTCTATCTCTAATTGACTCGATATGCTATGTCGAAGGCGGCCATTCGGGCCCAACGATGTTAACATGTTTTTAACCGAATTAGAGACATAGGAAAGATGAGAAATGTGACGGCAAATACGGCTGCGACTGGACCGATCGGGTTGTCGACCCTTCTTCAGCGGCGAGCAGCGATACGTAAAAGCAGCGTAGGCTGACATTTCGTAAAATCGCTTTTCCGGTATGTCAGGAGAGGAACCCCTGACAATTTTTTTATTCAATCTAGCTCTCCGGCCACGCTGATCACTTTTTCAATTCGGGGTCAAAAGCGCCTACAGCCGCCGCGTGTCAAAGTGTCTCTATCTAAATCGTTTGAACACACTCGTAACGGCGACAGTGAGTAAGCCTACGCGAGCGTGTCGATACCGATACTCGTTAGACTCCAACGGATTCAACTCGGGGCTACTCAGCGGCCCTATGTTCTTGCCTCTCCCGATCAGATAGGCAATCCTGTACTAAACGACTAGTATAGGCGGAGCGCCGTCTTTTTAAAAGACGTATGAAAGTCCCCTAGACACGTGATGTGAATAAAACATAATTGGGGGTTGGATGGTATTGCACCTTTCTCTTTTAAGACATCTGTGCTCCCCGTTTTGTATCGACCAGTTTTAAGACACAGTTTGTAGAACTTGCAAGTAGCGTGTGTTTTTTGGTGGTTTTACCTTTCTGAATAAAGTACGGCGACCTGGCGTTGCTGGACATCACACTCAAAACGCAACCTGCGGTTGATGTTTGCATTTACGGTGATTTTTTCTTGTCAGAGAAGACGGCTTACAGTTTCGTGCTTGAGAAAAGAAAGAAGCAAATTACATCGAGCAAGTCCATTTTCTTTCAAGCATTTGCCTGACTGGAATGACATAGGAATTTCATCTGAGGTCCTTGTGGACAAGCGTGTACATAGTCGTTGCAGCCATTGTCGCGAAAGATTTCTGATCGGGGTTAAATACGCTATATATATATATACAGACATACATATATATACCTCTTATTTATTGTTATACTGAAATAATTTATAGCATGTCTTTTGTTTTCAACCACATCAAAAGAAGTTCTAGCCCACGCAAACGCAGGATGTACACGTGCCGCTTTGCTGGTGAGTCTGGCACATTTATTTTGTCTAACATCCCGTCTGTTGTCTCTTTGGTCTGTTGTGTGATGTTATTTGCTGATGTGGTGAAATTGCAGTGTCTTCAAGAAACAGAGTCCCAACTCGCGATTGACCTTGTACCTGAGCACACGAGAATTTGTACACCTTGGCAACGGAAAGGTACGTACGTCTGGCTCGGATTGCTCCACGCGCCCACTTAGCAGCCGAGATTGTTGGTGGAGGGTGGTAACGCTAATGGTTGTAGTAGTCTTAGTAGTAGCAATGTAGTACTAGCAGTTGTTTTTGTTGCTGTTGTAGAATTTATAGTAAACCGTACACACCTCCCCCAAGTGTTTAAAATATTCGCACATGCAATTCCCGGTCGGTTGGGAGGATGGACCACCGGTTTAGTAGGTTCGAGTTCCACACTACCGACTAGACTTGCAGACGAGTTCCCGGCAGTGGTGTTCATGTGTGGGAGTCGCACTTTATAGTTACTTCTCTACAGAAAAAAAAAGAAACTCGGACAGTACCTGGAGAATTAGTTCCACACACCCGACAAGTCGGCACGTGTGCGAGCTTTGTGGAAACTCTCAAAGGAACAAAGGGCACATTGGCATTGTTGTCGGCTGTACGAATCGTTTTTCTTCTCGCTAACCCTGCGTGAGTCTCGTGCGCACGTATAGCATATAATGTGTGACTTCTCTTTCGATCGTCGTCGTCCCCAGGACTCCCTGTCCTGTTACGTTTCTCGCCTTCGACCCACAACGAATAGCTTGCTGATGTCGTCACTGCTGCGATAAAGCTCATTCAAATTGCTCAATACTCATTTCAATTAGAATGCTACGCTATGTTTGACATTGTTTACATGCATATTGACCTTTTTGTTATTGCCATTATTGTTGTTATTGTTGGAAAACGATGTGCAGAGCTTGGGTATACAAAGATTCAGCTTTGTGACGGGAGATGTCCGTCTGACATGAAAGAATGGGTAGCTATGCTGAAAGGTGATGTCAATTGGCTTTGTGCAGCTGAACACCTTTTTAACTACTAACCTAGAGCTGTCTGACAGTGTTGCCTGGAAGAGTACACGAGCTTTCATTTAGTTCAATTTGTGTTGTCTGAACATTTGGCGAGAATGCCAGATGATGATATTCGCAAGTGCTCTTTTCTATAGCACTGATCTCGATATATCTCACTTGTATAGCTTGAGATATGTCTCAATATACATACTCGCTTGACCGATAAAGGTTGAGGTTTGCCGTCAATATATTTTATCAGATTTACCGCGATAGAAACATTTTAAAGTACTTGAAAAAGGCTTTACCATATATCTTGTACTACGTGCCAGTAGAATATAGCATAGCACTGTTTCCACAAGGTAATATTTCAGGACGTGTAGAATCTGTAGGGGGATGGCAATGCACTATCTCTTTTCGAAACACTGTGCTTCCCTCCTTAAGATACGTTGTCAACGTGGTGAGTAAGAAAATTCTGTATCCAGTAAAATGGCAAGGAAAAGATACTTCCGCATACCCAGTTAAAAATCGCTTAAGCGGCTATTTTGTCCAGGCACGAGACTATGGTAAGGAGTTAAATCATATACCAATAGCAGAATGAGTGCCAGCACATCCTGAAACTCGTCCCGGTGATGCCAAATACCGTAGTACCTTAACTAGAAAAAGGTGGTTACAAAGTTCTGGCATCTTCTAGCTCTTCGGGTGTCAGATTATTTTCCTGAGGTGAGAAATGACAAACGCCGTCGTCATTGCACCGCTGCTGCCTGGGAGTAATTAGAAAGGAGACAAACGACGATTAAAAGGCACTCTGCAAACAAACGAAAGACTTCCGAATGGAACCAACAAAGGCAACTATGGTGACTGATACACTGTTAGGAGTCAATTGGATCCCGGCCCTCTGAGAGCCGTTGAGTCAACGTCTTCTTGACGCTTACAAACTTAAGAGGTTGGCGCGAGAAATAATGAATGGCCTAACATCGACAACAGAGCATGCCGTCTTTCTAGCGGCTCAACATCCCTTCAGCGCGGGCTGGCTTCAAGCGCTGCCCTCCCGTCAGCTTGGCACCATGCTGGACCAAACTCATTCCGCATGGTGTCAGCCCTTAGGATAGGCGCCCCCGTCTTCCAGCCTTTCTCATTTCTTCCAGGCAGCCAACCTGTTGATCCTGACGGTCTACACCCGTTAAGCTGTCTAACAGGTCCCGGCAGACTTACAAGACACGCTGAACTCAACGCCGTAGTAAAAAGAGCCCTTAGAAAGGCAGAGATACCATAGACATCCGAGCCAGCCGAGTGTCTTAATAGCAGCATGAGCTGCGACCTGACGGGGTTACCATTCCGCTATGGTGACACGGAGAAAGCCTTAATGAAATGTAACCGTTTCATGCACTGAGGCCTTGTCGAATCTACACCACAGCGCAGTTGAATCTGGATGGGTTGCGGAGGGCGCGGACTCTGAAAACCAAGGATATGTCGAGCTATCAAGGAGGTACCCTCACATCGGAGACTCGACCCCATCGCACAGGCACAGCGAAAATCCTGCAAGATATCGGAAAACGTATGGGAGACGTACCGGCGATTGACGCGAGGTTATATTTTTGAGGACACATGATGGGTCGGGCCGTTTGTAGAAGGATCGTGGCTTCTATCATAAGCGCCCTGAATTGACAGGAAACGAACAGAGCAAGATAAAATGGCTTAAACGTTCATACCTCACAATTGTAATAACTGAATAATAAAATAATATGTATTAATTTATTATTGAAAAGATATATACAAGTACTCGGAGGTGCAACACACACGACATTGTATCATTGACAGTAGAAACGCTAGCCGGTCCGGTCTAGTTCACTAAACAAGTACTCTCGAAATGTCGGAACGGCGCTTCGCTGTGAGCAGGATACTTAAGGAGACCACGTCATTTTGCCAACATCTTTCTACCGACGTTATCGGGCGGATATAATCGCGGTGCTGGGCTCAATTACCTCAATGTCCTTAATGCGAACTCACCTAAAGAGGGGCTCACTCAGAGGGGCTATATGAAGGCATATGGTACTCCGAGCCCAACGCATTTTCCTTTAGTGCTATTACAGCTCAGGAACTGCGAATCGCTGCTAACGACGTAAAGACAGACTCACTTGATAGCGATGGAAACGTGCCGGGTAAATTCCACTCTAAATTTATTGACATCTTAGCGGCTTCTCTAGTTGCCGTATTCAATATTTCAATTAAAACGGGCGTGTTTCCCGAAGACCTCAAGACATCTGCGGTGACTCTGCTATATAAGGGTAAGGACGGGAGAGACCAACCTGGTAACTATCACCCGATCTCCTTGGTGTCTTTTTTCTCAAAAGCATTAAAACGCTTGCTAAACAACAGCTGAAAGCCATTCAAACGACTTAAATTCTTCTCTAAAAATCATTTAGTTGGGACATATATGGTGGGAGATCATTAAAGCTGCGAAGGATGGAAAGATGTGCCTTGGTGCATTTCCTGACGTAGCCAAAGCGCTTCGACTGCCTTCGACCACGCTATACTTGTTAAGATGCTCCAGCAACTAGGCTGCGCACCAGCAGTAACATTTTGGTTTAAATTCGTATTTTAGTGGAAGGAGGGCCAATTTGAGGCGGTTGGAACTCTAAGGTCTGCGACGGGATTTGTATCCACTGGCACGCCCCAGGGGTCGGTTCTTGGACCGTTTTTCTTCATCACCTACAATAATTTCGTCCTGCGGGACATCGAGAGGTACGCAGACTGCCAATCGTTTATGCAGATCACGCCACTCTCTTGTTCCGTGTCTTCACCCTTTCAATTGTCAAATAATACGTATAATCTTCGTATAAGATATATCGTATAAGACGACACTCGTTCTTTACCACACCCCACAAATGGCATCGAGATGGAAGTTTAAAACCTGGTAATATTGTAACAGAGTTAGACACAACAACAACACAACAGAACAGCCCAACTACGGCGCCGTCGATGATCAACGGCGCCAGAAAGCCGACCAGCCATCCCAACCGACCAAAGAGCCGTCGCTGGCTGCTACACCAGCATTGCTGTAAACAACCTGGTGAGACGACACCACAGTCAACCGAGCACATCAACGGACGTGCATCTCGTCTTACTCGGAACCGTCAACAGCCTCCACATGAAACCGCCGCAGCTACCTGGCGACGACGTGCATCACCGCCGACCTGTCGCGCCACATCATCATCATCATCAGACCTACGTACCTGACCTGCGGCGACGGCACCACCAGAGACCATGCACGTTGTGATAATGCGTAGTTTAAACCGACCAATCAGCGAAGAGGACGAGTGGAAATTTCCGTTGCCGAATGCTCGAGAAGATTCGATTTCATCCTTTAACATTATTACTATATGAACGCTACGGCGTACCTTGAGTGAATAAAATAGACCGAGGCAGTATGGCCGACGACCCATTCGCTGCCCGGTTCCGCTTGACGCCAGACCTACGCTCCGTGTTGTCATTCATTGTACCTAAGTCCCTCGTGTCGTAGTAACCGCCCGGCTGAGCTACCATCCCCAGTGACTCAGCGTAGCGACAACATCGTTACATTTGGTGGAGCTGCTTCGATCTCCCTCTACCAGAAGGGCGGCGAACCGACCGAGCGGACGGCGAGCAAATGACAGTAAGCACACGGCGAACGAACCGCAACGAGACCGACCACGGACCAGCAACAACCAAGCACCAGCAGCGACCAGAACCAGGACACCAACAACCAGCAAAAGATGAGTTCGACGCACCAAACACCAACCAGCCCCAGTCCAGCCACCGACCCGGCCACACAACCACAAAATCAAGACACTAGTCCAGCCACCGAACCGGCCACACGACCACGCACGACCACGACGACCACGACGACCACATCAACCAGCCCAGCCACCGAACCACGCACGACCACGCTAACCAGCCCAGCCACCGAACCACGCACGACCACGTTAACCATGGACCCGGCTATCAACAGGCCAACCACGGTCGCAGAGATGCCGTTTGGCTATCCACCGCCGGGACAGCCGTCCTTCCTGCAAAACGTGTTCCAAGTGCCGCTGCGATTTGATGGCACGTCGGCCATGCGCGCCAGGGAGTGGCTGCGAGAATTCGAAAGAATGGCCGACATCAACAATTACAGCGACGAGCAAAAGGTACGGTCAGCGGTGCTTTCGCTGGAGAAGACGGCGGCCGACTGGCACGACGCAATTCCGAGAGAGGCGAGGCCTAAGACATGGGCCGAGTTTCACCACGAGTTCATGGCCAGGTTCGGCGACCACGGCGCGATGGCGGTCGCCGCGGAGGAAAAGCTGAAGCGGCTGGTGCAGGATCAGGACACGCCGTTCCTCGCACACATCGAACAAGTGCAGCGGTTGTGTCGCGACATTGACTTGAGAATGGCCGACGGAGCGATACTCCGCTGGTTCCTGAGGAGCATACGCGCAGATTACAGACCGACCTTCATCTACGCCGATTTCAAGAGCGTTATACTGGCGCGAGACCTCTGTGCCAAGATAGATGCAATCGACCCATTCGCTGCCCGGTTCCGCTTGACGCCAGACCTACGCTCCGTGTTGTCATTCATTGCACCTAAGTCCCTCGTGTCGTAGTAACCGCCCGGCTGAGCTACCATCCCCAGTAACTTAGCGTAGCACAACATCGTTACGGACGAGTGGAAATTTCCGTTGCCGAATGCTCGAGAAGATTCCATTCCATCCTTAACATTACTACTATATGAACGCTACGGCGTACCTTGAGTGAATAAAATAGACCGAGGCAGTATGGCCCACGACCCATTCGCTGCCCGGTTCCGCTTGACGCCAGACCTACGCTCCGTGTTGTCATTCATTGTACCTAAGTCCCTCGTGTCGTAGTAACCGCCCGGCTGAGCTACCATCCCCAGTGACTCAGCGTAGCGACAACATCGTTACAATATCTTCCTCCGTGTAGGCGGCTCTGCTATCCCTCTCAGGTCAGAGGCAAATGTCTTGGCATTGTGCTACACGAGCATAGAGGTAAACACAAGTAATTTTATTCCGGCTGCAACTTTTTACCACCACAATGGTAACTGTAGTAGGTTTAAATTACTATATCCTCCTTGCAAATAATTGTAATTGTATGAAACAACATACCATTGTAATTGTGTATATAATAAATAAATGACCTTGTTCAAAAAATAAATATAAAATAGGACAGTCAAGTGAGGTCAAGTGTCAGGGTCTGCTACGCCGTGGTGGCCTCACTCATGCGTTTGAGGAGAACCAAGGTTTCGCGGGATCTTCTAGTACGTGTCTACAAAATGCTTATGGAGCCAATTCTAACTTACGGAATTACTCTGTGGGGCGCCACGCAGCCCATGACCCTAGACAGGGTAAAAGGGTTGTTCAGAATGACGCGGTTAGAGCCATAATAACCCTTCCTCGCCGCTTCTCAAGCTTGATCAGCTGACACGTTTAAACTTAGGACGTGTTGGCCTATAAGGTGCAAAACAATCGAATCCTTGCAGATTGTGCTTTTGTCTTTGATCTTACTCCAGAACGTGAAATAAAGCTGGATAAATAGGTATGCAAAAGATGAATATGATCAAGCTTTATCCGGCGAGCCGAGAACATACCTGATCCTGTATCGAAGGTGGGTTGGCAGATCGCTAAGCAAACGTACCCCGTAGCCCGAATCATTACTGGATGTGAACATTTTCACGTGTATCTAAGGAGAGTCGTCAAGGTAAAATATTTGCCTTGCCAGGTTCGCCACGCCACACTGTGTGTAAAAAGCAAAGACGCGAAACTGCTATATGCAGTCGCGAATCAGGCTATACCGTGTTTTGGCCAGTAGTGCTTATAATGGACTTGCCTAGGCTTTCTCTAGCAGAGAAATGTTGCACTTAAACAATGCTCAAGAAAATTGTGAAGGAAAAAATTGGCAAAGAAGGATGCCGGCCGCGGGTCGAAATAAATACGTTTTGGTGGCATCGCTAGCTGAGGGAGCAGTCCCTAATCTGGCCCCAGACCCTCTCGGGCGACCGTAACAAACAGTTGCAAACCCTAATAATTTCTGAAAACTTCTAGCAATGGTAGCATTGGCCTGCTTGTAATAATGGCTGACTCAGTTATATCAGTAGGAACTGCTCAAATACTCAACAACTAGTTCAAACACGCTAAAATTGTGCTATTAGCGATAATGGGAGGTTCTCTGTATCCCATCAGTAGGGATTATCCCGCACTCGAGAAACCAACGGGCCGCTTCAGGTACGACTGGTTAAGGGGTTCTTTCTCTCAAGAAGAGCCACGTTCTAGTTTAGATGGACTTTTAAATCTATTGTTAGTGTTTTATCTGGCCCACAAACAGAATTAGACAAGTTAGATTGAGAAGTAGCCCGATCTTTGTCGGCAGTCTTACAGTTTTCTAGCTTGTTCCGTGTGAATCCGTGTTTAAACGATTGGCGCGGCCAGACCTGCCGACGCTGCGCCGAAGCTTTACTAGGCGTACAGTCTTACCAGGTATCTCAGGACTGTTACTAATGTGATAGACAGGATGACCGATGTATGTATAAATATATATATATATATATATATAGAAACACAGGCGATAGTCTTTTCTGCAAAAAAAACTTAATTGTTACAAGTGTTGAAAATGTGGTAATTATGGAAATTAAAAGCTCAATGAAATTATTGAATTTAAATAAATTCGTCGTCTGGAGAAGACCGTTACATATATATATATATATATATATATGTATATATATATATATATATATATATATATATATATATATATATATATATATATATATATATATATATATATTGGAAGTGATAAAGAGCGAGCAAACTGAAGAGGTGAAACCAGAGGCATGCCAGAGTGTAGGGATACGTCTTCACAAACTGTTGCCATTCATTGCTGCCAAAATCCATGGCTTTGATTACGGCGGCTTTACTGTTCAGAACAATGCCGAAGTGTCGTCATTATCCACCCTAAGGCCATGGCGCTATCTAATCTCGCTCGCGCGACGGCCACCCACTCTTTGGCATTACTTCCATAGGGTCGCACATTACGTATGCTGGCCTGGCAAACTCATCTAATATCCGTGTTGGCTAGATATTACGTAGCTCATATAAAACGACGCATCCACATAGACACACGACATAAATATGTATGTATGTGTGTCTACATTATGTGTGGGGTAAGTATGCGTCTCTATATATATATATATATATATGCCGAGGTATTCACTTACGCCACAACCTCGCCTTCCTTGTACAGCCATCTTTCTGACCGGCTAAAGCCGTAAAGGAAGACCGTAAAACGTTTATTACGTGCTTCAACTCTGTGCTCCACCCAGGCCTTGCTATTACTACTACTACTATTCAGATTTCTGTGTGATGTCAATTCAAGACCCAGAGTCTCTTTTTATATATATATATATATCTACATGTGTTTCCATTCCTTTATGACGTCAAGTCTAGACAAAGCATCTCTCTTTCATACAATACGTATTTTAAGGGACCAACCATAATACATTACGGACGGCCAAATTATTATTGACATATGCATTATTATACACACACATAGTACATGATGTCATATGTCAGCCAGAAATAGAAATGCGAATTTTTTGCCCATGTCTGCAGAGTATGTGTATAAGTTAGTTTACCTAAGTGTATCTATGTGTAATAGCTTTGTTGACATTTTTGTATTTGTTTTCAGGTGAGCAGTATCGATGGCGTCGTTTTGGTGGAACCGGGTTACCTGAAAGATCGGCGCGTTTTCGCTATGGTTGTTTTGACCTTCCGCTACGGACGAGAAGACGAAGAAGTTATGGGTCTTAAGTTCTACACGGAAGCTATCCTTGACTATCGGCAGGTAAGCTAATATATATATATATATATATATATATATATCACGTTTGATAATAACACTTTTAGAGCCCGTTCTCGCGTCATGTATAAATGACCTTAGAACGCACATATAGTCTCAATCAATAGAAGATAGCTTGTACTTAATTGTCAGGCATGCTTAATACAGTAGCAGTAGCAGCAAAAAAAACATTATGACTCTAATTGTACACAGTCTGCACAAAATTTGGCCTGACGGCATTCGATAACTCAGCAGCCTAACGCCAATTTATGCAGTCGGTTGATGTTTCGTCAAAACACTCCAATGGTTTTCCGCTATATATATATATATATATATATATATATATATATATGCGTGTTTTGAAGTGTGCATACATACGTACGTGTCTTGAATATAGATTGAGCGCAGCGTATTTTATTAACGATCTAGCCGACATTTCTCTTACGACAGGTGTGTCCAGAGCCAACGAATCAAACAACAGTCGAGGAGCTCACTCCACTCCAACTGAACCTGATGCGCAAGTTGGGCGCTGAAGCTTATCCGCTCACGTTGCGTGTATCGCCAAAGGCACCGCCGAGTGTGCGGTTGCACCCCGCTCGACCCTATGTCGGCAGTCCCCTAGGCGTTTCATACGACCTCAAGGTTTTCATCGGTTAGTTGATGGCGCCACATTGTGTGTGTATATATATATATATATATATGCAGTCAGTATTTATTTAAGCGCACTTGTATTACAGCTTGGCTACATCACTTCCGTCAGCGGTATCCCTCTTGTACACTGTTGGAAGTGATAAGCATCACATGATTTTCCACATATATTGTATTCGCACTCGGTCGTTATTTCGTGAAACTTTTTTCGTGTACATAACTTAATATAAGATCCATTTATTGCAAACCCTCTTTTTTACTACATAGACACTTCCAGTCGTAGGCCGTCATCGTCGTAGTCTCATAGAAATGCCAATTGAAATCCGCAAACCTATACAAGCTCTATAAAATGACAGAATGCCCTTAAGAGCTCTTTCAGCAATATGGTTGGCAGAATGTACTCTTTGAGTTGAGAAAACTACTTTAAGAAGAGAGAAATTATATTTACTCGGACACGCTGAACATTCTATTTGTGCTGAACTCAAGCAAAATTCATCTTTTTCGGCGAGCCTACCTCCGCGGCGAAATGGCATCGATTTAGCTTTAGACACATTTATCACTAGAGAAAAGATCAACAAACGTTTGCAGTGATGCAACAAAGTTATCGGCATACAGAAGTGTACTCACTAAAGAGTGGCATCGCTGGCAGATTCGTCCGGCAGATCGTTTACCAATATTGAGAACAATAGTGGGCTGAGGTTATCAAGGCCTTGTGCGACCCCTGTACTCTGAGTGATTGGGATGTGTTCAGCTAGTCTGTCGTCGATGATTACAAAACCCTCCTGTAGCAACGCTTGTAATAACTTTAGCAACGCCGTCGGAACACCACATAACGCAATTTGCTTAAGGATTGTTTTCGTGGCGCTTTATCAAATGCCGCCTTAAAGTCTGCGAAAGAAAGCAAAGAGAAGGCTTCGTTTACCTTGGAGGGCCGTTTGTATGATGTTGAGAAGAACAGCGCAAGTCGCCATCATCGATATATTTTGCCTAAAACTATCTTGCTGCTCTGGCAAACACTCGGTCGTTCTTTAGATTCTTTCAACCGACGTTTTTTCAATGTAGATAGAACTCTGTTAATGGCGTTTTCTTTGCTATGCCACGGTACGATGCATATGGCAAGGAATCCCCTCTTCATTTCGGTGTTACACTTAGGTTGCTGGCTTTCCGTTTTTCAGGCAAGTAGGACGTCTTCATAATTTCGTTGAAAAAAGCAGCAAACTAAAATGCCGGAACAATCGCCTGTCGCGGATATTCGTTCCGGACGAAATCTGGACGTGCAGTCATTCCCGACGGAGCCTTTGTTATTGCATCCACTAGCTTCGAAACTCTAAGAAAGCGACCCACCTCCTGGCGGGCTTGGGGGGGAAGCGGGATTGCCCCATACGAAGACATACATCGGGGTACAACTGGGGACCGCACAAGAACTGGCGAACATGTGCCGAAAATTATTATCTAGCATTTAGCAGGCTATTTTGTGCAGGCTGTTGGGCGCGTGACGAAGCGTTCCCATTTGTGTGCATGAAGCTGGAACTCTCAAGTTTAGCTTCCCGCACCGCCTTTTTATAAAGACGACTTGCATTCGTATACAACAAGGCCATTTTCGGTCGACCTTTTTCTAGGATATACGTCTAAATCAGACAGCGTTTCGTAGACCGGCATTCTTGTGTATATCAGTGGGGTTTTTAGGAGTTGGCTCGGTTGAGGGTGTACGCTATTTACTATGACAATTTGCGTTGCATACGCTTCGACATTCAGAAAGTTTGGAACAGAGAGAACCTCTTGCGAAAGCTCCAGTGAGCGGGTTGAGTCAATCGTAGACGTTTACCGGTTGACATATTTGGCCCACTACTTGGTGATGTATGTACGATGAGAACCATTGCAACTGGAGGGTGTCGCCTGGTACCGAAGTCCAGAGTATTTTATGCCTGGCGCATATATATGCCAGGACATTTATATTTGATGCTTTTATGCCTGGCGTTTTTGGCAAAGACATCTATCGTAGACCTTCCTTGCCGAGCTACGTAAGTCAAATACTGCGGGACGCTAAGTGCACCTGCTCTAACGTCGTCCGGTTTGTAGGTGGGATAGTTAAGGTATGCAAAGCATAATTGTTTTTTTAGGGAAAACTTTATTCAAGCAATGAACCTGTTCTTACAACAGATTGAGAAAGGCTTCCTAGAGATTGGAATACATTGCAATTATATTTATAGAGCGTACTGTAAATATAACGCAGTTTCCTCTGAGTATAATACTCTTGTTCCACTGAGCTTATATATATAAATATACATATTTATACATACTGCCTACCCGTGCTTTCACACGCACCCCTGCTCCTACCAGACTAGTGTGTTTAGACATGCCTTGCTCATGTTGCCCTCTCACTCGGATAGGCAACTCCCTGTTATTGCCGCCCAGTGCCGACAGGCACGACAGCGTACACGCTTCCAGGTATACTCAGAAGCGGGGGGGGCGGGGGGCTGCAGCAAACCCACGGGGCACCATTACGCCGCGAGAGCAGTTCTTTCCCGCCAGCTCACTCATTTCCTCCTCTGCAGACAAATGTCTACGTACCTATGTAGACAATTAGACGCACGACCGCCTACAGGGTCCTGCACAGGGTCGGTCCTGACGGTACGTCCGAGTGTCCATGATGCGGCAGCAATTCCTCTTTCTCTCTTGTTCAAGGGGCGTCTCTTGGCCGACGAAGCAGTACTGTTTGGTCTGGTCAGCTCGTGTCGGCAACCCGGAAGCTTCACAGCTCCGATCCTGCCTTAGTAAGAGTTGTAGCAGTCGTTGTCCTACAATTGTTGTTCTAGAAGTTTGACGATGCTAACATTTGCTGACGTTATGTGGCCGGTGTGCGTGTGTGTGGGTGTGTCCATTACGTGGACTGAACTACAACGGGCAAATGCATTAGCAATTATCAACGGACCAATACATTCACAATTGCCTGACTAAGCCGTTGGCTCAGCAGCGGTCGATTTCCGGTGCCGGTGTTTGATCCGATTGGCGATTATTCCCCCGCAGAAATCGTCCAACCAACGTCTAACCCTTTGGAGTAGTTCTTGTCGTCGTCATGTTGTATCAATCAACGAGTTCAGTTAGAACATAAATATCTGAATCTGAAGCAAACAGAATGAAGTTACATAAAGAGCAAAAAAAGCACAGGAGAGAACACGCGCGAGCTTGCAAGGGCACGGCATCTAGAGCTAACGGTTAGGTTTTTTCAAGTGAGACGTTAGCGCTCGTGGGTAAACGTACACAGTAATGTGCGTATCGTCCTTTAAAAACAATTATTAACAGTAATAGATATAGTGAGTAAATCGGCAGTATATATATATATATATATATATATATATATATATATATCAGTTTACATATAGAATATTGCGGTCTCCGGCAAAATAATGACATCCCAACAAAATACATCTTATCATAATCTTATCATATTTGTCGCGTCGGTACTAAACTGACAACATTTTATAAGATTTGACAATTATAACACAACGATGTACACAATCAACGAAGATAGCACAGCATATATATATATATATATCAGCTTACATAGCCCGCCGGCAAATTTATTTGTCCATGTTGTCTGTTATCACAATGTGTCACATAACGCACTGAAAACTAACGACTCAAGGCTCTAGGTCCAAGATGGAGCTGGTCCACCTGGCCAAAGTTCCTCTCACCGACGCGGCGTTCCCCCTCTGAACGTCTAACGACAAGCGCTGCAGTAAGTACTCCCCCGCTCTTTTGTCTCCTGTAGCAACCACTAATCTTCTCCCGACGTCTCTGAGTAATTTTTTGGTAAGCAACTTTGGTCCCCCTAACGTCTCAAAAGCCAGAGGTGAGAACAAGTGGGGATAGTCCAGGCTTGAGTACTTCCTGCACTTGGCTGTTTCCGCTAAGGCAACCGCATGCCCAGGGCGGGCTGCGCCAGTACCGACCATTGAAGGGGCTAAAGAGTCGGTAACAGTCGCGTCCCACACCAGCATCTGGCCCCGATCGAATGGGGTCAGAGTCATTCCGTCAGGCCTTTTTCCGTCATCTCTGACTAAGCCGGGGGGCTCCAGCACACATGGGTAGCCTGCCAACCGTAATCCTCTGCAGAACGTCTCGTTCAGGGCCGAGTGGCGTGCGATCCTGCCTGAACTCTGGGCGCAAGAAAGACCGTGGTGGCCTAGGGAGTCGACTTCGTCACCACAACCACACAATGGGGGGAAACCAGTTCTGCTCCCACTTTCAAACCGACTAATATTCGTGTAGATTCATCGTCTAAAAAGGTACCCAGTTGAGGACTCGGGAGGGCGTGTAGCCATACGCTTGCACCCGGCGAGGAGACGGCTTGTAACCTCGCTTTGTCCGCGTCGGAAGTTGCTCGGCTCCACAGGTCGCTCCATCGACGATCGTGTGTCAAATCTGACCACGCAGACTGAAGAGAAGGGGTCTCCGGGAGAGCCCCGCAGAATGCGATGGCTTCATTTTGGGTCTTTTCCAACGTAGATCGGAAATGCACCACAGCGTGGGGGTCTAGGATGGCCTCGATGTCGCTGATCGCTGAATGCAGGGAGGCAATATGCGCCGCAGCTTACATATAAAGGATGGCAGACACCCGCAAAATAATAACATCCCAACAAAATCCGTTTGACTTCACGCCCACCAGACTCCTCAGAGGGGCGAGAAATCTAGTCCCGGCGGAAGATTGTATTGCTTCAATCAACTCTTCATGTTCTATAGGCCGCATATTTTGGTCGGGACTCTTAGAGCGTCGTCTTTGGGCTTGTTATGCAAGCCATTAAGCTTTAATTATTTTAGAGTATATGTCCTGTAGGAACGAGTCCACTAATTGCTTCTAGGTTAAAGTATATATATAGTCCCTGATATAAAGGGGTGACATGTGTATTTAGGTATACATGCCAAGCGAACAATATATATATATATATATATATATATATATATATATATTTGTGTTTCAGCTGACAAGAACGATGACAAGCCACATAAGCGTAATATGGTTCGGATGGCATTACGAACGGTGGAATACGCTCAGCCGACGACTGTCGGCCTAATACGAGATCCATCGAATCGACCTCGAATATCGATCGTCAAGCATTTTGTTCTCTCGTCTGGACGACTCGAGCTTCAGGCCGTTCTCGACAAGGTTTGTCTGCGCAGATACATTTATGGATGAATACTTAAAGACCTATGAGAAGGCTCAACCTGAGAGGCGTGCCAGATATATATACCTAAATGTGGAATGTCTTCAAACAAAATACAATAATACTTAAATCACTTTTATTCAAGATCTGTAGCGCATATGTACATCTAAAATATAGATCAGCAGGCATAACTGTACGCGTGATAGAGATTTAAATTGATGTCAAATTGATTACGCGAATGTATTGCTTAATCACTCGATGAATATGATATATTATTTAGTTTTTCGATTAACACGTTTTATTATTTAATATTTCGATTTTTGCAACTTCTTTAGAGTCATATCAACTCCGCGCCTCGGTTCACATTCATGAAGCTCAAACAACTGGTGATCAAGGCCAGTTTTACGGAGAAAAATGACGTTATATAGATATCGGGTCACTTTACAACCAACCATTCAGCACATAAGCCCGTGCGACATCTTTGGACGCGCCAAGAGAGAGGATTTAAATCGTAAAATACGTGAGAATATTTAAGACGACCGCACGGAACTGTATAATGGGAGTGTTTCCAAAATGGAGTCACCAAACAGCACGAATGGGACGGTAACCCAAACTACCACCATATCATTATTTTTAATACGTATAAGTAGAACGATGTAAGCAACAACACATGCCATGTACCACATGCTGCTTTTGCTTACTGCCGGCAGGTAGTAACTAGCTATTAGTTAGTAGTAACCAACGGGCTGGCCTGTTTCAAGTTTAATTCCTCCCCTGTACCTGTAATCGATCTTGCAGGAGTGTTACCAGCAAGGCGAGCCGCTGCACGTTCACATAACGCTCGACAACTCAACACGGACAAAGACGGTGCACCGCCTTAAAGTTTCCGTCATCCAGCACGTCAACGTGTGTATGTTCACCCACGGCCGATTCAAGAACATCATCGGAACTGGTAAGTGAGCAACGCGCGCCCCTATCTACGTATCTTCGAGCCCTAAGGCGCACTTTTGCCTGCGCGTGGTTCTGGCAGACTGCTCAGAGCGACGGAGCGCGTCATGAGCCGCCGCGTCATAAACGAGAAGAGTCGTTGAGATATGCGCCTCTTGTTGTCGCGACGACAAAACAGAGCCCATCGAGCCAATCTGTTTAGGAAATATACTTACCGTCGGGCGGCGAAGATCGTTGTTCGTCAAGGTTGTTGTTCGTCAAAGACGTATTTAGTCATGCAGTCTCTGTGCATGTGCGTGCATACATTCACCACGTGTGTGATTAAGAACTGTAAAGCGTTTTGTCATGTATGGCTTTCTTAGTTTCTTCCAGCAGCTCTCACCCGTCTTAACATGTTATCTCTGGTTCTGGCCAAAGTTGCGAAAGTCAACAACTTATTCGCACGCGCTTCGAAGCGGCGAACACATGCGAAACAGTCAACAATATGAGCTACATGCGTGTCACGCTATTTAACGCATTTGCAGGTTTCAAAGAACACTTCAAGGTAGTGTATACATCGAAATTTGGCGATATCATGCATAATACCTCCGGAGAATTATTCACAATACACGTGGGCGTCCTCAGCCGAAGCGAAAGGCGCAATTTTTGCCATGTTCCAAACATACCAAACATTTCAGTATTCTGCGTGCATGTAATATTAAAAAAATGGCCTAAATACGTAATAATATATACATATATGTGCGTATAAACCATTGCTGATTCCGCCTATATATATATATATATATATATATATATATATATATATATATATATATATATATATATATATATATATATTCTGACATATTTGGACGCGTCTCGATCCGATCCATTGTTTCAGGCGACAGCAGCGAGGGTGGAGCTGGATCCAGCGCGGTTCTACCTATGAGCCACGCTCAGAGAGACTTTGTAGTTGTGCTCGACCGCTGCGAGAAGTTCCCGTTGCCCTCGCGGTTGAAAGTGACTTCGGTCATGACGACCCAACGCACTACAGGTAGGAGGGACTCGCGAATATCTCATATACAGTATAAGATATTCTTTATAGAAGATATATACGAGTAATACAAGTCATAGTTTGTTTACTACTATCAGGGGGTAATTTGATCATGCGGATACCCTTCTCCCTTCACGGTGTGTTACAGCAAAGTATTTTATACGTTTATAACTGTAATAAATTTATAGCGAACCACACAGCTAGAAACCGCCGCTTGGATCAGCTTTAAGAACATTCTAAGCTATCCTTGCAATTCCGTGCTAAACTTGTGTCACTGGTTTAGCGAGACGTTGCATCCAGGTGCTCCCTGTGTAAATAATGTGTTACAAGTTTTTTTAATATATATATATATATTATATTGCAATTCATATAAATATATATATATATATATATATTATATATATATATATATATATATATATATAATATATATATAAATTAATAAAAACTTAAAGTTAAGTTGTAATTGTGCTATAAAGAGTGTAATTAATTAATAAGTAAAAGTAATGAATATATTATGTGTACAAGGGATAGAAAGAAATGCTTCATTAAAATATTTTATTAAATAACTAATATGTGTGTAAATATATATATATATATATATATATATATAGATCTATATATATATGATTAATTTAAACATAACATTTTTAAATACAGATAATAGAAATTTTAAAAATTAATACTATTTTTTATATAAATAATTAGATCATTATACTATTTGAAATAAGCTGTTTAAGTTTTATTACAATTTAGCTTAATAAAATAGATTCAGTTCAATGAACAAACTAACTTGCTGTAGTATTTTAACTATACGATGAAATAAGACTTAAATTAACCTGAATCAAATTTATATAATTAATGAATAATGTGAATCACGGAGATGTGGCAATTTTGCCGCGACCTTTGTACACATGCTGTAGATCTAACTTTGGGCTGCCTCTGCGGTCTTAGTCTATCGTCCACGACATCTCTGGTTGACCCTAAGGATAAAAACCCATATGGTGTGAGCGTCCAGTACGAAGTGAAGATCAAAGCTCTTCTCGGCTGTCTAGATCGGCCAATCATTATGAGAATACCCTTCAAGGTAAGAGTAGTGTCTGCACCACGCTATCCCGTTCGTCCCAACGTAATCAGTCCTAGATTCGCTTCGTAGGGGCCCTTACCACAGATAAAACAGAACAGCGACCAGCGGTGCCAAACGGCGATAAATAAGCGCTGTATATAATATATATATATATATATATATATATATATATATATATATATATATATATATATATATATATATATATATATATATATATATATATATATATATATATATATATTATTTTTAATGAGTAACGTATTTATTAAGACTCTTCTGTACTACTTACGAAACATGCTACTGGAATCTACCTAACCTGTCCGTCGTCGTGTCGTGACAGAACTCACAACTCATGAATCGCATCAGAATAGCAGGTCATTTCTACCGCACCCTCCCGCCTCGAACCTCCTCGCAATGATTAGTTTTATAGACTATAACTATTCTCGTGATTACGAGTATTCCAATTTTGTTCTGTTAGATTACCTGCAGTAATCACTGTACATATATAGTTTTTATTAGGAATGTTTTAATGGGAAAAAATATATATATATACATATATATATATATATAAAAAGGCAAGCTTAGTGCAGTTGACCAAGACAGTCTGGACGGGATGGCCCATAATTTACGGAACGTGTACAGCGTCCGACCGACGACCCATATATTTTGCAAGCAGCTACTAACAGCGGACGCATTCGTTTGCTTTTCTTGCGCATTTTCCCTCGCACGTGCTACACGCTACCCACCATCTACAATGATGAACGCCGCTACGAATCTACGGTATGACTGCGTATGACCGTATGGACTCTCGGCGACACGCGTGTCTCTCTCAATATCTTGTGTGTTCACTCGGCCGCCGGCCCGGGACTATCTACACTGTCCGACGCTCTTGTTTGCATTTCGTCTCTATTTTGCGGCTTCTCTGTCTGCGCGTCATCGTCATTCTGCGGCGTTGTCATCGTCATTCTGCGGCGTTGTCATCGTCATTCTGCGGCGTCGTCCGCGTCGGCCCCCCGTCCTGTCCGTCTGTCCGTCCGTCCGTCGCGACGGTCTGCTGGGGGCGGCTGAACGACGCCCACCTCGCCGGTTGCCCAAACTAGGTTGTCGCGCTTCCCCCGCAGGAGGGCGCTTCTGGCGGACGTCACTTTCTGTCGGTGGCGCCCCAGGCCGAGCACCAGAGCGGGTGTCACGCCGACCGAAAGCTCAGCCAGCAGTTTCCGTGCGCTCTGCTCAACTCGGCCGACTTCGTCTCGCAGCAGCTCGACAACCGCAAGACGAGCGCTTCACCTTCTCCGCCGTCGCCCCGGAGGGCGGCGACAACGGCGGCGGCAAGCGGAGCCGCTGCTCTGGCCGGGCGCAAGGGTCATCAGCATCAGCACATTCTCAGCTAGGGTTCGGCCACCCGTGTGTCACGGGAACGCAAAGCTAACGGTCAGCCGCCCACCTCCAAGAAGAAGCAGAACAGAGCGACAACACAGACGGATCATCGATAGCGATCGGCTATCGGCGATCGGCGGTCGCGACGACGCTCAACGCTGAAGGTGGTGAACATCAACGATCGAGACACCTCCGGACGACCTCCGGATGACGTATTCGGTATTAGTATGAGGAAGCTGCGCACTCGAAAAGAAGAACCAGCGTCGCCATCATCAACGACCACGCAAAATGCAACAAAGGGCCGGCAACCACCGCGAAAGGAAAAACAACAGCAACAGCATGCAGCAACAACAACACGGCAAGAGAAGCAGCAGCAACAGCAGTAACAGCAAGTTTCAGCAACAATGTTAAGCACTCGAACTACTTCGAACCACTAGCGCAGTGTACATCTTGTATAATCTAGAGGAAGCGTAGAAAGGTGGCGACCACGAATCATGGCCAGCGAGAGACAGAAAGAGAGATTGTGTCCGCGAGGAGCGGCTACCTACCTAGGTATACGTCAGTTTATGTTGACCCAATATAGACTATAGACACACGGGATAGCACTCAAGATAACGAGAATAATAAGAATGTTGTTATAAATTATACCAACAATAATATGCTCAGTTGTAATATATATATATATAACAAACGTCTCTCAGGAAACTGCTGTTGCCGGCGCCGTTGTTGGGTGTTCAGCCGTGTCGCGGGTTCGCGGAACGCATATCAATGCCAATCAATGATCAAACTGCACAGCAAGGTGCAGCGACAATATCCACCTTGCCGGTCCAGCATGCCGGACAAATCAGCCCGGCGGTTCAAGTGGGAAAAGCAGACAGAACGAGAGAGCGCGAGAGACGAATAGAGAGAACAACTTCGTCCAACGAAGATTGAAGGAAGCACACACAGATAGATAGTCACTCAGTCAGTCATCAATCTCGATATGATCTCACCTCACCGCTAGGTATTACTACCAGCTAGTCTGCCAGCACCGAACTGTAAATTAAAATGTACGCATTCGGTCCAATATCATATCAGACACTCATTCACTCACTCACTTACTTACGCTTTACGCTTCAATTTAAAAGAACGCGACCAAGCATATAAAGTTCCGTTTTGCAACACTTTCTATACGATGTAATTAATTGAATGACGTCTCGAAAGGATCGCCTACGTCTTCGTACAACACGAGAAATATGTGCAAATGTCATACATGCAGTTGTATCAACCAAGAGAGGCAGTGTCGATGATGGCATATAATCAACGACTTGTTGAGCAAACAAATATATATATATAGGCGTGTGTTAGCGTACCAGTGTATGTGTTATCGTACATAGTTGACAGATTTATAGTCGGTTTCAGTTGCGTAATTATTGCAACCTTTGGTTGTGGTCTTGAAAAAGACTAGGCTGACTCCAGTCTACCTCATGATGTCTCTGCTTGGTGGTTCGAAGGTACGACAAGCCAAACGCGGCCTTCGTGGTGACGGCCATTAACGAAGTTGGTGCCGACCCTCACGAGGTCGACAAGAGACCAATATATATATATATATATATATATATATATATATATTATATATATATATATATATATATATATATATATATATATATATATCGCTTTGGACACCGACGTATCACAGCGTAGTGGTCAGCTGGCGCGTCTTGCTTTTCCTACTAGGTTTGCTGCGCTTGAGGCGGAAAGAGCTGAACACACTTACGTGGCAGCTCTATTTGCGTATCCACTAAAGTTGATAGTGCGGAAAAAGTGGAAGTGACGCACGCTTAGCGTGAAAAGTCCCTACGACAACACGAGATTAACGCGAATTCTGCGCACCACAAGCAAACAATATCAATCTTATATTTACTGCCTTTCTTGAAGCCAACACTCGCAAGCATTGTATAGCCATTGCTGTATTTATCAAACAGCAATTTATAGAATTCGAAAAAAAACGTTATTTTTTCTCTAATGGAAAGAGGGAGAGTGACGGAAATGTCTTGTTTAGGAGTGAGACTGAAATTACTAAAATTTGTTATACCGTATGCCGTAGTCCAATCACCCATCCAAATGATGTGTCATTGCAAGAGAACGAGTTATTTAACTAAGCAGAACTTCAGCCTATTCGAGTGTTCAGAAGGTTTTGCTTAGTCTGAAAGATGTCCACCGTTAGCTAGCGAACGTGGGAAAGAACAGTCGTATTGAGATCAGTTTGCAGAAGTCAAGATCCTGGAAAACAAACACATTTAGGAAAATGCGCATTTCATATGGATTCCAAATCAACGGTGGCTCGATTCATGATATTAATACCGTAAGCCGTTTTCCTTCGACCTCCGATGTCAGATTTCCATAGAGTCCATGCTAACAGAGGGAAGACACTAGCGGCTAACGTACTACCTGTATCCTACTTTTGTTCGCTGTGGAAGGTTTCGGTGATGCATGAAGGATCGGTAAAAATGCGTGCTGGCAGTCCAGGGGGGAAATCGCTTTTAGTGGGACTCGCAAACCCACTAAAAGCGACTCCCCCCCCAACTCCCCAGACGCGGGTTTGCTCAGAATTTTGTCAACCCGTGCTTCCCTCGGCTCCTCATCTTGAGGCCATATGCTCCACGTCTTTAGAGTCCCCAGTGTCGCGTAGCACGCATACATGGTGTGTTCAAAACGTATCGCGACTTTTGTGTTTTTTCAAAAATTATTCATTTATTCATGAATATCTATTTTGTCCCCTTCAAAGTAATCCCCATGAGATATTATACACTTGTGCCAACGGTTTTTCCAATCTTCGAAGCACTTCAAAAAACCATTTTTTTTTATCTTGTTCAGCTCCTCCTTCGATGCCGTCTTTATCTCGTCAAGCGTAGCGTAACGTCGTCCTTTCATGGGCCTCATCAGTTTAGGGAACAAGAAAAAGTCACAGGGGGCCAGATCTGGGGAATACGGTGGCTGCGGCATCATTAGTGTGTTGTTTTTGGCCAAAAACTCGCGCACAAGCAACGATGTGTGAGCAGGGGCGTTATCGTGGTGCAAAAGCCAATTTTTGTTCTTCCACAAATCCGGGCGTTTCTGGCGGATTGCTTCGCGCAAATTGCGCATAACTTGCAGGTAATATTCCTTATTGACCGTTCTACCCTGTGGCACGAACTCATGATGCACCACGCCCCTGCAATCGAAGAAAACTGTCAGCAAAACTTTCACATTCGACCGAACTTGGCGCGCTTTTTTCGGTCTTGGTTCGTGCGGCAGCTTCCATTGAGATGATTGAGCTTTGGTTTCCACGTCATAACCATAAACCCACGATTCGTCACCAGTTATGACCCTCTGGAGCAAATTTGGGTCGTCGCGGACAGAGTCCAACATCTCATTAGCAATGTTCATGCGATGCTGTTTTTGGTCGCAATTGAGCAATTTTGGTACGAATTTCGCGGCGACCCGTCTCATGCCCAAATCATTGATAAAAATCGAATGGCACGAGCCAATCGATATGTTTAGGTCCTCAGCAACTTCTCTAACGGTGATTCGACGATTGGCCAATACCATTTTCTCCACTTCATTAATTTTTTCGTCTGTTGTTGAAGTGCTCGGGCGTCCGGCACGCTCTTCGTCGTTCACATCTTCTCGGCCTTCTGAGAACATTTTGTACCACCGATAAACGTTGCTTCGGTCCAAGGTAGCTTCTCCGTATGCCACAGTCAACATTCGGAATGCATCCGCGCACTTAATTTCGTTTTTCACACAAAATTTGATACGGGTTCTTTGATCCATTTTTTTGAATAGGTAAAAATCGAAGACGATCCAAAACACGTGCAAGCAAAGCAGCTGTCAACAATTAAGTGAACATTCAAAATGGCCGAGCTTGTCGGCATAATAGAGAGACATGAGTACCAACATAACGCCACAAAAAATCGAAATTCGAATATACGTAACCCGCGAAAATTCAAAAGTCGCGATACGTTTTGAACACACCTCGTATGTCTGTCTTGACCTTTCCAAGTCCGAACAGATGTTTTATTTATGCGAATGTAAGATTGAAATTGCCCGTGCTTCGTTAGGATCTCTGAGGGATTCTGGGCGCGTAGTATGACAGTTTACCGTGGCGGCAGTCATGCGCGCGGGTCCGAGATTAATGTTCTGGTCTATGGCCTGGCTCACGTTTGCGTGAGGCCCGTGTCGAGCATGACTAAAAGATAATTAATCTCCCGGCTTATCCGCCGTTGCTGCCGCAGAATCAATATCATGCTGCGAGTTCGCCCAGCATGATATTGACTCTGCGTGTTCTCTCCGGCTTGCGAGGTATATGATATAGTCTTCTGGGCGCCAGCTCAAGATGGTGGGCGGCTATCCAGACTGATACCGGATCCAGCGCGGCGTTAGTTCTTTCTGCTCCTCGAGGGTTCTCTCATTTTGCACGGTCACCACAAGCACCAAGTCAACTGCGCAAACCAAGGATTCCATCCCTTCAAGTAGCCCCGACAGCATCTCTAGGGCACCACCGCACGTTACGTTTTAGCGCAGATGGCCCCGAGCCCTGCGGGTTGGCCAGTCGTAGTAGTCTAGTCTCGGCCCTTCGTCGTACGGGCCGAGACCCGATTTTGCAGGTAGAACAACTACCACGGTTATCACATTAGGGCACCTTTTAAACAGGAGTCTGACGACCTCCCGGGGAACCCCATCAGGGCTCGGTGTCTTATCCAATGCTAATCTTTTTTCGGAATAAGTCAATGTATAATATATTAAAGCCCTCTTTTAATGTGACCGGCGGTATGTCTCCTGAGGTTACCAGAAAGCGCTTTTGGGTTCTTTCAAATTATACCGGAAGGAGGCCAATTAGTGCGGCGTCCAATGGGGAGAAGGTGTCAGAGGGAACATTTGTAGCACTGGCGTTCCATTACTCGGTATGACGACCCCAAAAGTTCCTTTCCACTACACCTATCAGTTCTCTTCAGACTCTAACGGCGCGGCGCACCCATGCCTGCAACACACAGCAGCAGATGGCAGGCCACTAGTCACAAACTTCCAGCTCCATAGTCCACCCTGGAACGCCAGGAAGACATTCGACGATCAGCACGAGACTTGCTTCTATCGAATTTGGTTGCCCTTCCTCGGCATCAATCACGCGGCCTTTTGATACTAGCGGCGTCGATTTCCTACGTAGGCCACTACGGTCTGTATCTGTGGCTGACGGCCGCTAACATTCCCCTCTGTTCGCATATGACTCATTCGCAACCCGACATCGGGGAGCTGAGGAGTGGTTTACGGTAATCACATCATGAACCGAATCTCCCGCGCTGAGGATAATTTAGCAGCCAAATTATACTCAGCGCGCATTTCCTGAATCATCATTCCGTGATGGCAACATGTTCTATTTCAACATACGACTATCCTACTTTTGCTAGCCAAGTTTAATTTTTTGACAAACCAGAAATTCCGAAGATGCCAATATGTTATCTGGCAATTGCAATTTTTGTAAAGCTATGTCTGGTCAGCCACACCGGTACAACAAAGGATTGTAATTTCATTGCTACTCCTAGATACGCCATTTCCGTGGTCGCATTCCAATTATACATGTATACCTCAGTAGTCCCTTAATTCGTTAACAGCTATTGCTGCCTAGAACTCCAGTGGTTTTTAATGATAAGAGAAAAGTTTAGAAGCCAACACTCGGGGAAAGCAATAATCCTACAGTACATAGGTCTGCCATTGCGTTATCAAAACGCGACGGTAAGTTACTTACTTGGTTAAATCGAATCGGTTCGTACGCAACAGAGTAAATCTAAACAGTAGTTGAAATCTACGGTGGACTTGTTTGATAGACTGTTAACATCCTGATTTGTACATATTTGGCGAATGTTACTAAAAGTAGATTTATTTTCAATTTCAGTTAAAGCTCTTTTTTAATAACTAAACGGTAAAATAGATCACAAGCGTATAACACTCTAGGGAAGCCCAATCGTTCACAACATTGGCAGGTCCAACACATTTTGAACGAAAAGAAGGCCCAGCTCCGAGATTATTATTTGCCTAATTTAACCTACTCTAAGCCATGCGCACTTCGTCCGCCTGTTGCTAATGTGGATCTAACGTTTTGGGTTGGCAGCCCCTCATTGGCAATAACTGTGGCTTAAGGTTACAAAGCAATGATTGTGTTGCGTTGGCTTGGGAGATGTCTTGTTCGCAATGAACGTAAACGAACATCGCTGTTGTCCATGACCTTACACACGGTGACACTGTCCGGTACACCTGAGCACACTGAGCCGGCTTGAGCACAACTGCAGTCCAACACCCTGCTAGACCAGGCAGTTGCTAGATATGATATCGCCCCATTGATTCCGCTTGTTAAGCGTAGCTTGTCGAGGCAAAGTCGGTAAGGAACAGCAACAACACCACCCGGTGACGTGAATGAACCCATACCGAACTCCTACGTGTTTGAGGCAACCATTTGTTCCAAACTGCGGACGGTTATCTTAGTCTATCGGGGCGAGCGGACGATCCTAAAGCTCCGAAAAACCAGAGAAACGGCAATTAAAACGCTTACAGACGGCGAGAAGTAACCGTAGCACATAAAGTGCACTGGGCGTGTGTGTGGCAATTACGAGAAATTGCCGCAGAGAAACGTTTTTTATTTTGCAAACGCATCACGAGCAACAGAACTAGTTCTAGCTAAGCAGAATGCTCTAAACACAGGAAGAATTTTTTAAAAGAAACCTCAAAATGAAACGAACTGAATAACTTACGAAAGCGAGCGGACGGAGAAGACAAGGCATCCGGTTTGCATCTTTATATATATATATATATATGTGTATATATATATATATATATATATATACATATATATATATATATAGCCATCAAGAAAACAGAGAGAGTACGATAGTGAGTGACTTGAAATATGGAGCCTTTCTACCTTGATTTTTATTTTTATTGCGCTTCAACGTGCAATGCCTCCCTCCCGTTCGTCCTGATATTGCACTGTAAGATATACAGATACTCTATTAGAGTATATATATATATATATATATATATATATATATATATACATTTACACAAACACACACAAAGATAGATGTATGTGTAGACGTAGAAAGTATGTTCGTGCACTGAAAGAACGATTGACATTGAGTGATTCCTGACTCATCGACCACGACGATGACAGCCAACAAGCCTTTGCTTGAGGGCGTGATTGACTGATAAACCATAAATCCATCCTCTATTGTACGGCGATTCTCTATTGTACGCGGGTGTTGCGCTACAAAACGCACGTATTGTCAAAGACAGTAACAACAATAATAATAATAATAATAAGCACCTCAGCAACAACAGTAACAACAATGGCAGCAACAAAAATAACGACGACGACAAGAACAACGCCATGCAACGCACGAAATGAACGATAGTAGCATGGAAATCATCTGTAACAGAGTGGCAGCACTGGTGACAGCAGAACAATGCTAAAACGCCTAGCGTTGCCCTGATATCGTCGTCGTCGTCGTCGTCGTCGTCATCATCGTCATCTGCACTTATTCATACAATTCAATTCAGTCAAACTTTCGTAGTGAAATATCGTTAGTGATGCGAAATGGCGCCGGTGGTGAATGTATGTATGTATCCATCCATCCATGGCTATGACTGTGTGTATATGTGTGTGTTTTGCGCGGCATGCCGTATGCATGAGGTGAGAGAGAATGCAAGCAAGAAATAGAAGAATGAAACCATGTTGATGATGACGATGACCGCTAGCAAAGGACGGTCGACAGCCAGCCACACATTATCGATAAAATGTGTCTTAAAAATGGGCTTTTAAATAACAGCAGCAACAACAGCAACAACAACAAAAACAACAACAGCAACAACAACATCAGCAACAGCGACAACAGCAGCAACAGCAACAACAACATCGGCAACAGCAACAACAACAGCAACAACAGCAACATCAGCAACAACAACAACAACAACAACAGCAACAGCAGCAACAACAACAACAACGGCATATGAACAGAGGTGCGGATTTTCCGCTAGTAGCATTTACTGTACCTCTATGAATCCACGTTTGGTAAGGAGATTGTATCTTAACTTTGTATTGTCGCTTTTATTGGCATGCTTGCTGTTGTTGTTGTTGTTGTTGCTGTTGTTGTTGTTGCTGGTGTTATGCTGTACTCTGACGGCTGGTCGTTGCTTAGTGACGCTCGAGTGGTGATCACGTGTAACTGCGACACGTCGGCAGTGCTAGTTCGGTGGAGGTTCGCTCAGCCCGAGTCCTACATAGAGACACACTGATTAGTTAAAACTAAACACATACAGTCGCATACAATCCGGCGTACACCGTGCACCGATATACAGCCGTTATACGCTAGATGACAGCTGCTGCGTACAATCGAAGATGAGCTGAGCTGACTGATTTCTTTAACATATGAAAGCGATAAACTGACGCGTCCGGATGAACAGGTGACAAAGTAATCGTCGGCGTCATGACGCTACACGACGCCATAGCATCATGGATCGATGACGAAAATGAAAGTGATCAGTATCACTTAAATATATATATATATATATATATTGAGAACTTTGTCATCAGCGAAATAAAGCATTTGTCGTACTCATGGCATCAGCAAACGTGTCATCATGAGACAATAATCGTAGCATTGATATTTGCATTATTTAGAGCACTGTACTGCAGAAAGTAAAAGTTTGTTTGTTTGACAAAATTGCGACTGGACATCCGAAAAATCGTAATTACTCCGCAACAACAGCTCGAATTGCCGTAAGTTTGGTACCAAAATGATCTTCATGAAATGAATTTGCCTGAATATGTTCGTTTTGATTGTAGGGTAATGATTTTGAGGTATTTGGCGTGCAAGCAAATAAAGAACGTCATTTTTTGCAAAATCCTTTTCTGTCTCGCAACAGCACATTTTACGCTCCTATGTCGGGCAAAAACACCAGTGTCACAAATTGTAGTAATTTAACTCTCATTCCGAAACAAGTCTTTTTAAAGACCATTTTCCAATGGAAAAACTATTTGCTTTAACGAGCTCTACAATTCTTACTGCGGAACTCAAAAAGTTTCCATACATCCTGTATATATATATATATATATATATATATATATATATCAAGATGTCGAGCCCGGTGGCGTGGTGGCATGCGTCTGCGCCTCGAGTCCGGAGGAGACACATAGGTGCGCGGGTTCGAGCCCCACCGTAGCACATTTGTATTTATGGGGGTCCGTCTATGAAGCAATGCGAATAGCAGTCCCATGGACGTTAAATCTTGGGTGAGAGTCAGCCCCGAAAGGATTATATATATCAAGATAACTCATTTATAACTTTCTATGTATGTATATATATATATATATATATATATATATATATATATGACGTTTATTTATTCTTAAGTGTAGCTTCTGGTTTGTGCTACAACTTCATATTGCCACATGGCTAGCGAGAAGCATATGTACAAGTTACAGTAAGATCTTTTTATATTATCACCATAGTATCTCATATTATTACAATTAGTTATCTGTGGATTGTGTACATTATTACACAGTTCTGGTTTAATTAGACGCAAGTAAGATGAGATCGCTAGGCAACTTTTTCTATAAGATAGCACCTAGAGTGCAAATCTCGATTATGTACTTATGGCCGAAGAGGCAATAACCAAGTGAGATGCCGAGCCTCGGCTGTTTTAGACTCTTGCAGATTATACAAGGCCAACCAGGTTGGGATGGTGACCAAAGAGAATACGCTTTATTTCTGCACGCAAACAAAATCAAACCCATCATGAGAAATAGCTGCAAATCACAGTATCTTAGACAACCGCAGTTATTATTATTTCAACGCCTGGTTATCGCAAGCGTCTAAGGGTAGCAGCACTAACCACACCGGTCAACTACTACTACATTCGGCGAAAAACGTGCCACACTCCAACCAACTACTACTATACTTTTCGGGCTGAACCTCAGCCAAGATTTAACATCCACGGGACTCCTCTTTGCATTACTTCATAGACGGTTAGACTCAATAAATACAAATGTGCAACGGTGGGGCTCGAACCCGCGCACCTATGTCTCTCCTTCGGTCGCGAGGCGCAGGCAGAATGCACCACGCCACCACCAGGCTCGACCCACGAACCAACCACGACGGGTGTTCATCTATCTGCTTGCTGGCCAATCAAGCCAGCGGCTGAAGCCGTAGAGCGTGTTGCTGATTGGTGCATCGGGTCACGTGATGCGAGGAGTGGCACGCACCCATTGGCCGAGCGCCACCACACGCAGACGGTGTTATCAGCAGTAGCCAATTATCATCGCCCAGCTCAACCGCCAAAATACAACCTCGAATTCCTCGAGAGACACATTTTCTGAGGAGGTTGTTTTTTTTTATTCTAGACCATCCTCCGTCCCCTACGTGCTTAGAACTAAGGTATACCTTTCATGCACCTGCGTGCAACCTACTGCGTATTTCTGAATCACGGTTTTGACGGTGGGCCTTAGGAGGTGGAGTAGAGAGTGAATTCGTACAGTTCTTGATTGCTATGATGATTATTTAATAGCTAGCAGTAGTAGTAGAAGTAGTAGAAATCTGGTATGTCGTGAACACAATTGATGTAATCGACCGGGTATTCGTAGACTTTAGTGGCAGCAAGCTTTAGTTTTCTGATTACTAACTACTACATTGGTAGATCCGTCAACATGGGCTGGGATCAGTTCGACCTAGTAGGATTACAGCATTTCAATCGAAAGCTATTGAGGGTTGAAGTTACCTGATCTTTTTGGTCAGTAGCAGCTATAAGCCATTCGGCAGCTTGTCAAGCAGTGCCACGCAGCTCCGGGCCTAGGAGAGAGGAGAGGAACACAATCTTCTAAAGTGTCAAGTCCCCCACTAGTCACTGTTAGCTGACAATGACGCAGCTCTTCTCTCCGGAATGACAGAAGGCAACAAGTAACAACTGCCGATGAGCACCTAAAAGAGGTTTTTCGTTGCCATATGCCTTGCCATATAAAAAGGGGCGTTGGATTGCACTTCTGGGGAGCAGGATTTCCTACTCTGTGGCTAAGGGAGCGTGTAGGTCTAATGTGGGCTTGGGCATCGCCTGGGAGCAAGAGGCGAACCCTTGATCGGTTGACTTGTGGTTAAAGAATTACCACGCTAAGGACTTCAAGGCCCCTGTTTGCTACGGGCATCTGAGCCTAATGCTTATTGCTAGGAATAAATATCAGGTTCAGGGATGACCCCTGGACATCTGTCGATAGGTCGTTGAACTATTGTAATCAAATGCTGTAGTCATAGTACTGTAGTCAAATGCATTTTTGTTGGATCACAGTTCTTCGGAACAATTAGACATTTCTAGAGGTCTGCAGGAATGAACGAGGCAGCCAAAGTGGCTCTGTAAGCCCTGATAAGATGCAAACGCATTATCGTAACCCAATTCTGGAGCTCCTCTGGCTCCATCCTGCACTAGTGGGAGGGGGGTCTAAGGGCGTACAGACTCATCTCTTTCCCGAAGGCAAAAAACTGGGCACCTTTAGGGGTAACTACGTATCAAGAAGACGACATTTATAAACGCATACACAAACTTCTTTGCGATTTTCTGGACGATATAGAAGGGCGATAGAGTTCAATCAGACCTCGGTTAAGAGGAAGTAGCCACTAAACGTCGTCTAGGGCTAAACGCTCTTCCCGTAAGGCTGCGACAATCTTTCTTCCGAGGGTCAGAAGGTTCTATTGTGCATTGGAGTTCAGCCGCTCCTTGAACGTGCCCTTGGGTAAGTTTGACTGACCGCAAACCGCCAGGTTAGACTTAGGCATATATGGGCTAAGAGGGTGATACGATTGTTTACTCTCTTGGCTTGCGCGAATTAAGGTCGTCAGAGAAATGCGATTCTTTTCGTACAAGCTAGAGAACACAGAGGTGCGCGCTAGCAGCAAGCCAATTGGTAAATCTTAATTAATCGCAAACTGCCGAGAAAAGTGCCCGAGACTACGATTCTAAGCAATACACAAACTTCTCAATAAATCAATTTGCCAGATAAACACCGTGTATTTTGAAAAAAAAACACGATTAGCTGATCGATTGTTTTTTCATTTATGAGCTTGTAAAGCAATTAGTCAATCAGGTTTTATTGGCATGCCCAATAACTTAGGATTCCCTTACATTTCGTTCATATCTACACATGTACATTTGAGCAAATCAATGAGCACACCCATCAAAACATAGAAATTGTGCTACTGCTCGTTTCTTGTTTTAAAAAGTGTGTATTACCAACAAATACCTCAGCCGCTGCCTAGAGGGCTCTAAGCAATAAACGGTTTCCAACTGGACAGAAGACCATCACTGTCTTGGTGTACAAAGGACATGCATATAGTTTGTTTTACATTACAAATCAGATCGTAAACAAATTCCGTTTATAGAATTACAAGCGTTCATTTGCACGCTAAGAATATCAGCAGCAAGTCCATCATGGGTTGTGTTAATCCGAAACGTATGTATAAAAACGGTATTATTATGCAACGTTCTTAATGAATTTATCCAACAAACAGATAAATGGTGGCAGGTACTAAATTTGGCTCTTTCTCTAAATTTTACATAGTGCGAACGACAAACGTTGCTTTAAATATTCGAGTCGTATATATATATATAGCTTCAACGTCGAATTGCATTTAATGCGCGGCATTGAACGTATAGAGTCCTTGCGAGAGCAAAAACTATTAGCTCTGGAGGATCTAAAATGGCCGATACTAACCAGAACCCCTCTGATTTTTGTCACGTCAAGGGAAGACATTCAGTCTACTAAGAGCTTCTCCAAGAGCTCCTCCGCAGGGCTAGACTCTATGAGACCTCGGTTGTTAATGGACCTTCTTTCCCCGTTCCTCGAAGGCACCCCTCCTCATTTCCTCAAACCGTTAATAATTCGCGCCAGACCGTCGATATTTGCCCTTCACCAAAAGACGGATTGGTACGTCGCATTGCGTGTGCGTCTGTGATACGCAGGCTTGCCGCGATGATCGGATGCAACCACAACAAAGCCGTTATTTTTCACGCAACTTGTGCACACCAATTGTGATTCGTGACGCCAGCTAGGACCAAGGTAGCCATTTACGCAACCCGTGCCTTTATCGACTCATGCGAATTCCCAGGAGTTCTTGTGAAGCTTGAGTTGACAAACTTTCTTAAGGAAATTAGACGCGTTCACCAGATGACGGTTCCTTCATCTCACGCGCTTCATCTATTAAAGTACACCACGTCGGACTGGCATATCGGCACCCCTGGTCCTGCCTTTTTCAATATTATTTTTTTTAGCTGTTAACTGAAAAGTGCGGTTGCACACACGGTCACCACAGCGGGGAAGCTCCCTACAAGAGTATGTGGGGCCGGTATGTGGGGCTCCAACCCACTAAAAACCAGTCGTGTCTCCGTCCCCCGACCTGACTGGGAACTGCTTGGGTTCCACTTTAAAAGCGATTCCGTAATTTTTTTACAGATGTCATGTAAGTTAAAAGCCAGTGTATTCATTAAAAGCCGTAGCGGTGAGTGCTGCTCCGCCCATGCTCGACACCTCAGAGCTGTGTCATCTGGGGTGTCATCCGGTTAATCGCCGCAGTGAATGCATTTGGGACTGGGAGCCTTCCCAATCTTGAACAGGTAGGACTGGAAGTCGCCATGGCCTGTCAGGGTCGTGTAAAGGGTGAGTTCACCTCCCGGGCGGTTCAGCCAGTCTTTGATGTTGGGTATTACAGTGCGGAGACTGGAGCCCGGGGCACCCTCTTGTAAGCCGTCCCACTTTTCCTGCCAGAGGTTAATAGTATACCGATACTTCTCGTCCTATTTGCGCTAGAAGGTTAACTCAGAAGCGGCGGCGTTCGGCTGCTTTCAGATCCCAGAGGATCATTCCAACAAGAACGAGGGCTTCCGCTGCGCTTACCGTCCGGTACGCCGCGATTACCCTGAGGGCTCCGACCCTCCGAGCCCGACGCAGGCGGGTCCTGTTAACGGCAAATTTTAGAGTGTCGGAGAGCCAGGCCGGAGCTCCGTACAGGGCAACTGACTCGGCCGCGGACATGATTATGCGATCTTAGCAGGGGCGAGGGCGAGTCCCGCCGCTTGCATCGAGCGGGCGACGTTGTCAAGTGCTTCGTTAGTAAAGGTCCGATGTCCGGGCCTGGACGGTGAGGGCGAGATCGTCGGCATAGGCTAGGAGGCTGACCCCGGGGGGAAGTTCCCTTAGCCGCAGCACATCGTCGTACGTGATGTTCCATAGCAGGGGGCCAAGTATGGAGCCCTGTGGCACCCCTGCAGTCATGTTAAAATGGGTTCCGTAGGACTGTATTGTCCGGTCCTTTAGGTAGCTTGATATTATTCGGCGTAAGTAAAATAGAGCGTTCTTTCTGCGGAGAGTCGCCAGAATGACTCTCCACGATATGCTGTTAAAAGCGTTTCAGATGTCAAGTAAAATGGCGAGGTAGAGGTCCCGTCTTCTCGGCGGGGACTCGTGGAGGAGTTCGTCCTGCGTCTGGATTTGCTTTATGTCTGTGCGTTTTGTCTTTGTATTAAGGATTTGGTAGATTCTTTTAGGAGCCCGCTGAACCTCTTGCACCTTTATGATGCCCTATTAAGAGAAAACGTTCGCACAGTAGTCGAAAGGTTTTTCATATTCCATTTGTCAGGTTCCATAACCTCGGTGTAACATCTGGTTTGGAGTTAACTCAGGCCAAATGCGAGATATGCCTGTTAACTTCTACCCATGAGGCCTCCCCTAAATGCAGTCACTCCGAGGCCTCCGGCCCGCCTGCGAGATGACCGTCAAGGCGATCTGTAGCTACTACGCGTGTCAATTTGCCTAAAAGGCTCACAGCAGCACTCGAGCACTAGAGACTAGAGCTGGAGAATGCTGCCGTTCGTCTTCCTCATCGGGACATTTATTACTTAGGTCTTTTTCCCGTCCTCAAGAATCACCCACCGTCTTTGAAGGGCTGCCCTAATCAGTTGAGCCGACAATTTGCAAGCGCTCAACTGTCTTCCCTCGAGTTTCTGCTGAACACAAATTTAGCACCTAGCGCACGGTAACAAGCATTTTCACCCGTCTCTAAAGGGGGCCCCGGGGTCCCGATTTTACTGACCCTGGCCGAGTCTGCTATTGTCTCATTAATTTGTTTTATTAACACCCAAACTAGGCAAATGTATCGTCGGCAGTAGGCCTACGACTAGGGGCAGACCTAGTTGGCCCTTATCTATGTTAATGTGGTCACCCCGTCGACAAACTGGGACATCACGGCCTATCGTGTATCATCAGTGCAGAACGACGCCCTAGACATGCCGCTATTAATGAAACCTTCAGCAGAGCCCTCAGATGATGCAGTCGTCCGTGCGTCCTTGAACCCCCAGGCAGGCGGCAGGTGTGCAGACGGGATGACACTTACACTCTTAGAGCAAGGCAAAATGCTGGTTTGGAATGCAACCGTTACCGACTCCCTAGCCCCTTCTACGGTCGGTGGCGGCACATCTGAAGCTGGTTATGCAGCCCACCTTGCAGAGACCAGCAAGCTGAGAAAATACTTATCAATCGGGTATCCCCACGAATTCTGCCTTCTTGCGTTTGAAGCCTCGGATGCTCCTGGCGTTCGGCGCAAGTCGGGACTTTGTTAAACTCGTTATCCGGTCAACAACGTATCGATCTTGACATACAACGGGAAACGCTGCCGTCCTCTTCGAAACACACTTCTAAAGTTGGTTTGGCCTGGCCTAATCGAAACGGACACGTGATAGTCACAATACACGCACATTAGGCACATATACAGAAATAAATCGTTCATATATATATATATATATATATATATATATATATATATATATATATATATATATATATACATATATGTATATTCGATTTAAACTTTATATATGCATGTTAAGTCTTATTGTCATTAAACATTGTCACCCTTCAATATGAGGGACGCTTAGGGCGACAGAATAAGCGGGCAAATTAAAATATCTAGAGTTTCCCCAGCAGTTCTTGTAGCAGCATGGTCGCTGACCCTCAGCGGTATGGTATTATGCCTACAACATCGAGTTCCACACTTTCGGCCTGGGTGTGTAAATGTATTTTTACCTTGATTTAGTAAAGAAAAACAGGAGTAATCGTATTGGTAGATTTCGTGGTAATAGCCAGTGATATATCTGGCCGATAGGCTCGAATAGCAGCTACCTCATCAAAAAGCAACAAATGCAATGCATTTAGGTTGGCAAATTGAAATTGATTGAATTGAACTTCTTGAACATTTGTGCGGGGCCAACACAATTAAAAATACCTATTATTTCACGCAACGTACGAACTCTTAAAGATGTCTCGGCATCGAATGAATGGCTAGCTATGCACGAACATTCTTTTTACTGATATTGTTGTTGTTGTGGTAGCAGTTGTTGCTCTTGGTGCTGTTGTTGTTCTTGTTTTCAGCGTATTTTTTAGAGTCGTATGTTTGCTACGTAGCACCCGTTGGCAAACAAGCTCCTTAAAAAACGGTTGTAATTCTAGCACCTGCTGGCACTCATTGACAGTTTGTTTGAAGCTTATGACGCAGCCGTAGCCTATATAGTAAGGGCTCTAGTGCGTGGAGCCGTGCGTCACGCTGCGTCGTTCGTCGCTTCTCGGGCCGGGCAGAAGGGGGGGACATGTGACGCCTCAGTAGTGGCCTTTAGTAGTTTGGGGCGCCAAGAAGTCGGCAGGCGACCTGATTACTTTCATACGTACTTGAAGATTTGATAGTAACCCGCCCCGTCATGTTCGCAAAGACTCTTCCCTCGCGGTCTATGGGCCGCTAGTATGCTCGAAACCGCACCAACCTAAGTCACGCGACGATTACGATCTGCGTCAGCTGGACTCATTGACGTAGTACTGTTGTCATAGATATGCGTTAATAATGTGTTCCTCCAAAATTGCGGGTCGTAAGCGAGTATATCACGGGCTTTACGCCACTACTTTAATCACATCAATTCTTTATAGAATCCGCATTGTCTATATGCAGAACCCTGCATATTATTATTATTATTATTATTATTATTATTATTATTATTATTATTATTATTATTATTATTATTATTATTATTATTATTATTATTATTATTATTATTATTATTATTATTATTATTCCTTACATGTTAATAATGTTACAATTGTGAGGTCTGAACGTATTATTGCAAATTCTTTAAATAATTATTTCACTCCATGGCGCCTTAGATGCCGCGTTTCCTCTGCAAACGGCCAAAGACAACGCTTGTCTCAAGAATTGACCCTCTCTTCGGTCGCTTGTGACCTCCTGAATTCGCTTACTCAAATCTTTGAGAAATGCTTCGGTTCCCTTGCTGATTGGTCCTAGCGTCTCCATGGCAATAGGCACGAAAGTATATCTTGTTTCCAGTCCAGTGTATTTAACGCGGTTTCTGGCTTCCGCATGCTTTGCCACCCACCCTGGCTCAACTGAGCTGTGGTGTAAATAGGAAGCCGTGGTGGTGCACGAAACCGTTGCATCCCAAGCAAGGGACTTCCCATAAGACCATGCAGTGGTCATCCCATCAGGTCTTTCTTCGCCAGCGGACACTAAACCTCTCGGTTCACGTGTAGATGGTATACCGGCTTTCCTAAGAGACCTTATAATCACCTTGTTTAGTTCAGCTTAGTTCAGTTATTATTATTATTATTATTATTATTCGGTTTTACAATTGTGAGGTATGAACGTTTAAGCCAGGTTCATAATGCTCTGCTCTTTCCTCAATTCATGGCGCCTATGATGGAAGCCACGTTCCCCCTACAGACGGCTAAAGACATCATCAAATGTCTCAAAAACATGCCATCGCGTCGATCACCTGTAATAACTTCTATACGCTTTCCAATATCCTTCAGGACTTTAACCGTACCTGTGCCAATGGGCCTAAGTGTCTCCAGTGCAATGAGTACAAAGTGGTACCTCCTTGACAGCTCGAGATACTTCCCTCGTTTTTCAGAGTCCGCGCGTTCTGCAACCTATCCAGGTTCAACTGCGCTGTGACGTAGATACGGCAAGGTCGCCGTGCATGAAACGGTTACATCGCATGCAAGGCTTTTACCATGTGACCATAGCGGAATGGTGGCTCGTTCAGATCGTAGCTCACTACTACCATAAAGACCTTTCGGCTCGGGTGTGGATGGTATCCCTGCCCTTCTAAGGGTTCTTCTTACTATGGCGTTGAGTTCCGCGTATCTTGTAAGTCTGCCGGGCTTTTAGACAGCTTACCGGGTGTAGCCGCATAACAGACATTAGAAAGGTTGGCAGACGGGCGCGCCTCTCCTAAGGGCTGACACCATGCGGAAGGAGTTGGGGCCCAGCAAGTATTATTATTATTATTATTATTATTATTATTATTATTATTATTATTATTATTATTATTATTATTATTATTATTATTATTATTATAAATGTGATACATGTATATACTGATAATTATTCAAAAAATATTATTATCTTTTGGTTACTCTTAGTAGTAGACACTCATAGTTTGTCATCTCAGCGGTATGGTATTATGTTTCGTCGAAACCCAGAACCCAACAGTTATTCCACGAAACAGATTAAATTAAAATCAGTCATTTCAAACATTCACAATTCAACGCATCGAGTGCCTAGCAAGCAGTTGCCGGCCCTTCAGAGCGACCACGCGTGTCATTTTGTTTCATGTAAAACAGCTAGGTGAGATCAGCTAACTTTAAAGCCTCTAAAAGAGTTATGCAATACTTTATACCCACATTCACTCGGCGCTAAACTATTCCATATACACACCAAAACGACTACAACAAATCAACGGGACTAACAATGATACTGCTGTACAGTATTGATAATTGCTTACATTTATTTTTGTATCTCCACTTACGTAAATTCCAAACAAAGCTGTCTATTTCTTGTTTATTCGAACTCCTTTCTGAGCAGAATTATTCTTACGATTCTTTGAGCGTCACAATAGCTTTCATTCTTCGGAGCCCCACATATGTAATTTGCGCGTATCACGTCTGTTGTTAGCGCAGAGACGTCGCTTTGCCTGTCTCTCAGGATTGCATTAAATGACTATCCTCTAGTTGTGCCGTTTCTTTTTCTGGTCGCTTTTTCGAATCAACAAACATAAAACGTCTGCACGATACGGAGGACACCGATTAACTTCCATAAATTATGATTATAGTTTTATTACATTACAACTGGAATGCAGTCGAAACCCAACCTAACTTCAATAGATGCCGGGTGTGTCATCACTTTTGAAGAAACATGCATATCGATTTATCTTCGTAATTCGGTTACACACGTTTATTTCCAACGCCGACTCGGCTACGGCAGAAATGCGAGTCCCTTACTCGTGGGCAATGAACCAATGATCGACGTAGCGTTATGGTATTGAATTTAAACCGATATCCCCTGTAACATGTTTTTTTGTTAGAACCCGCCAAGCCCTCTTATCTCCAGCTGCCACAGCAACTCTGGTTTCTAGCTCCGCCAGAAATGTTTATGTGATGTCTCCCTTTGAGCCTAATGTCTCGTAGGCAACCGGTCGAGCGATGAAGGTTTACTCCAGTTTGGAATATTTGCAGGCGAGTAGCTGCTTGCGACTTCGTGGCTGAAAGACCGCCGATGCGTCTGGCAGCTCGCGGCGTGGTATTAAGCGCAGATCTGCGAGCAGAACCGGCAACGACATTGATCGCCAACTTGATGAAATCCTTGAGTCGAACACACCAAGTGATGATAGCCATGCACAATGTACCTTGCGTACACGTGCCGGCTAGTGCATGCCATTCCATCCCAAAGGTCCCCGGTTGTAAGTGGCTATTTGATGCCAGTCCAATCGGCTCATTTAATTTTTTTTTAAGTTAAAGATGCGCCAATGAAGTCATCATGAATTGGCACGAAATCCTGATGGGGGTCCTCTTAAAAAGGAAAAAAACCTCGCACCTCGAGTCATGTAACTCAAGTCTAGAGGCAGCCTTAAACGCCTAAACAATATTCATCTGACGATCACTTTACATGTGACTGTTTATAGATTAGCCAAACTAAAAACGGATTTAAGGTTAAAGCGCATTGCAGAGCATTCTTAATCTGGCCGCGCAGACCGTAAATTAAGTTATGGTGGAGTCTGATAGCAGACCTAACGGGATCGACTTGACGTGACGCGTCAAGGAAGCGCTTGGAAACGCTGCTGATGTGTGTTGCAATGGCGTCGATAATGATGGTACGATCTTTTCGGTCATGATAGGGACAATTTTGACAAGACAGCCGTCCCTGCGGTGGAACAAGAACGTTTCGGACGGGCTTCCTTACAATCGTATACTCTCTTGGAGCTGATCTATTGGTCGTGAAGGGACCTTAACCGCTCGTTCGTGACTTAACAGGGATAACCGCGCGCAACGTTAAACTCAGCAAACTAGCCCTATCTACAATATCAGCAGTGCCAATAACAAATTCACCACAGCAAACAAAGCAGGTGGCATCAATTTTGATTGACTTTCAATGTACCACACTTTATCGATGCACACTTTGGTAAGATTTTTCTCAAGTGTTCTATCGTGGGCTTAGAAGAAACCGGCCTCAGTTCTTGATTACAACTTTAGGGCGAGTCACTTTCGGCGTCGGGTTACCACCGGTAATTTCAATCCAGACCTCTGTATCACCAACGTTTAGAGTATCACCAATACTTTTTGTCCTTGGCCTTGTGTTAGGTGTTCTAAGGCAAATGAAACGGCATCAAACGTAGATCAGCCGAGGAAAGATTTCTGCTGTTTAATGTATATATTATACAGGGTGTTCCTATTTGTGTGTCCAAAACGCTAGGGTATGGTCAAACTCGGTGAAAAAATCATTTTTGCCAATGGGTGGAAGCCGGGAAAACGTTTTGTTTAGGAGTGAGGATGAAATTTATAAAAGCAGTTATTCTGCCTTTTTTCTTCTACATAGTTGTGCAAATTCTACGTTTGCGGGAGAACCAGTCAACGCACAAAGGAACCGATCATACCGGCGTGTTTGGCGGAAAATTCTGCACAAAGTATACATTACTAGCTTGCGTAGCAAAAAGCGAATAGCCAGATTAAGGAAAGTCATAAAAAGTCAAAATGTTACGTTAACGCTTTTTTGTGCAACATCGTAATTTTTTCCATTACGACCGAAAATGTACGTTCAAAAGACTACTCTCAGGCAATAGCAAATTTAATGCCCACTACATTCGTACCAAAGTGATGGTGCTGCGTTACGTAGTTGCCAAGTAACTAAGCTTTTTCGACAGTCATATCGAAAGCGAAGGCATGCATACTTGCATAAGGTGTATGAGAAAGTTAGGTACGTATTTTGAGGTTTGGTAGAACTCAGCAAGAGAATAATTTTTTCTAATGGAAAGAGGGGGCGGAAACGTCTTGGCAAAATGCTACGGTTCTGAACGTGAAAACTTCAACGTGAAACATAACAACTATGACTGTCGAAAAAGCTTAGTCACTTGGCAAATACGTAACGCAGCACCATCACTTTGGTACGAATGTAGTGGGCATTAAATCTGCTATTGCCTGAGAGTAGTCTTTTGGACGTGCATTTTTGGTCGTAATGGAAAAAATGACGATGTTGCACAAAAAAGCGTTAACGTAACATTTGACTTTTTATGACTTTCTTTAATCTGGCTATTCGCTTTTTGCTACGCAAGCTAGTAATGTATACTTTATTGTACAGAAATTTCCGCAAAACACGCCGGTATGATCGGTTCCTTTGTGCGTTGACTGGTTCTCCCGTAAACGTAGATTTTGCACAACTATGTAGAAGAAAAAAGGCAGAATAACTGCTTTTATAAATTTCATCCTCACTCCTAAACAAAACGTTTTCCCGGCTTCCACCCATTGGCAAAAATGATTTCTCACCGAGTTTGACCATACCCTTGCGTTTTGGACACACAAATAGGAACACCCTGTATATATATATATACTTGGCCTGCCACTTCTTGATGATTACTAGGCTTCTATTGAGCTTGTCATTTTTGTTGGAAAGGGCGTCAATGATAGTAGATTCCCCTCCTGTCGAATGGTTACGTACTCTACTAGAAGAATCCAGGAAACGTCCCAAAAACACCTTCTCATGAAACTCTTTTGCAGGCAAGCTGGACCGCGCCACTGGAGGATCTTCATCATTATTACTATTGATTCAGCAGAAGACGAGGCGGACAAAACACGCCTTCAAGCAGACTCAATATATGATGCAGGAATATGGCATAATGCTCTACTATTCTTAGAAGAAATCCTTATAGAAGGCCTTGTCGTTAGGATCGACGTCGGCCTTCGCCTTAGGACCTCTTTAATCGAGGAACATGACTGCAGCTGCGACGAGAAGGTCTCATGTTTAGATCACCGTGACTTATCCTGCATCCGCAGCTTAGGCCGTACGACAAAACACGCTACTCTGAATGATACCCTGGCCCGTGACCTATGATTTTTTGCCTATCCGTACGTCCTCGAATCTGCAGGTCTCTTACGCAAACGACTTCCGGCGACCTGACGGAAATTACCCAAACAGCTTTTGAAATGAGAGGATATTCGTCTGGGACCCCACCCTGACTGACTCCTTAGCACCGTCAATGGCCAGTCACGGCCCAGGCTGCTTATGCTGTTTTGCAGACGAAGATAAATAAGTGCCAAAAATATGCATTTGTCGAAGATGCTATGAACGTTTGTTCTGATGCGCGGTAATATTTTCATTGGATATACAGCGCGATAACGCTACGGCAGTGCTTGACAAATTGTGCATCACCTCTAAATTCTGAGTCATATATATATATATATATATATATATATATATATATATATATATATATATATATATATATATATATATATAAGACTTTCTAATTCCCCGTCTCCTATATAAACTGGTCTCCACCATCTTACAGACTCCTTAGCGACCTAAGTAAAGAGATCAGAAAGGTTGTTAAGTCGAAATGGCTTAAGCTTGAAAACTCGGTGCCGAATGCCTACCTGTACACGCACACAGCACACGGCGGTCTGGACATCCCCTGCCTCCAAACATTCATTTCCAGACTCCGCCTCTCCCGCCTGACAGCACTACAACACTCCACGCACCTTGGGGTCCAATGGATGCTAACCACCGAGCACTTCAAAAAGATCTTGCGAAAACAAGACTTCTTTGCGAGCGCTTGGGAACCTCTATTGAGACCGCTACACAAGAGACCGATTACTGGTCTCAACAACTACACAACACGTTCGATGGGGCACATTTTAAAAAGCACACGCAATGCCCTTTGTACATTACTGGATTAAGGGTATGCCCTACCTGTCTGGTAAGGAGTATTTAAACCTACTAAAGCTCAGGATCAACGCACTACCAACGCGTGCCAGATTGGCCAGGGGACGCCCGGGCTACAACAAACGTCATGTCGCTCAGATGTGCGATACAACACACGAACAAACCATAAAGAGACATGACACAGTCTGTGAAGGGGTCATGAGGTGGTCCGTGAGCGAGTATTCCGTCGACCGGGATATAATATAACCTTGTAATAACAACACCTACCGAGGTCTGGGTTTTAGATGCCGAGGTTTGCGGCCCGAACCGGGACCTGGCAAAAGCGCGGCAGGACAAGATCACCAAATATGACGTCGAGTTCTTAAGAGCGGCGCTCCCCGACCCGCAAAAACCTCGCAGATTCGGATACATCACTATCTCTATGAGTGGTGTATGGAACTCCGAATCTGCGAGTACGCGCTTGGGGCTCGGCGTCACGAAGAGGAATCTTATGGATCTCACCGTTTTAACTTTGCAAGGAACCTCGAGGATATACCGCTCGCACCGGGTCCATAAGAGCGGGGGCTACCATCAAGCAAGGACACGGACAACTGATTCTTAACTTCACGTGACACCTTTTTACCACCATTTTTATTAAGACGAGCACTGCCGAGTGTGCAAACGTATTGTAAATGATTAATAAATCATCACTATATATATATATATATATATATATATATATATATATATATATATGAAAAGGCGGGTGAAACGTTATACTACATATTTGTGAAAAATATACTTAATTAATCTTACAAAGTTGCCTTCAAAATTGCTCCCACCCGCACAATGAGCCTGTACCACATTTTTCCTACTTATTCAATAAAAAGTTCAAACGCGTCTTTCGAAACCGAGTTGAGTTGCTCCTGCGAATTTTTCAAAAACTTAATTTCTCCAATTTTATCGTGGGAACAGAAAAGGTCACATGAAGCAAGGTCCGGTGAATAGGAATGTCCTCAAAACATAAAAATCAAAATGTTTAACAAATATTCCGAAATCAGTAAGGATGTGTGCGCCGGACCGTTATCGTAGTGGTGGATCCAAGATTTGTTTCACCATAGCTCGGGCCTCTTTTGTCGGACGTCCTCGCACAAGCTGCTTGACACTTCGCGGTAGTATTCCTCATTGACCTTAGAATCAGGTGGCAGAAATTTGTGAAAGACGATTTCCTTGTATTCAAAAAACAGTCAAAGAGTTCTAGGCGTTGGACCTGCTCTACCTGAATCTCTTCGACTCTCTCCTTGCAAGCACCACCGGGATGATTGGGCTTTCGTCTCGATGAGCTAACCATATATTTATAACTCGAAATTTAAAAAAATATATAAGGAGCTTTATAACTCGAAGTTAAACATTTTTATAACGAGACTCGCTACCACTCTTCTGACGCATAAAATATCGATCAAGACTGTTACAACTAATTTATAAGAAATCTCCAATTCATCAGGTATCTCCCTGATCATAATTCGGCGATTGTTAACGTTTTATCCTCTTATTGACGTCTAAAGCCTTTTTAAATGCGGGCCATTTTTGGTATCTTAAGCTTAAACTCATAATCAGTTCGTAACATTGCCACCACGCTCGAATATATGATTTGGTTTGTAACACAGAACTTAATGCAGATTCGTTGCTCCTCCACCTCGGCATGCTAAAAATCGCCAAACCTTATTTTCGTGACTTCTTTGATTCTAATTCAATAAAGGGCGCCGCTGAGTGGCGTGAAGTGTTGCCTGTGCGTAGGAGATGAACGGCCTTTCCAGCAAGCAAACCGGAATATCTTGGTAGTTTCAGTAAAAAAATTAAATTCAATGTACTAAAACTTACTGATCCGCCCTCGTATATATATAGCTGGATCTGAGGATCCAGTAGCATCTTTTCGTCGCCTTCAGCGCGACCTGTTGACATTGTTCCGAAAATTTCATGACAGGTGTCATAATTATGCCTAAGTCCCTAGCAGTTCCATTTTCGAGTGGGACATTGTTAATTGCATATACAAAAGAGTGATTGTTCCTTTCAAAGTGCATTACTTTGCACTTTGGGATCGACAGTTGTAAATCTATTTTTTGTGTCCATCCAAAAAAAATTGTCTGTGCATTTCGGGATGCGTTATCAGCCTGACGTTGAATTGGCGCGTGCATATATTTTAGTATTTAGCGAACACTTTCGGCGATTCCCCATCGGGTATTATTGATAAATCGAGCTTGAATACAAAATGTAGCATAAGCATCCCAAACTGTTTCTTGCAGACAGCCGCTAAGGCAACCTTAGCGGGAAATGAGAAGCAGTCGTGCACATTACAAAAAAGCTCCTCTCAGTCAAAGTTTTCTATCCAACGTACAGCCTTTACTCCTACGCCGTGTCGGGATAAAGTCCAACACTTTAAAGTGGGTGGTGGATTCGAAAGCTGACTTAAACTCGAAAAACAGCACGTCGAAGCAGTCTCCTCGATTCGTAATTTCTCCAAAGTCTTGCTTACACATCAATAACTGTAGAACAGTAGACCCGCCGGGACTGTAGGCCAACTGTTCTTTACAAATCAGGTTTTGTGAATCAGCGTTTCGATAAACGGTGTCTGCAAGACCACTCTCTTCTAACTTCCAACATTAATTATTCAATTGTAAGATTACAGGGATCTGTGATTAACTCACTACATAAGGCCTTGTGAGGAGCGCTCAAGGAGCCCCCTCATTGATACCCTCATCATCATCACCATCATCAGTAACAATATTATATATATGCACACGTACCTATATAACACAAACTTTTTGTTTGTTGTATACCCATATCATAGGATAACTTCATCTTGTTCAATATGAACAACTGAAATTAAAACAATTGTTTCCTGCGTTTAGTTTCATGATCAAACGTCTTTTACTACCTCATATATATATATATATATATATATATATATATATATATATATATATATATATATATATATATATATATATACCCAACATATATATCATTTCTGATGTCTATATATATGACATTCTGTTCTTGAAGTTCCGAGTGACGCGATATTAGTTCTGCTTATAAATTAACTAGACTAACTCATGAGTGCGTTTACAGACATACAGAGCAAGCCGCGCATGTGACGGCGCAGTGCATTAACACTTTGCTAACATTATGAAATGCTAGGCTTTGTAAGCCAGTTGTCGGGGCGAAGACGACATCAGCGCCAAGTTAGTTCGAGTGACAATACCGTGAACGCGCGACATATGATGAATAGCAGTCGTCGTCGTCGCTGCATCCTGGCTGAATCCCAAACAAAGGTAACGCGCTTACGAGACTAATTAATAACAACGCAATAACCCCCCTGTATTCCTCTGCCTACTATGCGAGCTGGCCTAGCATGCGCTGACGGTTTTGCAGCCCTATTGCGTTTGCCTGTTTTATTTATTGCCTCTTGCAGAGGCGTCGAAACGACGCTCGCGGCACTGCGGGCTTTCAGCAAAAACGCAGTCTTCAATCGATAGAAGGCGTTGACTGGCTGTACCTATTATTATTATGCACAGCTAAGGTACTCGGTAAACTCACTTTAAGCCTCCGCCTCTGCCGAGTTCCGAGGTTTTTCTCTCGCTCGTAGCATTGCCACCGGCGCATTCAGCCGCTGTAGCACCACAGTACAAAATATACCTACCATACGTGCGAAAAAAATGTTTGCGTGCGTATTTTCGTGGGCAGATAGGTGAGACTTCCTTTCTCCCGTCGTCTCGTTTCTATTCTTTGGGTTGAACCAAAACAAAAACGCGTCTACATCTACGTTGAAGTGGATCGGCGTCTCCATACGCGAGCGACTCGGCCCGAAACGATGCCCCAGCGAAGACCGTCATCATCATAACGATCGGAAGTGACTATGACTCTCTTTTCGCGGCGTCAGCCTGTGGCGCGCGAGTTACACGTTTTGCGGGTACCTTCACGCACAAATAGAAAGTTGGTCACATGTGTATGCTCCCGATAGTGACATTAATAGGTCCATTGGCCCTGGGAGCCAAAGCATACGATTTGCATTATATAGCAACGAATTCATATATAGATATATATATATATATAGATATATATATATATATATATATATATATACATATATATATATACATATATATATATATATATATATATATATATATATATATATATATATATATATATATATATGTAGGTCGACTGACCTCGCGTTGGCCCACTTATGGCAGCGAGTGTCCGACTCGGTTGAGCTACATAAGTTTTGTCTCGCAGTCTTTCTCGACGTGTCAGCGGCTTTCAATTGCCTTGATCATTCCCTTCTATTCCAAATGCTCGCTCAGCTGGGCTGCTCTGCGCCAGCGGTTGCCTGGTTAGGTCCTATCTCTCAGGACGGAGACAGGTGGTACGAGCTCGTCAAATAGAGTCCTCATGGCAGCAGGTCGATATCGGTACCCCTCAAGGCTCGGTTCTCGGACCTTTATGTTTCTTATTCTACTGAATTTTATTCTATTAAGGATTCAGAGGCTAAACCTTGGCTCAGCTATAGCTTTTGCTGATGACACTACGCTACTGTTCGGAGTGAATCATCGGAACTTTGTTATGGACTTGCAGCAGTCGCTTTTGAATGTTGATAATATAATTAGCATTTTTAACATTTTTGGACTAGTCGTCAATGCTAACAAAACCAATTTCATAGTTTTTCGTGCATCGCCGAGGCTTCTAGAATTATCTGACAACCAGATATTTAAGACACGGAACATTAAGCTCTCGCCTGGGGCTCGTTCTCCAGGAAAACATGAGGTGGCATCCCCATCTGGATTACATCGCACCAACGTGCTATGCTGTAATATCTACGCTGTGTAAAAATTGATTGGGGTACCCACAGAGGGCTTACTTCTGGTGTAGAAGGCCGTGTTTTTACCAGTTCTATGCTATGGAATCCTTCTCTGGGGAGGTGGCTACGACGGAATTCTCCGAAGAGCACAAGTGATACAGAATGATGCAATTAGAGCCATTTTTGCTAGAAGGCGAAGGGATTCGGTCCGTGACTTGCTCATTCGTTTTAACCTACTCACGGTAGAAAGCATTTACTCCCTGCGGGTTTCAATGTTGGCGTACAAAATGTCGCGTGGTATTGTGCCTATGGAGATTGCATTTGCACTAGTTCCTACCATGAGTCGAACATCAGGTAGGCGCGCAACAACTTTTGCAGTGCCCTCTGTATCCTTGAA
>QVRM01005372.1:0-12952 GCA_003439945.1 Dermanyssus gallinae
GGCTTATTGGTGAGCTGGGGCAGTGGTGGAATCCCAGAATATTGCTAACGAATTGTTCCCTGTCACTCTTGCTCGTCTGTTGACGCAAGTATAAGACCGTTCCCGGACTGGTGTTTTTCTCCAGCTAGACTAGTTGGGTGTTTCAAATCGCATAGGAGTCCTGTAGACCCATTATCGATGCTGACGATTCGACTATACTTGCTCGCACTCAACTATCTGCAATACAGCCACGTAGTAGTGTGGACTGCACGGAAACTAGGAAATTCTCCTTATAATGTACGCCGAGACTTACTTAGGGTCATGATATACTACATTTATTCTATAAACATACATAAAACAATATTTGTGTTAGTTATTACTGAGCCGTTTAATTAGAGCATCTATGAAAGCAGGTAAGCCTAGGGCAAATTCGTGTTCATGAAAAATGGTGTGATTTATGATAAATTAAGGTTTGGGTTACGGCTATGTTGAGCATATTTTCTCGAAACCAATATGCAAAGCAAGTTCCCATGCCGATCTGTCGTTACGCACTTTGGTCAGAGGCTTAGATTTCTGAGCCACTGCGTTAAGACTGTCATCCTTTCGCAGAGTATTGCATACAACATTTCGATGTATTTATTAGCGTGCTTTTACACCTCCTCTACGTTGGTGTGAATGAATCGCAGTACAAAGGCTGTATGCTTTCGAATGTATTCGCAAGTACTCATAAATAAAGCTATGTCTCATTCATTCATATTTATATATATATATATATATATATATATATATATATATATATATATGATTTCGCACACTAGAGGCATGTCGATAAACTCAAACAAATCGATAAAAACAGATTTTCATAATCATAAATAACTGACAGCTGAGCTGATCAGGTTGGTATCGAGAGTACTAGATGCTGTTCGACGACCGAACAGCACAACCACTTGCCGCTGCCGATTCGAAGTGAATCGCCAAAGTCGGAATGTTCTCTGACAGCAGCCACCTACCTACCTGCGGGCGTATGGAATCTGCCTGTAGCAGTTTCGCTGCTGCTGCTGATGCTACCACTGCTGCAGTGCGTGATCATTAGCTACGCTGTCGCGTCGAGAACGACGCGAAAACAGCGACGACTGGTAAGCGGAAGGGAAATAGATAGACGCTCATGCTCGATCAATGTCCCGGCGGCGGCGGCGCTAATCGCCTGGAGGACTCTTCTCATTGCCATTGCCGCTGCGGGAACCATTAGACTCAACTCAATCCACTCGACGGGAGTGCGTGGTGGATCAGCACTCCCACCAAGCCCATCGATGATGCTGATTGGCGATAGTGCAAGGCTGATTGGAAGCCGGGCAGGCAAGCGGGTGAGCAGCGGGCGAGCAGACAGAAAGACAGAAGAGACACAGTGTCAGGGAGCGAGCGACGCAATCGCTACGTCCCGTCATGAATGACGCTGCTGCAACGACTCGAGAGCGTGATGAATAAGAAATAGATGCAAGCATATTTATCCATATATATATATATTATAATATATATATATTATATATATTATGTGGTGACCATGTGGTGTAGCGCGCCCAAGACTACCATACGGAGAGGTTGGTTGGTTCTTTGGTGGGGCCGCGATAAACACAAAGCCATCTGGGCTGTCAAGAGGAAGTTAGTTTATCGTCGTCGCCGTCGTCGTTGTCGTCGTCGTCGTCGCGCTGGTGGTCGCATTCCTGCGCAGATGCCGATGTCGCATTGCCAACCTGTCGCATTGGCCTGCCGATGGCCGTGGCCCGGACGTAGGGGGAATGGGAAAGTGGGTTCAAGCGAAAAGGGGTTGCCCAACGTAGGTAGTAGCCAGCCAGCCAGCTATCTACCGGCTCGACATCTCTGACCTCACTCCGGTGAGAGCCAAACGCATCAAAATGTCTCGTTCTCGCTGCCTGTGTTGCTGCACAGCAGCCATCTCCTGCCCGTGTTCGTCACCGACGTCAACGCTTTTCCCCCACCTCCCAGCCGGGCCTTCCCGCCTGCCCCGGCCCTTTAGCGTGCCTGTAGAGACGATAGTTGAAGCTGTTTTTGGGATTTCATTCAGGCTAGGTCACTCCCATGCGACAACAGTATCACGGCCACTAAGAGCATCATCATCATCATCATCAACATTGACATCATCACCACTACGACCTCGACCACGAATATCACCACCATTAACACTACCACGACCACCCACCACCGCGAAGACCGAGTCGTCGCCATTACGGTGTTCTCTCGAGGCAATGTGTGACGATGGGAGGCCAAGCACTATAACTCCGCTTCAGACAACAGACTGGGGCCAGGGTCCGTATGACTGGATGACTGGTCCGGTATGTGCTTTCCTTCCATTCCCTCCTGTCTACTGCCCCAAATCCCGATTTCACCACCGCACTTATGACTGCACTTATGGAGTTAGCCAACGTCCTAACGTGCTTGGGATCATTAGGTCCTTTGTTGCAAGACAACAGCAGCAGCAAACGCAATGACTGTGATGCTGGCTGCTAGCAGCAGCGCCAACGCACTCTCAGTGTGTCATCTTTTTTGACCATAGCAAAGTGTCACATGGAATGGCAAAGTCGCACCGCTTTGCTATAGATTTCAATTCGTTAGCAGCCTAATGGCCGCCACCATACCAGCTCTGGCGCTAGTATTAATCAGCACGTGTTCCTCCATTGTGCGTCTAAGCACGAAAGACCTAGGGCAATATTTACCATACGACAGAATGGTACGATGGAACCTTTCTGAATTATTTGAAGAAAAAGAAACAAAGGATATGTTGTGTGGATTAATAATAAAACTGACCATCGGCCACCAATAAGTTCAGATGAGAAGTGGAGATTGAATGTTTTCGCAAAAGGAATTCGCGTTAAGCGCATTTGCTGCCAATATAGTTAAATGTCGTAGCTGGTCAAGTCGACACGAGTGTACTGGCAAAGCCAACCGATCTGAAGTTAGTCTCGACGTGTCGAGCCCGGTGGCGTGGTGCATTTGCCTGCGCCTCGCAACCGACCGGAGGAGACACATAGCAGTGCGCGGGTTTGATTCCACCGTTGCACATTTTATTTATGGGGGGTCCGTCTATGAAGCAATGCAAAAAGCAGTCCCGTGGACGTTAAATCTTGGCTGAGGGTCAGCCCGAAAACTTAACTTAACAGCCCGAAAACTTAACGTCTGAACGTAAGACAAATGTCTCTTCTAATTTCCCGTTGCGTACCGGGAATGGGCACCTACGAAAATTAACGAGCGTTGCTGGCAACGTGCGCATGTTTCCCTGCCAGCACATGTGTGCGCATGTTTCCCTGCGCTTGGCGGAGGGCGTCGAGATGCTTACGCTTTCGTCTGCCCTCCGCCAAGCGCCTGTGGATAGAGAGTAGATATCTCAGAAGTCTGGGCTGGCGAGTGAGCGAATCCGCAGCAGTGATATGCATGATAACTAGGCCACGAAACTGGCACACGAACCGCCAGCAAGCTAACTGCCCGGAGCTGACCGAACAACGGCCTGCTAACCTTGCAGTTGTTCCCTACCACTTGCCGTAAAAATCGTTAAACACGATAAGGGTGGCGAGGAGGGCTCGGATCGGAGTAAATCGATAACCGGGGGGGGGGGGGGCAAACAGTGTCGACTAGGCCGACGCACTGGCCTAGCCGGGCCATTAGACTAAGACGGGCTAAAGGAGATGGCTGCGCTAAACGACCACAACCTTCTTTTCGATATTGTTGATCTTGTTGATGCCCTGACGCAGTTGTTGTTGTCTTTGTCGTCATCATCATCGTCGATCTCCCCGTTCTGTTCATCGTTGCCATCGTTGTCGCATTGAGCCTAGGGACCCCGGCGTTTGGGCCCACGGCCGTCGTCGCGATCGTCGAGGAGATAATCCCCACCTTATCCCTCACGCACACGACGAACGATTCGATGTCTAGAGTCAGCAGAGAGAAGAGGGAAAGAGAAGATAGAGGGGTGTACGGAGAGCGAACGAGACAGAGACAGCCTGAAGACGATGGTCGACTTCCTAAGAAACGAAGAATAACGAAGAAGCGAACCCACCGACCAACCGACAGAAAAGCCAGCAAACCTTAGACGCTGGTTTTGTCGTTTGTTGTTTATCGAAAGGCAAACGATAACAAAGCGAAGAGGAGGGGGAAGTGCAAAGCAACGACCAGATTTAGCCGTCGGCTTTGCATGGGCAAACTCCATTAGAGGGAGGACCAGAACCGGTGGTGCGCGATCCGTACGATGACAACAACAACAACGACAACGACAACAACAACAACAATGACGACATTGGTACAGGCTAGATAGTGTCGATGCTGATAGTCGGTCGTGTGCCGTGGTGAAAAGATGTGAAAGCAGCACTGCTCGCAAAGATCACCACGATTATAATTACGGTGGCGGCGATAAAGAAATGCCTACCTCATGTGTGGAAGCTCTCCTACCCTGTACCTATATGCTTTATTTACTTATCATTAAAATTGCCGGCTAATGTTGTTGTTTCTGTCAAACGATTTACCGTCTGCGTGCATCCGACCTAAAGTATGAAAGCGCGAAACCCTACTAAGTACAATGCGAGGGGTGGAGGGGTTGTCATACAAAGGCACAGACATAGCGCACAGAAAAGGAATGTGGGCCGTTTCCGCAATCAACAACATACAAGGCCGACAAAATCCGGATCGAACCGAGCCAGCATTGAATATGCTAGAAGATGGTAACTGGTCAATCGGCAAGCTGGGACAAGCCGGAAAAGTATAGTGGCGGTCGGCAGCACTATGTCTGAGTGATATTTGTCGAGGCAGGAGAGATCAGCACGTGGGCTACTATAACTGCGCCTTTAATCGTGCAGTCTTAAAACCCTAAAAAAAGCGCCACAAAACCTACCTACGTTTTAGGAAGGCTCGAACTACTACCCATCGTGAGCCAGGACATACGCTTTAGGTTGTTGAGACACGAGGTGCTACTGCCTTTTCGAAAAGCAGGAATTCGGCATAATATCTACAGCCTTGAGGAGTGACTCGAGAAGCAATTCTGTATATCGCAATTAATTCTAGAATTGAAAATGATACTGAAATTGACGCCTAAGTCAATCTGGCACTTAAAATAATGAGTGGTCTCTGCATTATTATTCTTCGACTCCGACGAGCCTGTCGATGAGCTTGCAAACTCAATGTGAGGATCTATAATTAGTATTTGATGGTTCTCGAACTCTTGTTGAGTAAAAACAATTCCCGCCAGTAAGATGACAACTGTTCAGTCACACATGTATATAGTATATATACGTATATATATATATATATATATATATATATATATATATATTACATATATATTTGGAAATTGAAAAGTTGATTATATATATACTCCAAAACACATTTTACAAAGCCCGGTCAATAAATCTTATTAGGTTGTAGAAGAAAGAACACGAAACGTGGTGGGATACGACAAAAAAGGGGAGAGAGAGCCGATACATACCTGGTTCCATGGGCGTGTTGATGTGAGGGACGCCACGGTTGGAGGGTTGGTCAGACTGCACGATTCCGATCAACAGCACAAACGACAGGAACCGCAGTGCTTGGTCCCCGAAGAAGAGCCCTGGCCCTTGCTTAAGATGCTTGAGGATGCTGGTCGTCCTTCAGACGTTTTCTACTTGAGAGATTTGTTTCTTTCCTCTCTGCTTCTTGTCGCAGTACACGCTAATCTAACGCAATCTAATGCGCGCAGCTTTTGCGGCCCTCGTCCGTAGGCTTCGTCGAGCTTCCTTCTCTTACCCCTTTTCTTCTTTCTTACCCCTTTTTCTTCACTTCTGCTCCTTGTTCTATTGGTTGACGGGGGGGTTTTGTCTCAGCTGGTCTTCGGCTGACGCGCACCTCGACGCTCGGCGGCAGATTTAGTGACAACGGCAGCGTAGATGATAGTGGTGAGGTTGATGACGGTGAAGGCTATGCTGGCGGCAGCGGCGGCGGCAGCAGCGCAGAAGGCTCGCGGATAGCGAAAGCCTGAGTGAAACCTAATATGCAGCTGGTGATGGTCGTAATGACGTTGTACTAGTAGTGGTGGTTGTTGTTGTTGTTGGTATCTTTGGCGTAGCGGTTGTTGCTGCTGCAGCGTTTCACCCACGCTCCGCTCCACCAATAGGAGCCAACTAAACACCGGAAACATGGCTGCAATAATGCGTTTGGTGGTGACGACGATGATGATAATGATCATACGTATGATACTGATGGCAAAGATGATTGCGATGGTCCTGGTGGTAGTGGTGTTGATGATTATGATGATGATAATGATGATGATGAAGTAGATAACAGCGGTGTTGCCTGAACGAGTGCAGCCGGTAACTTGCGCAAAGCACGCCGTGTTGCGCTCGACCCGCGCTCGATAGCGAAGACGTTAAGGAACTTCCGTCCCTTCGGGTCAGGGCGGGCATTTCGGCGTGCGTCGCGCTTTCCGCGAAATGCCTCCGCGCGTCCGCCTACTTCTGCCCGCTGCTAAACCTTGCGTTGCCTAAGCGTTGGCTATTGTAGGCCCAACTGGCCGCTCGTTTCCCTTGCCGCCCGTATTCCTTGCCGCCCGTACCACTATTACCGCCGATACCGCCGACGATGCGCCGATCGTGGCGCTGCAGAAGCGACCTCGACCTGCGTACGGCCTCGGCAGAAGCGGCAACAGCGGCGACGATAGAGGGGCGTCTCACGAAGCACCGCGAAAACCGCCCCCCCCCCGAGCCAGCTAGCCAGCCGTGTGATTTCGCCCGCGGGCGGCCCCAGTACGGCAGAATCTGAAACGGGCTTGTGTGTACGGCTGAGTTCGGACGAATGTTGTTCGTTCGTGGCTCGCCGTACTGTACGCTGATGACGCCTACGCGTGATCTACTACGAACTGCATCACCGACACCCGTACACTTACTAGTGGTGGGTGGCTAGCGATTTCTGGGTACTGCCATCACAGCAACAGCAGCAGCGGCAGCAAAGCCGACCACTACCATCGGCGTTGTCGTCGTCGCCACCGCCGAGCATAGGGCGTCCGCATCAATTATCCGTACGACTGACTGAACACTGGGCTCTGGTAAGCTATCCTTGGAGAGAGTGCGCTCGTCCCACTCGTGCGTCTGGTCCATCAACACGTGACACTAAGGCAGCCTCGGCAGTATGCCTCCATCCACAACACAACACAAGCTTGTCCGTCTCCACATACAACGGCGTGGGTGCGCGTTGCAAAAAGCACCGTATAAAGTCGGGAACACACCGCAACGAGTTTCTTTTTTTTTCCCTTTGCCTGTTGTTCGGCGGTTGCTGCTAGATGGCTGGGTTGTTGGAGTTGTTGTCGAGTAAGAACAACCGATCCAACAACACAACAACACTGCATGCAGTATACATTAGGTATGTATACTTATTGTCGGCTATCAGGATATACAAATGGAAAGCATTAACAAAAACAATGACACGAAGAAAAAGAAGACGCAGAAGAAGAATGGTAAACCGTAGAGCTACAAACGTAGCAGAGACTACGGAAAACTACGGCAAACTTGTAGTCGGCGAAAAAATACGCTAATCTCTGTAACCGTAGCTGTAGTAAGCCGTCGAGTCGTGTTCGTGAGAAACTATTGAACTTGAAGTCATAGCAGTTGTAGCAGCATTGCAGTTGTAGTGCAGCGTAGTTGGAATAGTAGCCATAGAACTTGAAGTTTTCGTTGTTGTGGTGGTGATAGTAGTAGTAGTAGCAGAAGTAGTAGTATTTGTTGTTGCAAAGCAAACTAGCAGAAGTTATGGGGGTAGGCGATACAAGCAACAGCAGCAGCAGAGCAGGGCAGCGGTTGTAGCAAAACTTAGGGTAGCAGGAATAGAAGATTCAACTAGCTGGATGGCTGGGCTAAGCAATACGCATCATTTTTCTTCGCACAACATCGGCATCCATTACTAAGGATGATAATAGTGACCACGACGGTGACGACGACGACGATGAGGACGATGTAGAAGACGCCGACAATGGGGCCAACTCAACTGGGCAACCATGAACAATGTTAGTAGTGCACGTAGGTTGACTACCAGTTGATTGAAGCCAAAATCCGCTCGGGCACATCATCGATTGATCAGGCACCGTACAGCAAACAGCGTACACTCACAAACATACTCGTACACACGCACTTACTATCGAGGTAGTAGTAGTAGTAGTAGTAATGATCCATGGGAATCATTTTGGTGACATTTGTGTCCAACTAGAGTCAATCCGTCGTCGTCGTCATCGTCGTTGTTGTTATTGTTGTGTTGTTGTTGTTTTTCTTGCAGTTGCTGACGTCGTCGTTGTTGTTGTTATTGTTGTTGTTGTCGTCGTCGTCGTCGCTCCTTTCGATCGAATCGATGACGGTCGATAAACTACTTCACCCGTCGGTCTGCTAGCAAATACTACAAGGAGGGTCAAAGCTTTCAAAAGCTTGTTCACGTTAGCGAGCTCTACTGCTTCAACTGCTACTAATTGATACAAGAAGGCAAATGCTTAGCTGCTTCCACAGCGCATTGTCAAAGCAGAGCGAGCTGTTGTTGCTGTCGTTGTTGTTGTTGCTGCTGCTACCACTACCGTTTTCGTGTTGTTCTTTTTGTTGTTGTCTGTTGCAGATAGTGATGTTATTCTTTTCCTATGCTTGCTTATTTTTTCGACGCTGAAAAACTGTCTTCTAACTATTTAACTAGCAGCATCCTTGAGCACCGTTACGACACACGCAGGGGCCGCAGCAGAAACCTGAGAGATTAGAGAGAAACAACCCGCCCCTGTTGCCGTTTTGAATATTGTCATTGTTCTTGTTGCCGCCGCCCCCGTCTAGCCGCCACGTCGCCAGGGGCGGCACAACAGAACCAAGGTCGCCTTGCCGGCTTTTACGATGCCACTGACTGACGGTCTTTCCCCGGCCGCGCGTCGTCGTCGTCGTCGTCGCCGATCGAATCCAACCTCAATCCGCCGATGACTAGAGCAGCACCACGTACAAACGTAGCAGCGACACCCACCGAGGAAGGAAAAACACTCGCCGCGTCACATGCACGCGCCGACAAACCACAACTCAACGAACCGACACAAACACACCACCACAGACGCGCCACTCACACCACACTTATACCACACCCACGGTCGCCTACAGATTAGGGGGCGGAGGCGTCGAAGACGTCAGGGGCGCCGGCGACGACGCTGAGGCGGCGGGAAGAAGAATGAGAGCAGAGAGAAGCCGTAGCGTGCGTTGCTTCTCCACGTTTTCTAGGGTTGTCGTGGTCGTTCCCCCACCTTGACGTCGTGGGCAACTGAAGCGGCGGCGGCGGCGTCGGCGGCAGTTGCAGCAGCGACGCCGAAACGTGCAGACGCCTCTACGTCTCTAGTTTAAAGGCCAACATGGGCGTCGCTAAAAGACGACGTGGCGACAACGACAACAACAAAATAACAACAACGACAACAGCGGTAACGAAAACCACGACGTTGGGGTTTCCGTGCCTCTTCTACAGCAGTTTCTGCTCTGGGGTGATTATTATGATCTTCGTCGGCACCATTAGCATCACCATCTGCTGCTGTTGCTCCTGTTGCTACTAAAAGGGGCGGCAACGGCGAAAACGGCCAAAGAGAAGCCGCCCCTGCTGCAGGCCGACGCTGTGGCGACCGGTCGGTTCAGACGCTGCTTACGGGGTAAGGGGGGGGGGGTCGAAAATGACAGCGAACTTAGCGGCGGCGACAACGACTCCTTGCGGGGGTTTCTCTGTCCTGTTGTTGTTCTTGTATTTCTTCTTCTTTTCTTCTGCTCTGCTGCTGCTACTGCCTGCTGCTGGCGCTAATGCTGGGACTACATTTACTAGTGGTACATCACTACGATTTCTACGGTGGCCGCGGCTTCTATGTTTCTTCTTCGGCTGCTTCTGCTGCTGCAGCTGCTGCTGCTACCGTCGCTTTCTAAATCGTCGTTAATGCGGTATAATCGGTGGCGGCAGCCGGCAGTGGCTTCACTCGCCCCCGCTCACTTACAGCACCGTCGTCGAGAGACGTCGAGAAGAAGGAAGGTATGAAGAAAGGAAGGGAACAAGCAAGCCGCAGCAGCCGCACTACAATGAGGAGGAGGAGGAGGGGAACCAGGAGGTCGAGGACAACGAGATGATGATGATTATGATGCTGAGAGAGGTGATGGAGTTTGTTGGAGCTCGTGAGAGGGAGGGCAGTAAACACAACGAGTAGCGGAAGCTGCGGGAATCGCCGCCGCCACCACCGCCTGCCGTCGTAGTACCATCAGCAGCAGCAGGAGTTGCCCAAGCAGACTAGTACTAGTACAGAACCCTTCGTCTCCCGTCAACAACACCCGTCCTGACGTTGCTGGTACTAGCGGGGCGGAGGCGGCAGTGGCAACACCCCCCGCCCTCCCCTCTTACGACGTAGACAACCACGACGACAATAGACGCGCGGAGAGAGGGAGACGACAGAGAGAACGCGCGCGCTCAAAAGACGATACCGACCAGGAGAAGAGATACGCGCCCAACATCTGCCCTTTCCTGATCGTCCTTTCCCGCTTCGTCGAAGAAGAACAACTACCCACCAGCAGCCAAACACCGACGACCCACCGACCGCCCGACAGACCATCACCCCTGTCAGAGAGTCAGCCGCCAGCCAGCCAAATAGGAAGGATGTACTCCTCCCCTCAATTCTTTCCCGCACTTCATGTACCCCTGTAGCACTCTGTACACGTTAGCCGTACTGTTCTCTCTGCATGCCCGCTCTTTCCCAGCTCCTACTCAGAGATACGCGCGCTTACTCCTTAACGACGGCCCCCGTCGCCATTGTTGTGTTGTTGTTTTGGGATACCCGCTACAGAGTCGCGTCGCGAGAGAAAGGAGGGCATGCGGTCCATGTGCTCTGCTGCTGCTGCTTCTGCCGCCGCTATTTGTACGCTTACATCTCCAGCCGCGACCTCCTGGGCCGCCGCGACCCCGCGCTGCTCTCGCAGCAATGGGGTCTGCTTCTATCTAGTTCTACTGCTGCGGCTGATACAGCCCCTTCTTTTCTTCTTCTGTAGAGGGGCGTCAAATGGTTGGTTTGTCGGCTGGCAGGCTGAATGGCGGCCATCCCTTTCAAGATTCAAGGTGTCCCAGTAGATTCCAGCTCCGACGAGGAGGCACATGGGAGGCGGCGCTCGTGTATACAAAGACCTGTCTGTCTGCCAGTCTGTTTCTCTATCGTCGGCCTACTGCCTATTCCGCTATTTTGCTGCAGCCGGCGTGGTAGCAACCGTAGCGGCAGACGACGACGCAGCTACTCGTGCTTAGTACGCGCCCATACGAAGCGATGCCTAGCAGTTACCGTTCAAGGGGGGGTGGGGGCGAGGCGGGTGTAGTGGGTTTGTGAGTCCCACACTAGCCACTGGCTGTGGTGACGCATGTACATCACGATTCCCGTAATCCCCCGTATTAATGCTGAAAGGTTTCAGCATTACAAAAAAAAGTACGCGCCCACACAGCTCGACACACCCCCAAACAGATACCCCTCAGCCGCGATGTGTTGCGAGTTCGGGCACTGGGGGTCGTGACGTCGTCACTGTTGTAGTAGACTGGTCATCGTCGTTTTGGGCGACTGAATCACTCCCAATGAGGTATTCAAGTCGCTCAAATATCATCTCCACCCGCCCCCCCCCATCCCCATCAAATGGCCGTCGAATCTGAAACTGCAGAACTGCAACCAGCAATGCTGGAAGTTGCCAGTTTAAATCAATGCTTCATTGCCTTAGGCCTCTCACGATTCGTTGCGTCGGTCCGCCGTCAACCACAATTTGGTCGGCGCGCGACAATCTGCTGCGGCCTGGTGCCGCTAGTTTCGCACAACAGACCAATTATTCAAACACGTTTTCTCCATTAGATTTCCACGGAGGGTAAACAATTGACCCCACCCCGATCCTTCGTCATGATCATCTGTTCAGCTAGTTTCCTTCGTTGTTTTTCCGATCGCAGGCGAGGTTGTACTCTGTCTGGTAGAAGCCATAAGCAAATACACTGCAAGACAAATGACCACCAGCTCATTATAATCCCTCTGAGTCGGCGGCCAACGTTATTTGAGTAACATGCTTGACTAAACCGTTTCCTTATGAGGACAGCCTCTCAACAAGCACAAGCATATTCATAAGTAATGTTTTAAACGAAGCCGTGCCCTTGTTTTGTTTACACATATCTTCTGGCGCGGCCCTCACCGCCCTCAAGAAAAAAAATAGCTTCATTTGCTCAACATCCTGTGGATCGACATTGCGAAGAACGGCCAATACGATAGTCAGGCCAATCAATAAACGAAAAATTCTAGCGGCGGTTTATCTCATCAGGCCGGATAGCTGGAAAACTTGGCTCAGAGACTACAAAGCATTAGGCATGGTTCTGTATAGCTTAGCTTTATTAAACCTAGTTTCCGGTTGCAGAATCAATTTGAGGGTCGGTTGGTACTTATATGAACCTACGTTATCAAGCATATTTATTTCACTTAAATATAAATATATAACATAGTTCATTTGAATTAAAATTATCTGATTTTGATAATCTGTTTTATGTTAATATATATTTAAATCAATGTTGTTGTTCTGCCGTTCCACCAAAAGAGGAAGCGCAGAGATTGTGCGGAGGACCTTTGTTGCATTTCCGAAAAACCTACCGTGTGGAGCATTGCTGCGAACAGAACCGACCAATACATGAGCACTACAGTACTCCGGAGATCCCCACGAGAGCATACGAGGTGATGGAAACCAGTGTACGATAAACCTGGAAGGGACGTGCCGGTCATCGCAGGCCACCCAAAACCAAAAAGGCTCAAGGACGTTAAATGCTTACCTCCGTCGCTGCCGCCGCGATTGGCGTCGCTACACCCCCACGAACTGGTTAAGTGGCGCCGCCACAGGTATACGCCTAAGCCAAAAACATATCCACCATCGACGCAAAGTCCGACAATACATTTACAAAGTGGATGATC